>QEPC01002891.1:427735-452998 GCA_003113815.1 Sphenodon punctatus
AAAAGAGCTTCTGTTCCCAGTCTCTTGGGGGTGGCTGGTGGGGAACAGGGGTAGAAAATCTGGTTGCTGTCATTCTTTTTTAATGCAGCTTTTTTCCAGGTTTCTTCTTTGGGGGAGGGGGGGATTCCTGTACAGTGCAATAGCAATATATAATCTGCCATTCAACTGTACTTGGAAATGCATGCTGCAGTTATTTTGTTGTGGCCCTGAGGTTTTGTATATGTTAAATATTTGATCAGGTTTCGGAATAATTTTGCAGACACTTGCACTAGTTAGTAAAAGCTCGGCCTACAATGGACAAGCCCCACCCTAGAACTCTGCCAGGAATAAGGTTGCGCCGGCCTTACTGCCCCACCAAGCTCTAAACCCACCAGCCGCCACTGACTGCAGTATCCAAATAAGCAGATATGGGGGTGATGATTGGGGGGGTTGTGTTCACCTTTGCCATGGTTGGACCATTACCTCCTCCAACCCTTCATCCTAGCACACCTGTCTGACCATGGGGGTGCAGGACCAGTTCTGATGGTCCGCCCCAGGAGACTTATGGAACCGGAAAGGTTCCAGAATGCTCTTGGGGAGATGCCTGCTGACCTCGATGGCCACTTCATCTATGATGACCTCGTGGCCTTATGGAACAGCTGGTTGGCTGAGGCCATTGATCGGGTGGCCCACTTCCAACGCGTCAGCTCCACAGGTCCCCATGGTTCACGGATGTCTGAAGCATTAAGGGAGGCGCTTGGAGTGCCAGTGGCGCCGTACTCGCACCCAAGACAATCGGTTGCAGCATAGAACAGTCTTGAGGTCCTATGTTGTGGTGGTGAGGGCAGCAAAGAAATGGTTCTTTGCTGCACTCGTTACGTCTGTCACATCCAGTAGAGCTGTTCCAGGTGGTGAGAGGTCTGGTCGGTCCAGCCTGTCTCCACCTGGAACCGGATTCGTCCACAGCCCGTTGTGACATGTTTTTGAAGTACTTTGTGGACAACATTGCTCGTGCTGAGAATGACTTCGACTCCACCATTTCAGAGGCAGTGGCTGAGTCAGAGGTTAGGAATGCCATCTGGTCATGTTTTGTGGGATGAATTTCAACTGGCAACACCTGCTGATGTGCTGGGGTCTGTTCAAGCCACTACTCGAACAGAGATGAGGGGGGAAAAATAGGGGTGATGTCTCTGATGCTGATTCCTGGTGGCAGCAGGTGAAGCGATTGGAGGCGGGGAGGAGGGGGGATATGGGGTCCGGAGGCAGGGCGAACAGCCCAGAGGTAGGGGTCAGGATGTAGCAGATGGGGGGGGGGAACGGAAACCTGGCTGGATGAGGGGGCTGGACCAGTTCTGGCGGACCTTGTGCCGGCCGGGTATGCTGTGCAGCACCAGCCTCGCATAGAGGGGTTGAGGGGAGGGGGGAAGTGTAGCTATTATTTTCAGGGAGGGCTGGCCAGTTAGGAGATATCCAGTCCAGGGGATTCCAGGTGTGGAAGCCCTCCATGTGGTGTTTGATTTGGCTGGGGGCAAGCTTGGGGTGTTGCTGGTATACCGGGCCCCTTCCTGTCCAGTGGCATCCCTTGCTGCTCTAGCAGAGCTGGCCTCGGAGGTAGTGTTGAGCTCCCCCAGGATTTTGGTCCTTGGGGACTTCAACACTCATGTTGATGCTGGCTTTGTAGGAGTGGAGCAGGAGTTCATGGCCGCCATGACAACCATGGACTTGTCCCAAGTGGTCAACTGCCCAACCCATGTGGGGGGACATAACCTTGACCTGGTCTTCTGTTCTGGCCTTGAGGTGGGTGGTCCGTTAGTGGGGGATGTGAGGTTCACGCCCTTGTCATGGACGGACTATTATCTCCTACAGGCCAGCCTCTCAGCACACCCCCTCCAGAAGGGGAATGAACCAGTTAGGTTGATCCGCTCTCGGAGGCTGATGGAACCGCAGCGGTTCCAGGAGGCTCTGAGGGAGATAACCCTGACAGCCACTCTGTTGATGTGCTGGTACAGCATTAGAACATTTTGTTGGGGGAGGCCATCGACAGGTTGGCTCCGAGACGTCTCCTGCCTCTGTCTCGTTACCGCAGGGCCCCGTGGTTTACCGAGGGGTTGCGGTGTATGAAGCAGGTAGGCAGGAGACTAGAGCAATGCTGGCGTCGGACTTGCTCTGAATCGGACCAATTTCTCCATAGGACCCATTTGTGGTCATATGTTGAGGCTGTGAGGACAGCAAAGAAGGAATTATTTGCTGCCCTCATAGCGTCTGCAAAGTCGCATCCAGCGGAGCTGTTCCGGGTGGGGACTTGTCCCAGGCCCACTGTCCCAGGAGTTTGCCATCTACTTTGCAGACAAGATCACTCAGATCCTGAGTAACTTCAACACTGGGTTGGATGCAGTAGGTGAGGAGCATGAGGTTATGGAGGCACCATCTGGTCGATCTTTCTGGGAGGAATTTCAGGAAGTGACGCCGGCCGATGCGGTGGATGTCCTGGGGTCTGTTCAAGCCACAAGTTGTGAACTAGATCCGTGCGTGTCCTTCTTGGTGAAAGCCTCCAGGGAGACATTGGGGTCGGTACTGGTGAGGGTAGTTGACGCGTCCCTTTGGCAGGGGAGGTTGTCGCCCAGTCTCAAGGAGGCTGTGGTGCGCCCCCTACTGAAGAAGCCTTCGTTGGATGTGGACGCACTCGCCAGTTACCATCCTGTCTCTAATCTTCCCTTTTTAGGGAAGGTTATTGAACGGACAGTGGCTCTGCAGCTCCAGGCACATCTGGACAGTATCGGTTTCCTTGACCCTTTTCAGTCTGAGTTCCGCCCCAGCTATGGTACTGAGACGGCGATGGTGGTTTTGGTGGAAGATCTCCGCCGGGAGATGGACGCAGGAGGTTCTACGTTCTTGATCCTGCTAGATCTCTCAGCTGCTTTTGATACCGTGGACCGTGGGCTGCTGCTGAGACGGCTGCGAGACCTGGGGGGTCTGGATGGGACTGTCCTTGGGTGGTTCCACTCATTCCTCTTGGGGAGAAGCTAGCGGGTGGTGCTGGGAGCTGAAACATCGATCTCCCGGGACTTGATCTGTGGTGTTCCGCAGGCTTCAATCCTGTCTCCTCTTTTGTTTAATGTGTATATGCAGCCCCTGGGGGAGATCGTGAGAGGGTTCGGGGTGCGATGTCACCAATATGCTGATGATACTCAGCTGTACCTCTCGTTTTCAACTGACCCAGGCCCTGCTGTCTCATTGCTTTCCCAATGTTTGAAGGCCATGGCAGATTGGATGCAGCAGAGCAGACTGAAGCTCAATCTCGATAAGACGGAGGTGATGGTGGTTGGTAGGGCGAGGGAGGTGCCAACTCCTCTGGTGGTGGGGGTGGTGGTCTGCCCTCCTGTAGCCCAACAGTTTCGGAGTCGGGGTGGTTTTGAATTCGAGCCTCCATCTGGATGGGCAGGTGGAGGCGGTGGCTAAAGCCGCCTTCCGCCAGCTGTATCTAGTACGGAGGCTGCGCCCATACATTTCCGGGCCCGACCTGGCCACTCTTATTCATGCCTTCATCACCTCGAGGCTAGACTACTGCAATGCGCTCTACATGAGGCTTCCCTTGGCTCTGGTTTGGAGGCTGCAGCTGGTGCAGAATGCGGCGGCCCGTCTCCTCACAGGGACGAGGCGGTGGGAGCATATAACACCTGTGCTCCGCACCCTGCACTGGCTGCCTATAGCGTACCAAGCCAGATTCAAGGTGTTGGTGTTGATCTATAAAGCCCTACACGGTCTGGGCCCCTCATACCTTGGGGACCACCTCACCCTTTGCGCCTCAGAGCGATCCCTGCGGTCTGCCGGGGGCGCCTTCTTGGAGGTCCCCCGTGTTAAACGGGGGGCCACAATGGAGAGGGTGTTCTCGGTGGCTGGGCCGCAACTTTGGAACTCCCTCCCGGAGGAAGCTCACCTGGCCCCAGGTCTGATGGCATTTCGTCAAGCCTGTAAGACCTGGCTGTTCGCCCAAGCCTTCGGAGGGGAGGGTGGAAGGGGAGGATAGGTTGGGGGGATTTGGGGAGGGGTTTATAGTAAATGTTTGGGGGGGGTTATTCTTTTTTAATCATTTTATCTTAAGATGTTTTATGAGTTTTATCGTTGTTTTATTTGTTGTAAGCCGCCCCGGGATGCCGTGGGCATGAGGGGGTGGCCAATAAATGCAAAGAAATAAATATAAATAAATAAATACTTGCGAATTAGATCCATGCCCATCCTGATTAGTAAGAGCTACCAGGGAGACAGTGGGGCTGGGGCTGGTGGGGGTTATCAGCGCCTTCCTTTGGGAGGGGAGGTTTCTGGTTTGCCTCAAGGGGGCTATGGTCCAGCCCCTTCTCAAAAAAACATTGCTTAACATTGGTGTCCCGGCTAGTTACCGGCCTGTCTCTAACCTTCCCTTTTAAGGGAAGGTTATTGAACGGGTGGTGGCTCGTCAGCTACAGGCGCATTTGGATGACATTTGGATGACATTGGTTTCCCACAGAGTCTGGCTTTCACCCAGGTTACGGCATGGAGACAGCGCTTGCGGCCTTGGTCTACAACTTCCTCGTGGAACTGGACAAGGGTCATATGACCCTGCTGGTCCTATTAGAGCTATCAGCGGCCTTCAATACTGTTACTCATGAGTTGCTAGTGATGCCTGCTGGACCTGGCAAGGGTGGACGGAACCGTTTTGCATTGGTTCCATTCCTACCTCACAGATAGATTTTGGCGGGTGCTGCTAGAGTACTGTACCTCATCCCCATGTAGGGTCCCGCAGTGTTCCATTCTGTCTTCTCTCTTGTTTAACATGCATATGAAGCCACTCGGGGAGGTCGTGCGCAGCTGGGGGGGTTGTTGCCATCAATATGCTGACGACACCCAGCATATTGTCATTGTCATCTGACCCAGGCCCTGCTGTTGCATTGCTGTCTCAGTGCTTGGCCGCTGTGGGGGATTGGATGAGGTTGAGCTGACTGAAGCTCAATCTCGATAAGATAAAGGTGATGTTAGTTGGCAGGACCAGTGATCTGCTTGAGGTTTCCTCCATTATTGGGGGTATCCATCCTCCTTTGGCTCCATCTGTGTGGAGCCTAGGGGTACTCCTGGATTCGCAGCTACGCCTGGATTCCCAGGTGTTGGCTGTGGCCAGGAACACCTTTTGCCAATTACATCTCGTGAAGAGGCTCTGCCCATATGTCTTAGACTCCGATTTCGCCACTGTCATCCATGTATTCGTCACCTCAAGGCTAGACTATGTGCTCTACGTGGGGCTGCCCTTGCTGACGGTTCGGAAGCTTCAGCTAGTGCAGAATGTGGCGGCCTGCCTCCTTACTGGGAGGGGCCGCAGGGAGCACATAACACCTGTGCTCTGAGCACTGCACTGGCTGACTATTGCCTTCTGTGCCCAATTCAGGGTCTTAGCAAGGTTGTGAGACGGTATGGGGTGCAGTGTCATCAATATGCTGATGACACCCAACTCTACCTCTCATTTTCATCTGACCCAGACCTGGCAGTCTTGGTGCTTACCTGATGTCTGGCGGCTGTTGGGGATTGGATGAGGGTGAGCCAACTGAAGCCGAATCCCAACAAGACGGAGGTGATGGTGGTGGGAAGGGCAGTGGATGTGGCGGTTCCCATCATTGATGGGGTCCGCCCTCCGCTGGTATCCCAGGTCCGTAGTCTGGGTGTGCGCCTCGATATGCAGCTTTGCCTGGATTTCCAGGTGGAGGCAGTGGCTAGGAGTGCATTTCGCCAATTACATCTGGTGTGACGGCTTTGGCCGTATGTTTCAGATAGTGACCTGGCCACCATCATCCATGCTTTCATTACCTCGAGATTGGACTATTGCAACAGTGACCTGGCCACCATCATCCATGCTTTCATTACCTCGAGATTGGACTATTGCAACGCACTCTACGTGGGGCTACCTATGGTGACAGTCTGGAGACTGCAGCTAGTACAGAATGCTGCGGCCCGTCTCCTTAGGGGGATGGGTCGCCTTGAGCACATTACACCAGTGCTCCGGGCTCTGCACTGGCTGCCTATAGTCTTCCAGGCCCGATTCAAGGTATTGGTTTTGACCTATAAAGCCCTATACGGCCTTGGCCCGACTTACCTATGGGACCAACTCGCTCTCCGCACTCTAGAGCGGCCTCTGCAGTCCATTGGGGGCACCCTTTTTGAGGTCCCCCGTGTGGCCCAGGGGGCCACTATGGAGAGGGCATTCTTGGTAGCCACACGTAGGCTGTGGAACTCCCTCCCCATGGAGGCCCAGGTGGCCCTGGATCTCCCCTCCTTCTGTCATATCTGTAAAATCTGGCTGTTCCTCCTGGCTTTTGGTGAGGGAGATGGGGTGTAATGGGGGAGGGAGGCAGTTTGGTTTGTGCCTTCCCTTTTATTGTATTTTATGGTTTTATGTGATTTGATACTGTAAGCTGCCCTGGGCCGCTTGGTGCAGGAGGGGCGGGGTATTAAATTTTACAAATAAATATAAATAAATAAATTCAAGGTGCTGATGTTGACCTTTAAAGCCCTTCACAGCCTCGGCCCTGCTTATGAGTGATCACCTCACCCGGGCCCCTGGATGGCCCCTGTGGTCGTCTGGGGGCGCCCTCCTGGAACTCCTGCGTTATTGGCGAGTTAAGATGGATAGGAGAGTGTTCTCGGTGACTGTTCCGTTGCTCTAGAATTCCTTCCCAGCGGAAGTTCACTTCAGCCCCAATCGTCTCACCTGCCGACAAAACTGTAAGACCTGGCTCTTCCGCCAGGTGTTTGGCAGGGGAGGGGGGATGGGTTAGTTGGGGAGGGGTTTTGGCGGGGGAGGTATTTTTTATGCACAATGTTAGTCTTCTGTAGTTTTATGTGGTTATTTATTTATATGTTTTGTATTTATATTTTATACTGTGCTTGTTGTTTTATTTTGAATTTGTAAGCCACCCCGAGTTGCTTCTGCGAGAGGGGTGGGGTAAAAATATAAATATATAAATAAATAAATATGCAAATATCCATTTTGGACTTCGACATTGGCCATGATCCACAAACCACTTACTTTGAAGTAATCCCCATTAAAGCTACATTGTGGATAGTGGACGTAATTGGGGTGGACTAGATTGCCTTTGGGTACCTTCCAACCCTAGGATTCAGACACATCAAAAATAATAACCCTGAATAAAATATCTATTATCAGCTCTAATCTCTTCCCTGTGAAAGCCCCAGAGACGTAAAGGGTCTGAAGTTGGCAAAAGCTGAGCCCCGCCCCCACCCCACCGTTTAGTGGTGCTCGCCTTCCTGCATACATTGCCTGTCCCTCAGCTTGCTTCCCAGGAGGGTCTCTGTGCGTAGTGGAGGAAGCAGGAGGCAGTCCCAGGGTATGCCCAACGTGGACGTCAGGCAGGCAAGGCGGGCCCCTCCTTAAGGTAATCCTGGCTGCGCCCCTGCCCATCCCCCAGCCCGTACAAAGGCTGCCTGTGTCCAACAGGCTCCCTCCCCCCAGGCGCCTGGCACTGGCGGCAGGAAGGTGCTCCCATGCCATGCCTGTTTCCCCCCCAGCGCGCGCGCACACACACCTCTCCAGGGAGGGGGACCGGCTCGGTGTGCGTGCGCCGCTGGATTCTTTCCCCTAGGGGTCGGTGAGAGGGCAGGCGAGCCGGTGGAAGGAGGCTGCGGTGAGTGAGTGGAGGCTGCGAAGCACACTGGCTTGCAGGCTCCGGTCGCTTTGCACGGGGTTGGCAAGTTGGTGGCGAACTCCGTTCTGCACACAGCGGCCATGGGGAGCCCGGCGCGCCGGGAGCAGCGGCTCAGCCAGGGGACGGACTGACAGACAGAAGCGAGGGGGGATCCTAGCCGTTCTCCCAGTGTATCCGGCGGTCCCGGTGAGTGAGACGAGAGCGGAGCGGTGGCTGCTACTGAGCCGGGGGCAGAAACGATGGAGAGGGAAGACTCGGGGGAAGGTGGCAGGCAAGGCTGGGGAGGGTTGGGAAGCGTGGGGCGGGCTGTGGGGCACTGGAGGGGTGTGGAAAGAAGGGATGTAGATTGGGTGCTGGGGAAGCGTGGGGCGCTGGAGGGGTGTGGAAAGAAGGGATGCGGACTGGGTGCTGGGGAAGCGTGGGGCGCTGGAGGGGTGTGGAAAGAAGGGATGTAGATTGGGTGCTGGGGAAGCGTGGGGCACTGGAGGGGTGTGGAAAGAAGGGATGCGGACTGGGTGCTGGGGAAGCGTGGGGCGCTGGAGGGGTGTGGAAAGAAGGGATGCGGACTGGGTGCTGGGGAAGCGTGGGGCACTGGAGGGGTGTGGAAAGAAGGGATGCGGACTGGGTGCTGGGGAAGCGTGGGGCGGGCAGTGCGGACATGGCTGGGAAGCGTGAGGCGGGCAGCGGCTGCGGAGGGGCATGGAAAGGATGGGGCATCAAGGAGCGGGGCCCTGGGGTCCCGTGGACTTTAAGGTGGTGGTGGCTCAGGGAAAGGGAAGGTGGGCAAGGTCTTCTCCTCCCGAGCTGCACTCTGTGAAGTTGGCGAGGGGCGTGCGCACCCATTCATTATCGCCTTACCCGCCCTTTCCCCAGGCCGTTGTGTGAGGGGTGAGGCCGGGCAGGTGCTAACTGGCCGGGACGGATGGGTGGAGAGCTGAGCTCGGGGCCCTGCATTCTTCGGTCTGAATGCCCCAGCCCTAGTTCCTGATCCGCCCGCCCCATCCGGAGCCCGGGGAGCCTCCTACCCCAGTGGATACCTTTCCCGTGTGCTCCACCCTCGGTATGACACAAGCCTGCCTTGAGCCACAAAGGCGCTGGCGCTCACGGCAGCGCAGGCTGTTTGCGCTCCCGGATTGCTCTGTGGGACCGGATGCTGCTCTATCTCTAGCCATCCTCCCAGTGCTGATATGGAGAAGGATCTCTTTGTTTGGCGATTCCCCCCCCCCCCCCTCTTCCCCTGGAGTTGTCCTCTGGCACATTCTCCAGGAAAGGGGTGAGCTGAACCTTTATGCCAGGAAGGCGAGGCTCTTGCTTTGCCCTCTCTCCCCTTGGCACATGCAATCCCCTTGGACCTGCCCCTTGCATGTTCCCAGGACTGGGTGGGCACTTTCTGGCCTGTGCTAAGCCCAGGTGGTGCTGGGAAGGGCAAGCTGTATTTGCTTTTGACTGAATGAGGTGGCTGAATGCTAAACTAACAAGATTTATTACGAAAAGTGTATTTGCTGCGGATTAGCGCCTGCAGTATAAATAAGTTGGCCTTTGGGCACAGACCCAGCAAGTAGGTGTTGGTTTCTTAGCTACCTTATTCTCTGAGGGGCTATGCTTTCCCTCCCTAGGAAGTTATTTTTCATTAGAGCATGTGCGACTATTTGTGGCCATGTTCAAATTTCAATAGGTTATTGCATATTGGGACTGCCAAAGCTGGATTTCTGTGTGAATTTGTGAAATTCACATGTGACTTTTTGTTAATCCGTATTTAGATAGACAGTTATTCATGGCATTCTGTGATACTGTTCTACTATCTAAAGAGAGAGTGTGGTTACTGTGTTGGTCTGAAATGTAAGAGATGGAGACAAAGTAGTCCAGATGCTTTCATTTATTGGACCAACTTCTGCTGGTGAGAGTATGCAAGCTTTCTGGCCACACAGGGCTCTTTCTCAGGCATGTAAACAAAGTCAAAACTATAGGCTGAGCAAAGGGGCTCCAAGTTAATTTCTTGTCCCTGGGCCCACTTCAGGCTAGCTACACCCCTGAGCAAATGCAGGGCAGAATATGTGAGGAGACACTGCTATTGGTGGGCGTGGATAGGGAAAAAAATAACTTGGGAGAAGCCTGTAAGTATTTGCACTGATGTAAACAGAAACAAAATGTTGATTTACGGGGCAGTGGAAGGATGGGGAATCTTCCTCCCACCCTGGGCCACTTTGAAAGCTCTGTGAGCCAGATAAGAGTAGGTGCTTTTGAGGTGTGCTTAAAATGAGGGAAGGCGGGGAGGGAGGGTCCAGGTCATGGATTTATGCCATGGATCCATCCCCTAATCTTGAGTCATCTCTGTTCTCTTTCCCTGAGCTCATTCTCTCCGTGCCTGTGGGTTGGGGTTGGTTCCACAAGCCAAATCCAGGACCTGGGAAGGGGCTAAATAAACACCAACCATGAGCCGTATTTGCTCCACAGACTGAAGGTTACCACCCTGAGCTAAGCCAACCAAAACCCAAGTTGAAGTAGTTGATCTTGAACCAAATTCAAAGTTCTCAAATAGTCCAAATTTGAATATATAGAGCAACACTCTGTGGGGTATGTGTCCATGCTGGAAAGGGGCAGGGCTAAGTTGTCCATTTTCTGTCAGAGCTCCACCTCCCTATGGAGTCCTATAGTTCCTGGGCTCACAAGATCCTGTCTGCATTGACCTGGGCTTGGTTCCAAATTCCAGGCTCAAGCAGGGCTCTAGTTCCAATGGCCTGGATTGGAGCAGCTCACGCCTTCCCCAGCTCTAGTATGTGGAGCTGCTTAATTACAGACTTGGACAGTCATCAGTGCATGTTCTCCCTGATTCTATAAAGCAGGCTAGGAAGGGTCTGAAATGGAGGAAAACATCATGAGCCGCCTCCCCCCCACCTACTTGTGATCTCTTGAGGGCCATGAGCCACAGCTTGAGATGAGCCCCCCAGGAATACAGTCTCTATCTCCTCGCTTTTATGGCCAGCAGTGGCTGAGAAGAACTTTGCAAGTGACATCAGTTGTGCCTGTGTTGCTGGGCTGGTGTCCCCAATACATGATTTGGATTCCACTGGTGACACCTGGGGTGGGGGCACATCTGCAGAGAGAGATTTGGCTGGCACCACTATAGAGTGAATGGTCCAGGCAGCTGTCTCCCCAAGACATGATTGTTGCATCCCCCCAACTTTTGAGTCCTAGTCAAAGAGCTTCCAGCAATGCAGAGCCTGGGGTGGAGTTCAGGGGAAGGAAAGGGGCATAGGGGGAAGGGTGTTCTTGAATGAGTTACCTTGGCCTTGATTGGTTTAATTTAATTTGATTGATCTAATTTGCAAGAGAAAAGGTTTTGTGGAGGAGAGGCTTTTTACTGAGATTTCAGAAAGGTTGGAGGAGAGAACATGCTACCAGGGAAGTTCCAGCTGTGTGTGTGTGTGTGTGTGTGTGATGCTGAGAGAGGCAAAGAGGAAAATTGCCTTTTTGATAAGGTTACCATACTATCTGGGTTTTTCCAGACATGACCTCCTTTTTGATCCACCGAATCCTGTCTGGGAAGATTTTTTCAATAGTCACAAATGTCCAGAGTTTTGCTTCCGGTTCCAAGTGATTGTCAAAAGTCGTCAGGAATCAGGACCAACTCAGAGCTCAGTGGCAGCCCAGTCTCAGTGTCTTCAGTGGCATAGAGGGTGTGTGTGGCGATGAGCTGTTTGGTGACTCTGGGATCTGGACCCAGGAGAGCATGAGGCAAGCAGCGAGCGGAGGATCAGGCACAGAAGGACTCAAAGGCTCGACTGCCACTGAACTCTGGGCTGAGGAACTGCCCCTTCCCCATGTTGAGAAGGAGGGGACTCTGTCTGTGCATGGCAGTGACAGTAGAAGCGTGGGAAATGTTTCCTGCAATCCCTTCCACAACCAGCCTCTGGTGGAGTTACTAGAGACACCGCTGCTTGGAGATCGCAGCTGATCCCAGTCAGTGGTAAGCACTGCCAGATGGGGTTGATGGGGGGCCAGGTCTGTTTCTCACCCCTGCTTTTGCTGAGATCAGAACCGTTTGTGGATCAATAAGTGTTTAGCGAAGGTGCAATAACTAGCCTCATTGGCATCACTTGAATGTGCCCCTGGGACCTGTAGTGGGAAGTGCTGCTGTGAGCTTCATCCTGTGGTTCCTCGTGCTCCCTGTGTGAGATGCAGACATGGTACTGATGCATCCATGCATTGGAGTGGGAAATCATTTAGCCTGATGCTGAGCAGGGGGCTGGGGGGACCTTATGGTGCCCCCTTCTGCCTGAGATTCACTGTAGATGGGGGCATTGCAGAGGGGGACTGGAGGGGGGTGGAATACCATTTAACCTCTCCCAACATCTCTCTGCTGCTTTCAGGAGGCATTAGCCCTGGAGATCTCTGGGCTGCATTGCTAGAAGAGGTTGATTGGGGGGGGGGGGGCAGATCTGTTTCTTGCCCCTGCTTAGCCATGGGACAGCTCTTGTGCATTAATTGCATTTAATGGAGGAGGCTCCTGCAGGGAACACTCTCTCTGCTCCTGGGGGGGTACACCTTCCAGAAACAGGGGCTGCAAAGGGGACACACAAGCTGCCCCAGGCAGCAGTTTAAGTGAGGAATGGAAGACCCCACGTGACACCCCAGCTAATCCCTTGGAGTACAAAGGTGGGTTGCTGGCTGCCCTTGTTGGGGGTAACTTGGATCCCAGTAGCAAGCCTGCGGAGGGCTGCTGGCTGGAGCATCCATGGAAGCAGACTGGGGCTTGGGGGCACAGTGTGGGGTGAGGGGCAGCTGGTGCATCTGTTCCTGCAGCTTGCAAGCCCTTTCCCCCACTGAGTTTGCCCCCTTCAGTGTCTCAGATGGTCTCCTCCCCACTCTGATCAGCCGCCCCCCCCCCCCCTGTAAGGACAGATGAGCCATACATTCCCAGGTGACAGTGGTTTCCCCTGATGTAGAGCGTAAGGAAACACTGTTGGGGAATCTTAGGGAAAGTAAAGTGGACTAATGAGAAAAGAGGCTGATCCTTGATTACCCTCCTGTGTGTCTTCTGAGCAAGTGTCCTCTCTTGGTTGGGCCAATGAGCATCAACGTGGAATCTGTGTGCCATTAATATGATCCATTGCTGCAAATGGAATAGACGGGGAGCATGTAAACTCTGGGTTAATTAACCCTTTCCACAGCAGTAAATGCCTTTTACAGTTTCAAACATCTGAGTATAGCTTTCTAATGATTTCAGAGCTGTTGGGGGTCTGGTTCAGGAGAGGAAACATCTGTAGGTTGGGGCAGGACTTGTCTGATTCGGGACAGATCTAGCATTCCCAGGTGACAGAGACCATGCAAGTCCCCTCCCACTCATTTTTACCCCAAAGTTACACCACTGTTCACACCCTGCAAGACCTTGCCCCAGACAAGAAAGCACTTTTCCTGGCTCTTCAGGTTCCGCCACTGTGGGGCCTCATTAAAAACAGGCACTAAATTGGAGGGTGGATTTGGTATCCACACAGGGATGCAGGAACCCCTTTGGGAATTTGTTTGGTTCCTGCATGCTTGCATGGGTACCTGGGTGAAGCAAATCCTACACCCCCCTTTTCTTCAGCTTACCTGGGCCAGGAGTGGCAGTACTGCAGGGACGGCAATGGGGCAGTCTTCCAGGGGTTGAGGGATAGGCAGCAGGAGGATTGGGGATGGGACAGCAGAATCTGGCGACCTGCTCTCAGCCTTGTCTGACTGCCCAGAGTATGCACAGGCCCCAGAAGAAAACGGGAAGTGTAACAAATGCACAAAGCCCAGGAAGATCATTCCCGCCCACCACCATGCCCCCCATCTCCTGGGACCAAGGTAAACCGGCGGAAAGGAAGAGATGGAATGAGTAGCTGGTAAGCTCCCACTGGGGAACTTCAGGCTTCTCAATCTTTCCCAGATGAGTCGGGGATTGAGAAATCTGATAACAAGTTTAATTATTGCAGGTACTCATTTTGGCTCTTGTTTCCTTCTTTTGATATAGTGTAGGTCTGAGGCCCGATAAGATTGTTAGTGCATGGCTGATACATTGTTATTGCGTGCTTGTGTGGGTGTAATAAGATGCTCCTTGCAAAGCACAAATTGATTTTATATAAAAGGGGCCTGATCCTGCTGCTTGCATAAGGGGCACTGCTTAAAATCAATGGGAGCTGCTCACAGGAACAGATGCTGCAGAATAAGGCCCTGGGTTTGGCAGCTACACTCAGTTGTGCAGAGGGACAGATCTTGGGCTTGTTGATACCCCTGCTAATCAAGAATAGCTCTTGGAGAGTTTTCTGTCTCTTGGCAGTAACTGAGATCAGAATGGTTTGTGGATCAATAAGTGTTTAGCGAAGGTGCAATAACTAGCCTCATTGTCAGCGCACCCCCCAAAGAGACGCAGAGACATTTTATTGGTTTAAAACAGCATGGCCGCACTCTTTATTCAATCAGAAAACTGTAAGGCCTGTGGGGGATTGCACTAGCAATCATGGGTCCAGCAGGCTAGCAACAAACTATCCTTATTAACTAAAACTGAGTACTGCTCGTAAGCGCCTTCCCTTTAGCAGTACATTAAACTAGAACCATCCCCTCCTTTGACTGCCTCGTGACCATGGCCGAAGGGGGGCCGTGCCCACTGTGAGCATGAGTAAGTCGGTAAATGCCCCGCAGGATACGGAGGCTGTGCACCCCCCTACACACCCTGCGAAGCACCCCTCCCAGGGTTATGACCCGTGTGCATGCTGTGCCCTGCATTACACAAGGTATCACAACCCCATCTCTTATGGAGATGACTCTTTTAACTATCCTTAACCTATTTATCCTAACCTAGGCTGCTGGACCCCCGCATGAGTGCGACATTAATTCCTTTCTTAATTATTTCGTTACCAATTATATTACCCAATCATATCAGCCAATGTATTCTTCTTTTAAGTTATATTATGATGTCCAGTTACTGCCAAATACATGAAAGCCAATCTCATCAAAGTGGAACCTATTTATACCTATGCTTACACTGTCAAGGAGGCAAAAAATGACCCTTGTTGACAAGGCTATTCACCAAAATTCCTTCTTGGTCCCTCTAACGGCGACGGTTAACAAACCACAGTGCTCGCGGGTGGGTGGGTGTGGCTGCTTCTATGGCCTCCCAACTCGTTCTGCCGCTCTCACGTGGCTCAGGGGATCCTCCCTTCTAAAGGGGAGGAGCCCCAAACGCTGCGCTGTGCTCTTGCGCTTCTGGGCGGTTGCCACAGCAACCCACTCGGAGAGAGCCCTTCTAACAGGACTCTCACCAACCGCTATGCCTCCAACTCCCTGCGCCTCTCGTAAAGAGGAGGGGGGGGCGCGACAATGGCCCATCGCCTCCATCTTGTTGGCGACAGGAGCTTGGCATCACTTGAATGTGCCCCTGGGACCTGTAGTGGAAAGTGCTGTTGTGAGCTTCATCCAATGGTTCCTCGTGCTCTCTGTGTCACCTCTGTTTTTAGCCTTATGTTGGCTACGTAGGTGTGATCACAAATGCAGGTCTGGCTCCTTGCCAAATCTGGGCTAACTTGAACAATTATTTATGCTTATAGCCAATGGAAAAAGTGACCAGTCCCAATCTTCCCCCCTCCTCTGAAGGAAGAGACCGCAGGGTGGGGAGCTGTTCCTGTCTCCAGAGATCAGCTGTTTGATGGCAAGAGCTTTTCATCACCCAACAGGTGATGTGTGCCAGTAGCAGCAACTTGCCCCCTGTCACACTTTGGTTGGGGTTGATGCAACTACTGCTGTGGGTGTAGGATAGGTACTTTCTGGTTCATGCAGGGGTCCTAGCAAAAGCCCCTGGGCTCGTGAGGTGGCCTTGGGACTTACTTCCTCAACAGTGGGTGTGTGTCTGTTTTGATGCTGGGCTGGGCCATCTGGTCCTGCAACACGCTTACCCCACCCAAGCCCCTCCCTCGTGGAGGTGGGAGTTAACATCCTATTGTGATGTATGGGGTAGTTTGCCTGAGAAAAACAGGCTCAGGTAGGCATTACTGTGTCCAGGGCATGAAATTTCAGATCCAAGTCTAGTAGCCAAAAAAATTTCTTCTTGGTCGCCAAGGGTAAATTAAACTGCAAATATGCATAATTAGCCACCACCTATTTATGCAAATATGTACATTTGCATATTTGTGCATAAGTGTTCCTCATCTGCGCACATACCTTTTAATAGCTAATAAAAACTACTCACACTTAATCATGGATCATTCCCAGCAGGGATGGGGACAGCAGGGATGGGGGGTGGGGGTCAGCAGGGATTGGGACATGCACGCAGGCCAGAGAGGGGCTGGTGGCTACGGGTGCCGGCCGGGCACTGGGGGCAGCCTTACCTGCTGGGCTGCTGCTGCGCCTGCCTCCTCCTCAGTTCCGCTGACCGACTGGCTGCTCCTCTCCCGAGCCGCCTGAGTGGCTCCAGCCGGCCGTGGCGCCCTGGCACCGTGAGCAGACACAGCCAGGCAGCCTGGGGGGGCTGCAAATACCGGGCCGGGCCACACAGCGCCATCTCCTCTCAGGCTAGAGAGGAGGAGGCACGGTGGGGCCGGGGCCGGTACTTGCAGCCCCGGCCAGGGACCAGGCTGCCCCCCCCCACGCAGCGAGCTGCGCAGGAACCCTCCACATGGCCTGGAAGTACGGCTATCGCACTGCCATACTTATTTCCGGGTCTCTGCCATGTGGAGCGGGGGGCAGGTCCAGCGGGGCGTGAGGCGGGGCGTGAGGAGGTGCAGGTTGCAGGGGGACACAGGCAGAGCAGCGGCTGCCCAGCCACCTGTCCCGCTGAGTTTGTTTTTTTAATTTGCTGCAACTTAAAAAAAACAAAACCTCAGCGGGACAGGTGGCTGGGCAGCTGCATTAAGAGCAGGTCGCCAGCCCTCATTTTCTGATCGCCGATGGCAACTTGGCGACCAGAAATTTCGTGCCCTGACTGTGTCAGTTACACATGGGGAAGTTCCTTTTCTCTTAGATCTGTTGTCTCGGATAGAGGCCTGTGACCCCATCTGTTAGGCCCAGGCGGGGCACACTGTCTTCCCAAGCCCCTCAGGATCTCAGCTGGGGGAAGACTTGACACCTACAAAGCATTGTGACATCATGGTGCTCTGTAGGGGACATTGCCAGTCCTTCCTCCCCAGCAATGATGGCAGGAAAGATCCTCTTTATTTCAAATGAACCATGTGTTTTTTGGTGTAATCACAAATTCTCTTGAAGCTGAGGCCTGTGCTTTAATCCGGGTTGTGGTAGGAATGTGGCTAGTTTATGAAGCTGCTGTGGGAAGGGGGCACTGGCTTCTGAAAGGTGAGAGCAGTCCAGTAATGAATGGAAGAGCTAGCATGAACTCTATCCACCCCTCAGGGACTGCAGAGAGAGGAGCAAGAGAGACCCTGGTCAGTAGCCTGTGTGTGCACTCTGCCCTGTGATGACCGTGCCATTGTCACGCTGGATACCAGTCGTTCTTGGAGATGTTGATATCTGGATTGGCTGTAACGTGCACATCCTCAGTCCCATGTATTGGTGCCAAGTGTCTGGGAATGGTGTGTGTCTATGCCCTCCTTGCAAGGGGAGTGACTGTTGCTTGCTAGCTGCCCCTGTGCCAAGTGGTATGCATGCAGGGATGCAGCCTCCTTGCAGCTCCTGTGCCTGAGGTGGCTGTGGGGAGCATGTTCATCCAGGATTCTTTGTTTTCTTGCCCTTTAGATCCCTCCGGCCCATGGCCATCCCAGTACACTGGCCCCCTTTCCCATTGTCTCACAATCCCAGCATGCCCCGTGAGGTAGGAAGTGCAGCATCAGGGTCTCATAAACAAATGGCAACACAGCTGCCCTGTCAAGCATGCTTCCTTGGCAAGACTTGATGCAGCAGGAAGGCCTGGTAAAGGACGTTTGTGCTCTGTCCCCCCTGCCCCATGAATTTGAGCTGATCTCAGCAGTGACCAGTGTGTTGGGTGTGTGTTATATGGCTGAGTGGGTGATTAGTAGTGGTGGTGGTGGTGGAGGCACTTCAGAGCCTATTGAAATTGATAGGAAAGTTCCCATGGACCTAAGCGGGTCAGGAGCACCCCCAGGGGTGAGTTCAGTTACATGCCAAGGGGTGGTGGTGGTTAATGTTGGAGAAAGTGGGGGCAGAAGCTGCCAAGAGCGACCTTGCCCTTTCCAGCTGACCTTCACTGACACACTGGCTTCCAGTTGCTACTAGGCAGGATTTCGCAATACCAGGGGAAGGTACAGCCAGGTAACCTCCCAAGGACCAATCACAAGTGAGGGGTAGGGGGCTTTTAAAAAGAAAAGCCACATCTCTCAGCACTCTCTTCCATTTTGTCTGCTGTTTGCTCTGGACACTGACCTGGTGCTGAGGAGCTAAGGGAATGGCTCCTGGCCTGGTTGGACTAAACTGAACCTAAGGACTGAACCCCTTTGCTGCAAGGCAAAGGTGCACCTGAAGCTGTGAGTAATTTAATGTTAGATCTGAGGGACCAGTTTATGTCAGATGCTTCTAAAATTTCCATTGTGCCTAAATTGTTCTGATCAATTGCTTTTGCTCAGGGATTCAAATTACCTCACATGGTTGTAGCCTGTGATGCTGGGTTTATGTTATCAGTAAAGTATTCTTTCTTTTTGATCTAAAAGATCTGTGTGTGTTAGCAAATACACCTCTGTACGCTTGGGCGGCAGAAACTGGGAACTGTTTTATATGGGTTCGTGAGCCTGACTGTTTAAAGACTCAGCAGAGGTCTCATTCTCCCCAGAGGAATGAGACCGGAATCTGAATAAAGAAAAAGCTCTGGGGTGGTGGCAGCGGGTAAGAGGCCAGTTAATAAGTGGGTAACGGGGTGCCGGGAGGCTGGGGCGAACCCCAGTGGGCTCTGTTACGCCACATGGAGGAGCTCTTTTTCCTCACTAGCTAGATACTCCCTGCAGGTGTGCAAATTACACTGGACTTTGCACATTTGCTGGATCAGTGCTACTCACTGTGTTGTCTGTCGACTGAGCCTCATATGTAACCTACCTCACTGTTTATGCAAGCTCAGAGTGGAAGCAGGGATATCTTCCCAAGGAGCCCAACTAGTACAAACTGCTTGCAGGGTGCTGCTGAGAGGCATGTGCATTCCCCCAGCAGGGAAGGGGTTAAAGTAGGTTGTAGCCTCCTTCCTATCCTGTCCCTAATAAGCACCTGGCCTCCCATCTTGGGACTGTCTCCTCCATCTCCTGCTGCTGGCACGTGAGAGCTTGCTACACCCTATCTTGGTGACCTCACAACCACTGCCATGGCAACAGATTATGAAGTCACAAGCATAGCTGTGCCTGTAGCAGTGGAGGAAGGAGCGAGAGGAGCCTTTCCTCTGATTAACGAAGAGATCACAGAGCTTCCTGGGCTGCTTAGGCAGCATGTGCTGGGACCCAACTGTTGCTCTGCTTTGATCCGTCCCCTCCCTGGACACCGGGGTTCCTTTCTCCCTACAGAATGTGCTCATCCCTGAAGGAGCTTTGCGTGCCACTTGACTCTCAAGGAGCCAGCGTCCTCACTTGATCCACCTGCCCTGTTTGCTACCAACACTCGGTTTTCAGCAGGAGGGGCCAGCCGAGCACCTTGGTCCAAGGACGAAGAGCAGGAGCACCATGCTGGTGAAGGAGTATCGGATCTGCATGCCACTCACCACGGAAGAGGTAAGAGCCCTCTGAGAGAAGGAAAAGGGTGGTATGAACTGAAGGGGAGTTGTGGGATGGACACTCTATAGGGAATGATCCCCAGTCTCTGCAAGGGACACTGCTGCCTCGGAGGTCACATCTGTGGGGGTCTGACCTGTCCTATTCCATAAACTATTGATAGGGGACTGAGGTGCAGTACAGACATCATTGCTGCTCCTCACCCCAGATATCATCTGATCTGTGGGGCATAGGAAGGAGTTGGGGTCAGGGATGGTGGGGGTGAATGAGCAGGAAGGGAAACAGGGTCTGACACATGGAGGACCATAGTGCTATCAGGCTCAGAGCCCCTGGCCATCGGAACTGGTTGGCAGTGGGAGAGCTGATCTTGTCCTGCATGAAGAGGATTGGAGGTGTTGTGTGGTGCTTGGGGGAAATCTCTATGTGGCAGCATGAGCCAGAGACTGAGGTCTCCAGTGGCTGAAATGATGGTGTGGGTAGCAAGGGTGACATGGCAGGAAAACAGCCCTGACACCGTCCTTCTCTTGGAGCCCAGGGTAAGCAGCTGTCTTTTTAGCGACAGCCCTCATGCTGGAGATGGAGGGAGACCAGCCAGTGCCTGACTGGGAGAGAACAGAGAGGCAGCCTCATTAGCACCAGCCCAGGAATCTGAGTCAACAGTGCTAGGTGTGAAACCTAGAAAGGACAGGGGCCAGAGGGGTTGGTACTGTAGCAGCCCCTGAAGGGCTGTTGGGAGTAGGTATGTGTGTGTGTGTGTGTGTGTGTGTATATATATATATATATATGAGAGGGAGAGAGAGAGAGCACTGTGCTTGTGTAGAAGAGAGAACTGTACTTAGCAGCAGCCAGTCAAGGAAGGAGGCTCTTGGCAAGAAGCTGTGCTTTGAGTTTGCCACCAGGCAAGAAGCTCCTGATTTCAAATCCCCCATCTCTGCCAGCTTCCAGGGTGGGAATATGAGAGGCTGCCAAGGTGTGGGTGTCCTCCGACTGTACTGGAATAATCTCTCCTTATTGCTGCCCCCGCCCCCCGTAATATCAGGAGATCCACGTTTGGTTCCCTGTGGCTGCTCTGCTAGCAGTCTTCTTTCTGTGTGCCTCAGTTTCTCCACCTGTAAAATAGGCACAATTATCAGGAGCCACCATCAGGGAGAAACAGTGTAGATCTGTGGGGCACTGGCCCCATTACACTGCTCTCTTGCAAGCTCTAGCCCTGCTATCTCCATTACTTTCCTAATGCTCCCTTGCCTTGCCTTGTGAGCAATAGCAGTGATTGTGGGGAGCAGGGCAGTTGGCAGGTTGCAGAGGGGAAGGGACTGATCACCATATGTCTTTCATATGATGGAAAAGTGGAGGGTGTGCCATACTAATTAGCATTGTGTGCAGGGAGCTGTAGGACACTCTTCTAAGGAGCTCTGGCACTTAGGGGTCCTGTGAGGGCTCGTTAACAGCTGCAGAGCTGAGGGCCAGGTATGAAACTACAAGTGCTAAGCGTTGGTGGTGGTCATGTATATGCTGCACCGGACAATCCTCCATTTCTGGCAGGCGGCGTATTCTGCAGGCATGGTGCCATGACTGTTTCAGTCTCTCTTGGACAAGGCAGGGCTGGGTTTACTGGGGGCAGACCATCGAGCTCTGGCAAGTGGCACTGGTGAGCTGGTAGATGCCAGTCTTCAGTGAATCAGGAATAAAGCAAGAAGTGCTCAGAAGCTACCGTGACAGGCTTCTGAGCAGATACCATGAAGACTCTGCTGCTATTAAATATTAAATTATAATGATAATTATTGCTGCTGTTAATTATTTTTATGGCACCTGGTCTGAAACAGGCATAATTATAGGGATAGGTCTCGGCCCCAAGCAGCTTATGATCTAGGATGCACAAGGGGACGGAGCTCAGAGAGAGAGAGATAGGGATACATACATTCATGAAGCTGAGAAGCCACAGATGCATGTACTTAGCTTTGTTACAAGGGAGGTGGAGATCCTGAAGAATGAGACAGTATAGGGAAAAGCATAAAGGACCAATCTACAGGAGTGAGGAGTTAGGGAGGGCTTGATGGGAAGGGGTAGGTTTTAAGGAGGGATTTGATGATTACAAGGGAGGGAGCCAAGTGCACACATTCAGGGGCAGCGAGTTTTGGTGTAAGGGGCAGCATAAATGATGGCTTAGGAAGCAGGAGAGTGGGGGTGCTAATTCACTGATGCTCCTTTGCAGTAATGCCAGTGGAGTCACTCACTGCTGCGTTTGGCTTCCCGAGTCTGGTAGATGCATACGTCCAAGGTTCTCCCTGGTTGTGTTCCTCCAGCATCTCCATGGGTGTGCTGCAAAGGTTGGGCTAAGGAAGTTAGCCTGATTCCTTGGCTGATTTCTAGCTCTGAGCAATTGCTATCCACCAACCACCAATTCCCTGCAGTGCCAATTGCATTGGGTAGCTTATATGTACTCTCTGTCAAACTCCTGCAAAGCTACTTTGTGTAGTCCTAGGCGTGGGTGAAATGCTCCCTTTGTGTATGTCTTGGGTGAAAGATGTCATCTCTGGGAAGGGAAGTCTAGCATCTTTATCCTTGGTGCTTATTTCCCTATCTTGCCATACTCCTGCTGAACCCGCAGCTCCCCTTTCACCAAAATTCCCGCTCTTGGGTGTTTTTCTCCCTTGCTAGAACTGGGCGTATCAGATCTTCCCGGGCGCAGGCTGATGGAGGGCAGCTGTTCTCACTGTAGGCAGTGGTCAATTGGCAACGGTGGCAGATTGAGATCTCAACATGTTCATCTGGCAGGATCTTATTTTATTTATTTATCAACATTTAATATTCCGCCCCCTTCGTGCCCCAGGCACCTCAGGATGGCTCACAATAATATGTTTAAAATAACAATATAAAACATTTAAATAAAAAAATTAAACAAATGCAAACATATCTGGAGCTAAAATACCCAACCCCCCACCCATTACCCCTCTCCCTCGCCAAACACCTGGTGGAACAGCCAAGTTTTACAATATCAACAGAAGGAGGGGAGATCTGGGGACAAATGAGCCTCCACCGGGAGGAAGTTCCATGGCCTCGGAGTGGCCACTGAGAATGCCCTCTCCATGGTGCCCACACAAGATACCTGGGGGACCTCAAGGAGGGTGCCCCTGGTGAACCGCAGGGGCCAATCCAGAACATGGGGGGTGCGAGGTGATTCTGCACCAGCCAGTCTCCGAACCATCACCAAGGGTAGCCCCATGTAGAGCGCGTTGCAGTAATCTAATCTTGAGGTAACGAAGGCATGGATGACGGTGGCCAGGTCCGAGTCCAAGATATATGGCCAAAGCCACCGTATTAGATGTAATTGACAAAAGGCGCTCCTCACCACAGCTGCTACCTGCGCATCCAGGCGGAGCACTTCCAGATTGGACCTGGGGGACCAAGGAGGGGCAGACCGCATAAATGACAAGTATCCTTGTGTGGCATCCAGCAGATGAGGTGGGGGTACAAAGAAGGGGCTTCAGGATGATCATTATGGCAGGAAAGGTAGGATGGATGGGGAACCTTTCCCTCCAATGGGCCACTTTAAAAATTAGTACATGCTGCAAGCACTGCATAGGAGTTGGGGGCAGGGATACTTAAGTGATGCACTCAGGAAGAAGAAGATCCAGATCTGTCCTCTGTCCATGCCCTCATCTCTGCTCCCTTTCTCTGAGCTCAGTTTTTTAATGCATGGGGGTAGGAACTGGATTCAGGGGCCAGATCCAGGATCTGGGAATAGGGCAAATAAAAACTAGCCATGGGCTGCATTTGGTCCCCAGGCCTAAGGTTCCGCACCCCAGGGCAATGGGGAGTTTATTATTATTATTTTATTATAAGCATTTATATAGTGCCAGCAATGTACTGGCGCTTTACAGAGAACAAGATAGACATGGTCCCTGCCCGAGAGATGCATCCCTTTGCCTGCCATTAACAGAAAGGGTTCTCCTTGGCAGATATGTTGCTAGCTAGGTTTAGTTTCCAGTAGAAATTGGACTGGGCCAATGTCCTGGATCCAGAGACACCCAGGCTCCAGTGGGGGACAAATCCAGCATAAGCTGGTCTCTTGTCCAAAGCAACTAAGAAGCTGTCGGTGTGGGGCAGCCTGTGAAGATTTTGAAATGCAGCCCCAGGCTTGGGTAGCAGCTTTGGCCTCTCATTTAGCACAGAGGCAGCTCAGCAGCTGCGGGGAAGCGAGAACATCTCAGGTACTGAACTGCCCCTCCGGTAGGTGCTGCAGGTTTGAAAGGTCTCTCTGTGAGAGTAGGGAGCTTGTGTGATTAACTGGTTCTCTGATCAGCCTGCAGTTGCTGCTTGGGAGTCCAGGGTCAGCCTCACGTGAGGCCTCCCCGGCGCTGCACGGGAAATGTCAGTCACACAGCTTCCTGCCTCCCATGAAAGGCCTTCGTTACCGTGGTAGCATGCGTCATGGAAACTTCCTCATTGACAGGTCTGCAGAGAAGCAGAAGCAAAGGTATGCAGTTATGCTTGGCCATCCATCCAGCCCCAGGTTACTGCCCAGAACGGCTCTTATATCAGCTGTAGTGCTTTACTGTCCCTTCCAGCTTTCAGAGCATCTTGCCTGACTAACAAATTAACCTCATGCCCCATTTTGCAGATTGGGGAAACTGAGGCACAGGGCAGGGGAGAGTCTTGCCCAAGGTCACTCATCAAGTGTCAGAGCTGGGAACAAAACCCAGAAGTCTGAACCCCTCCTGACCTGCTGTAACTGTCACTCCTTGTGGTAGCTCTTGCAGCCAGGAGGAGGGGCGGATTTGGCAGCTCGTCTAGGCCAGGGACCCTGCAGATTTGGTCCATGAAGGGTACATGGTGCTGGCCAGTTGTGCAATGCCTCTAGGCTGCGCAGGACGTTTGTGTTCACGTGGAGAAGGGGGTAGGTGGGGGAATCAATCTGTACACTGCTTCTCCTGCAGGCTTGTACTGGTCCCCCACCCCCCAACCCCGTCCTCAAATGCCCTAAAGTGTGAGGTTAACTCACCTGTGTTAAGTTATCTGGTACAATTTTCAGAGTCTGCTGCCTCATAAGCCTGTCCAATCCCCTAAGCTCCCCTCTCTGTCTGTCTCTCTCTCTCTCTCTCTCTCTCAGCTTGTGTGAGATCCTCCACAAAGTAACAAGCATGAGGCCTTTTCTAGCAGTACGACTAGGTCCCCATCACACTTACCTAGGGTTGCCACCCTCCAGGTTTTGACCCAGTTTGTGGGCTCCAGGAGAAGCCCCAATGTCTTAGGGTCAGCCAGGGGCACCCTCAGCTGAAGAAATTGAGGATTTTGGGATGGCAGGAGGTGACTGTCACGGAGAAACATGGGGTCACACACGTGTAACACGGGACTACATGTTTGGTAAATGTGTGGGGCCAAGGGTTTCACATGGATGTAATGTTACTATACATGTTCACTATGTAATGTCAAAGGTTCCACATGTTTGTAAGGCTGAAAACGAGAGCTGTAGAGCTCAGGTTGGGCCTCTCACACGTCACCAGTCTGCAGGAACTACAAGAGATAACAGAAAGTGTATTCAAAACATCTGGCTTGCTAGACCGCCTGTGGAGATGCAAATGAACTTCCATGTTTGCCTGGGTTGCGTACGTGCCCTGACCCACAATCCCCAAGGCGGAAAATCCGAGACAAAGGAGCCTGAATTCCTATTTAAATGGGAGGAAGATACAAGGAAAGAGACACTTCTTGCAAAGCCAGCTTGAGTTTCTGCATACGAAAGGCAGCAGCTGGAAGCCATGAACTGAGAGAAAGAACTCTGATTTCTAGCAACTCTAAGTCTGGAGACCCAGTCGCTTACATCAAGGACTGAGAAGATCTTATGGACCTTGCTAGGGGTAAGATGAATAACTTAGGAACTCAACCAGTATAAGTTAGGAATGCGTTATATTTACCTTTGATTTCTA
>QEPC01002891.1:457295-475533 GCA_003113815.1 Sphenodon punctatus
GGGGTAAGATGAATAACTTAGGAACTCAACCAGTATGTTAGGAATGCGTTATATTTACCTTTGATTTCTATTACCGCTCTGTTTAACTATCTTGTTTATGTAATCAATAAAGTTACTACTTATTTTATGAAGTGGTCAGTGTCTAATATTGGAACACAAGTGAGCTACAAGAGCCCTCAAGCTCTTGCGAACCCAGAGAGTAAAGAGTCTGTAAACGGGAAGGATCGGGCCCTTGTGTGACAAAGGACTTTCATTGTGGCACGTTTGAATTAGCCAGAGAGAGAACTGATTCAAGTGAACTGTGCGCAAGGGAAACTGAGTCACTCAAACCCGGTAAAGTGGGAGTGCGGACTCCCAAACCCGTGACAGTGACCATGTCACCCCTTTGCCCCACCCCTCCGGGTGAAAGCCCTGAGGAAGGTGATAAAACAACACCTCCTCCCCATGGGCCAGAGTAGATCCCTGCTAGCTTTTGAGCAAAACGGTGAGGCCTCTGAACACCCATCCCACAGCATCAAAAAGGTGGAGTCAGAGCCAGCCTTCGACAGTAAAAACTATTCTGCTGGCCGTGCTTTCAGAGCTCCGAGGCCCTGAGAGCTTCTGGAGCAGTAGTACTGCTAATGCCACTCCAGAGGCTCCCAGAGCAGATAGTTTCTGTGGGGTCTGCCACTTGCCCCCTGCTGCCTTCTCCATCCCCCAAGCCCACCAGGTCTAGGGGCAGCTCTGGGTGGATCCACAATCTGAGGGAGCAGGGGGGAGATGGTTTCCACCATGACAGTTGGCAGCAGCTGGGAAACCCAATGGGTGGTTTGGGGGTGGAGTTGCCACCTCCTCTGGGAAGAAACCTAGAGGGGGGCCTGAGGCAGGACCATGTTGGAGGGAGTGTGTCAAAGGTGTTGTCACACCCCTTTCTTACAGAGCATTGTACTGTCATGATGTTCTGCAGGGGCCAGGGCCATGTTGGAAAAGAGTCAAGAAAGTCAGAGCCTGCACTATTTCTGACAGGGATGCTCCTGGAAGCCCCAATTCTCTAGGTTAGCTATGGGTGCCTCTGACTGACCCAGAGAAATCAGGACTCCCCCACCCCCTGAACCCAGAGACTCTGGGTCAAAACCAAGAGGGGTGCCAAACTTATTTGGGTATCTGTGTCTGAGAAAACAGTACCCTGTGCAGCCTTGTAGTTTATACAGGCTTTAAAATGGTTCCAAGCAGAGCTGAGGTTCTGGAGCTTTCAGGCCACTAAGGGCCGAGGGCACTGTAACAGGTGCACAGCCTCTCAATTGTTCTTGTCTGCATGATCTCACCAGTACCCCTGTTGTCCTGGGGATTCTGTTATGGATTCTGGATTGGGATGTACTGTTAAAGCTGTAGCTCAAAGCCACCAGTCAACCAAGGGCTTGCTTGGTTACCTCCACGGGGTTCCCTGGGGAAGGCGAGAGGGTGTTGATGGCTCTATGTGCCTTGACCCTGCTGCAGGTGGCATATGGCCAAGAGAACGGGAGCTCCTCAAGCAAATCCAAAGAGCTGAGTGCTGGATTGTTGTCACTAATTATCCTATGACTAATATACTCTGCATTGTCGCTGCTCCCTGCGAACTGTGCCTGTGCCAGGAGTGTAATGTCCTACTGGAGCGGGGCTACGAGGATTTAGCAGGAGCAACCTAGGAGAGGCTACTAGCAAAGGGTTTTCCCCCCAGTTTCATGCTGTTGGCTATGACTGAGTGCTCTCCTATGGTAATTCCTGGGAGTAGAGCAGGAGTAGCATACAGTATGCTGACCAAGCTTGCAGAGATGCGTCTGTATATCAGCAGGGAGCTGAAATGGCTCAGAGAGATGCAAGTATATATGTAGTATAGAGAGCTGCAAGCATAGCTGTAGTAACTGTAGCGAAACCTGTTGCATCAAGAGTATACCTGTAGTAAGCCTACTATCCATGTGACAATACCTATAGTAAGCCCACTACAGAGGGATCCATAATCTAATAGCAGTAGCACTGACAGGACAGTTCCCCACCATTAAAATAAGTGGGAGTTTTGCTGTTGATTTCAACAGGTAGAGGATTGTGACCGTAGTCACCAGTAGCAGCACGCTTATGGAACTGTGGGCATATGGCAGTAGTGTGAAATGTTGGTGTTTGCTAAGAGCTGTGCTGTCTTGGTGGTATCATTGAGTTATAGTATTCATGTATATGGGATACTGTGGCTAGTCCTCTTGTAGTATCAACACTTACAAAAGGTTCCTCGGAGCTATAGCAGAGTCCCATGGTGGTATTTACCTGGACTAATGTGGCCTTGATGAAAAGAGTGCATGCAAGCCATTTATTTGCAGCTAGGGGGCAGCGGATAGCACATAGAGCTTTGAACTAGAGCAGAAATGGATAGCAAAATTGTACCTGTGGATAGTGACTGTGCATACCTTGGCCGTTAACTGAAATACCAAAAACATCATTAGCGGGTAACTGCAATACCGAAATAATGTTACTGGGTAATCAATGAGAGAAAAGGGCAAGATACAAAAAATACAGGTGAGAAATGAGAAGACTTCAGAAAAAAGGAAGATGAAAAGATTAATATAGGAGCCGCAGCACGGTGGGGGAGCCGTGCCATCTGCCCACAGTGCCTGCTAACCAAACACACCTGCAAAATAAGATTGTGCACTCACTGTGGGCCAACTGCCAATGCCCAAGTCCTCAGCAGTCAGGAGGAGAAATAGCACTGCAGACCCTTTTTATTCTTGGCTGGGAGCACACCTGGGCTGACAGCAAAGTTATTTTGCCTGTGGCATCTTATCCCATTGCAGTACACCTTGATCCCTAGCAAAGCTGCATCCAGCAGATTTGAACTAGGTACCGAAAGGGAAACCTCCAGTGGAGGCAGAAACAACCCAGGTGGGAGAGTGGCACATGAGTTAAACTTGAAACTGGACCCTGAGCTAAACTGGAAAGGAATCATTAGTAAACAGAAATAGCCAGTAACCAGGAAACAGATAGAGAAATGTCAGCGTAGTAAATGACACAAAGTGGGGAGAAATGGTAATGTGGTAAAACATAACCTGTTGGTTACTAGACAGTTACTGTTTAGAAGACAATAATTTTGGTGCAGTTCAGATATTACAAACGTGACCGATATTACTATGCCCAGAGAATCCTTTCAAGTCTGCTTGGACCTAGGAGTCCTGTATTCGAATCTTGGGAGAAAAGTCGCTGTGTCTCAGCCACGGTTTTCCATCTGTAAAGTAGGTGCTAGCAGGCCAGGCCAGTTGGCCATGTGGGGTCCTTGTGTGCTCTCTGGACATGGCTAACCCCAGATCCTAAGAATATGGTACGGATGACACCCCCCACTAATGTATTCCATGGAATATGGGGCTGTCAATTTTGAATGCACCGCGCAAGCTAAGATTTCATGTTAACATCTGGAGAAGGTTTACAATTAGATGGAGTGTGGATAAGATCTCTGGCAATTAAAATGATGAATAGGCGCTTGGGTGGAACAATAAAATAATTATGTGAGAGCATCACCAAGTCATTTTTCCCCCTGCTGCTCCCACGTTGTTTATTGAACAAAAAGTCAATTCCTCTTTCAGCAGACGCCTCAGGGAGGGACTTGTTCTGGAGACAGCTTGCCAGCTTTGTCAGGTACCATTCAGAGATGGAAAAGAACAACAGAGAGCTAAGGGGAGAGCACCCTGCTAGGCTTTAGCCTTAGTCATCTGTATGGTCTCAGATGTCACCATTATGGCATTAACCTAGAGCTATGTTCCTAGGGAAAATCCTCAGTTCTTGAAAGGATTGTGTAGTTCTAGTGCAAGCTGTCCATTTGCAGGCCGGGACAGGCTACGGCTCTGTCCACAGGCAGGCTCGGGGCTGGCAGGAAGGGTGCTGCACTGTAGAGCCCTGTGAGTCTGGACTAAAATTTGAGCCTAAGCTAGGGGGGCTGATCCTGACTGCGTTGGGCCTGGGGCACAATGGAAAAGGGGTGAGGCTGAAGAATTCTCCAACATGGCCCTAACCCCTACAAAGCACTGTGGTGTCGCTGGGACTCCTGCAGCTAGGGAGTCTGGACTGAGGGTTTGGACAGCGCGAACACCTGAACAGGCCAGTTGATTCCTGTAGGGTCAGATTTCAGTTCTCTACATTGCATTCTTCCTCCAGTTTCTCTACAGTCCAAGCTGAGAGAGACTATGGCCCAAGATGATCCTGATCCTGCAAGGATGGCCATTTCCAAAATCCTCCCCGCTAATGGAGACCATAGTGCAGCCCAGAATTCTGCAGTGTCTGATTTCCTAGGTCGGGTTTCTTAGGTTTATATTGTATTCACTTGAAAATAAGCCTCCCCGCCCTTTTCTGTGAATGATAGAGGAGGAACTGAGCAGCTTGCCTCAATTGTTAGCCCTGGGCTTGGCACATATTGATTCTGTTTTCCTACCATATGGCCTTGGCTGCGTCCCTTCTCTCTGCCGGTGTTCCTCCCACTCCCTACATCGTCCAGTTAGGTTGCAAGTTCTTTTCCTTTTTTTGGAGTTCAATAGAACTGTTGTCTTCCATCAGGGCTTCCCCTAGTGCCTCACTCCCATAGATTGCTCATTGATGCTTCCCCCTGTAATACCTTATCGTTCAGGGTCCCCCTCCTCTCCCTGTAGCTAAGCTAAGCATTTGCACCTGCAGCTTTTCAATCATTCATCAATGTATCCTTGTCCCTCTCTGTGCCTTCCCCCTTGTCTCCCCTCTCTTGTCTGTCCTAGATTGTAACCCCTTGGGGTAGATATCTGTCTCAACCATGACTGTGAAGCATGGGGCACATTGATGATATAATCTGTCAGAGCCTCTAGCTGAGGGATGGGGAGCCTCCCAGCTAGCAGACCAAAAGTGGACCGTGGCCACCTTTTATTTGGCTCCTTTCCAGTTCCTGGATGTGGCCTATGGATCCATCTACTACCCTCAGGCATTGAAGGAGTGTTCTTGGGAGGAAGGGCACAGAGATGAGGGCATGTGCTTTATAACAGGGGATGGATCTGTGGGTCAGATCCACTTTTGCTATCCTGAGCTTGCCCCTCAGGTTCCCAACCCTCAACTCTTACCGAGCCTATGTAGCTTGCAGTAATTTCCAAAGTGGCCCCCAAGGGGGAAAAGATTTTCCATCCCTGCTTTAGTTGCTAATGGAATCCATGGCCCAGTAAGGGATACCTGTGGGTTGGTGAGCAGTCGAGCCTCTCCTCCACAGCACGCCACTCTAGTACTTCATTTCAGGCCAGCTGAGGTTGTCCTTGGGGCCAAGCAAACAGTCGTCCTGATGTCCTAAGAACTTGCTTAGACTGATTACCCACTGGAAACAATCCTCCTTTCTCTGACCTGTTTGCAAGTCAGTAACTAAACAACCTGCTGTGCTTCCCATTAACAAGAGCCTCTGTGTCAGGATTCAGTACTGGGGAGAAGCAGTGGAGTTAACAATGGGGGGGAGGGAGATGAGACACACACACCCATCCACCGAGTCTGGGGCTAAGGGTACAGACCCCCCTTTAATTTTAGCCTGGGTGCTGTGTTGGGGGAAGGATTGGCACTGTACTTGGAACAGCTGCTCCAAAAAATAGCTGGGACAGCCTCTTGGGCTTTGGTCCGCACAGCCAGTAAAACGTAGCACCCCTCGTTGGTACGGAGTTGCTGTCAAGAACTAGAAGGGGCTGCTGACTCCTGACAAACAGCAGTCTCTCCCCCCCTCCCCCATTTGTTTGCAGAAGCCCTGGTCCCTTACCCAGGATGAGAGTACTCTGCCCACAGCAGCCCTAGCTGGGAAGAAGCCTTGAACTCTGTGAGAAGAGTACGGATGCTGCCCCCCATCTCTCAATACATGTGAACTCAGTACATGTGTATTGCTCTCCATGGACTTGCTGCGGGCATAGGGAGTATGTGGAAACATCTAGGGACTGACTTGCTGCCTCTGTGTAACACTAGTCTTTGCTGCACTTTCACCTTAAGTTAGATCCTGGGCTCAGCTGGGATGTTGTGCCGAAGGTTAAACTCGATCAAGAATCAAGCTTCTCGGTGAGAATCGAGAGAAAAATGAGATTCAAGAAAAGACCTGGTTCTCAAGACTTTCTCAACAAGATCTTTCCTCCCAATCTACTTATTGGAGCTGCGTGTGCTGTGTCTGTCCTCTCTTCTCCTGTCTCTGCCACCCATGTCGGTCTCTCTGTGGGCACCCATGGCCCATCAACTCCATGAGGGGAAGAAAAAAAAAAAAGAACTACAGATGTGCAAAGCAGTTGCTAGGCCATTCTGCGCATGCGTGGCCCTTTTCCAATATGGCGGCGACGCTGTCAGCTCCATTTTGGAAAAGGGCTCTGCGTGTGCAGAAGGACCTGGTAGCCATTTTGTACATGTGCAGTTCTTTTTTCCTTTTTAAGCGAGACTCGCAAGAATCTCGAACCATTAGTGAGTTCCCAGAGAGATCTCACTAAGAGTTCTTGATTCTCGCAAGAATCAAATTGATTCTCGTTTCAGCCCTAGTTGTGCCTGGGCTTCCAGGGAGATCTCCCTGGGCTTGGCTTCAGACCCAGTGCCCGGTGCTGCTGAGAAGCTTCCTGGGCTCGGCTTGACTGGGAAAAGTAGTTCGGCCTAGGTCCGGGACTCCTTGAGTGAGAGGTAAGGGAGTCGGGAGGGATGTGGCTAATTGTATTTTGCTTAGTTTTTGTAAGGCACTGTGAGTAGGAAGGGGGTTTGTGGATTGGCTGTACTGGGAAGGTTAATGTATTTGTGTTTATTTTGTGTTTGATTTGACATTTTTTATTTATTTTGATTTATAAAATCGGGGCAGTGAACAACAAATTAAACCAATAAAAGCAATTTAAAAGTTAATAATCCCATATGTGGGAGGGAAAAAAAACAACTCTTCCCCCCCAACCAAAAGCCTGACGGAACAGCCACGTCTTACACAAACGTCAAAATGACAGGAGTGGGGGCTGACCGAGCCTCCTCTGGGAGCGAGTTCAGATCACAGGGGCAGCCACCAAAAAAGATCTAACATCGGTGGCCACCCATCTCGCCCGGGGAACCTCCAGAAAGGCTCCCACGGATGATCTCGGGGGTCGCACTGGCACATGGGGAGTGAGGCGGTCCTGCAGATAAGTAGGGCCCAGGCCGTGAAGGACTTTAAAGGTTAAAACCAGCACCTTGAACCTAGCCCGGTGCTTTATAGGCAGCCAGTGCAGAGCCCAGAGCATTGGTGTCATGTGCTCCCTTCGTCTTGCCCCCATAAGGAGACGGGCCGTGGCATTCTGCACCAGCTGCAGCCTCCGGACCAGCTTCTCGGGCAGCCCCACGTAGAGCGCGTTGCAGTAATCCAGCCTCGAGGTGATGAAGGCATGGATGTCAGTGGCGAGGTCAGAGTCTGAGAGATATGGCTGAAGCCACCGGACAAGATGTAATTGCTGAAATGCACTCCCCACCACGGACACAACCTGAGATTCCAGGCTGAGCCGTGAATCAAGGAGCACACCCAGACTCTGCACCTGAGAGACCATGGGAGGGCGAACCCCCCTACAAGAGGAGATTCAACCACTCCCAAGCCCTTGCCCCGCAACATCACCTCCGTCTTGTTAGGATTCAGCTGCAGATGTAAGTTGCCCTGAGCCTTTTCAGGCAGAATGGGGTGCAAGCCGAACACATCAAAGAACACTTGGTTTTGGAGACTTCCAGGGGCTTCCCCCGCTCTCTCCTGTGTGTGTGTGTTATGTGGAGAGGCAGGAGGGCTGGACCTTACTGCATGGCCTCTTGGTTCAAAGCTACTTTGTCAAGGCTCAGTTGCTGGGGATACAGCTGTCTGAGGGATCCCAATTGCCTGTTACAGTGAGATTCCCATTGGGCCAGTTACCACCCCAAGAAGTCATTTGTCCCCACCAAAGGGCCCCAGCTGTGGTCAGCAACCTGATGGATTTTCACATGGGAGAGGGCCCCAGCTGCCTGGGCCTGGCAGACTCTAGCTGGGAGTCCCAGGTTGGTGCCACCTAGATGCCCGCCAGCAGGTGTGGGGGAGGCGGTCTCTGCTGATAGCTTATCTGCTTGGCCTCCATCTCCACGTGCCTCTCACATTATTCATATTTACACAGGCAGGAGTGCGAGGTAATGGACAGGAAGGCTGATGTGCTGCTGACGGTGGACTGTGACTCAGATAGCTGCATGGAGACACTTCCTGGGCACTTAGCTGCAGGGAGGGAGCTGCCTTTCTTGGCCAGCACGAGACTTCCTAAAGAGTGAAGTTTCCCATCACTCCTCTGGTTCCTGCCCATGCACTGACTGGCATTCTCAGGCAGGAGAGGTTGGGAGCTCCTTGCAGCCTGTGTTCCTATAGCGCCTCCTGCTGGTACTGAAGTAGCTGGGAGCTTCCCCCACAGTTGGTACTCCTGCATCATTCCCTATGGTGCTGCCTGCTGGGAGTGTGCTTGACTGGAGTAGCTCTTCTCTCCCAACCCCCTTTTTGACTCCTGGGATAGTTCTGGATCAGACCTTCTCCTGCACTCTCTGTGCACCCCTTTTTCTTACCCCCACCCCACAATCCCTGTATGTTTCCCCCCCAAAAAAGGTGATGGACATGTCTGAGCAATGCTAATTTCTGCCATGGGGCTGAGGAGCAGGGAGGGGTCCTTATACGGCTGTGGCAGGGGGAAGCAATGGGCTAATTGAGAGCTGGGAGCTGCTTGATCGTTGCCACCCTTTGCAACTCTAGGAAATGTAGAGGCCTCTAATGAAGGTGATTAAATTCCTCTGAAATGCTAGAGCATAGCCTGTATCTGCCCAGCCCCCCTCCACAGGAGCATGATGGCTGGCATGGTGCCAGGGTGCAGTGGGCTGCAGTTTCTATGCAGTGGCCAGGAGCAGGGCTGAGGATAGGGTGGCCAGATATGCAAATTTTAGAGGACAAATGAGAAATACAGGTTGCAGGGCTGCTTATGAGAAATACAGGTTGCAGGGCTGCACTGGAACCAATGCAGCCTTGCAACCTGTATTTCTCATAAGTGTCCTTAAAATTTGCATATCTGGCCATCCTAGCTGGGGACCTGCTGGCAGCTGGTCTCTGTTTTGAGGTAGCCGTCACTGTCCTGGGATGGCAAGCACAATCCTGGGACAGGTGGCAACTTACGTACGAGTTCAGATTTGTGCTGTGGCAGCTGGTACCTAAGAGTGTAGATGGACACACCTCCAGGAGCCAAACCAGGTTTGGGGGGAGTGGGGAATGCATTTGCCCTCCAGTCCCATGTGACCCTACACAACACCCTGTACTTCCCCAGGAGTGGAGGGGGAGATCTTGTGTGGCTTTCTGTACTTCTTCTGCGAGTGTTGCATACACATTCAGTGTGGACTGGAGTCTCTAGCGATGGGCCCAGGGTGTAAATGCATGTTGCATCTAAGGCAGGGTTGGGGGACAATTTGAAAATGAGCACAAGCTCTGCAGGCCAGACAGGAGTTGGGGTCCAAGGTGCTGAAGAGGTGTGCTATAGATGGGAGAAAGATGGGGAGGGTCCAGAACATGAATTTATGTCCTAGATCCGTCCCCTCTCCTTTAAGTGCACACCCTCATCTCAGCTTCCTTCCCCCAAGCTCACCCTTTCAGTGCTTGTGGGTAGGGGCTGGATCCATGGGCCAGATTCAGGAATTAAAGAGGGGCCAAATAATAATAAAAAAAACATCCATAGGCTGGATTTGGCCCCAGGGCTGAAAGTTCCCAGCCTGTGCTGTTTGGGTGAGGTTTCCAAAAGTCATCACCATGGGCAGTGGTCTCCAGCCAGTGGCTCGAAATTGGCTTGCAAGCAATACAGAGCAATGGAGCGTGTGAATTGCAAGTCACAGATTGGGGGCTGCTGCTGTAGGGGGATGTGCAGCTATACCCCAGGGCTCAAATATAGATACTCCAAGCCTGTGTGTGCAGACGAGCTGGCCTTGGCCTGAGCATGAATACAGTGGGCTGTGGCTACAGTCCCTGGGGTGGGAGGAGGAAGACCCCCCCACCCCAACTGTGCTAGGCAGAAGACACTGCCTCACCCCAGCCCTCTTTGCCTTGTGCCAGGAGGCAGAGGCTGCCGGCAGTATCCCAGGGTGTCTGGCGAGGGAACACACATTTATCCCCATGAGCCAGGGTTGTAGGTGCCTTTCTGCCAAGCTGCTGAGCACAGAGCACATGTCTGTGTAGGAAAGGAGACTGCTCTGACCCTGCTGGCTCCAAGGCGTGAATGATGCGAGTGAGCAAACCACAGCAGCTCTGCCGGGCGGTGCAAGCCTGCAGAAACCCCCACTCGGCTCCTGCTCCTAGGTCACTGTGTCAGTAGGCTGCCTGGGTGCTGCAGTAGCAATGTGTTCTTGGACAAACTTCTCTGCTCATTGCTGCCACCCCCTGCTGCACCAGGCTCTGCTCTACAGCAATCCCTACTGGCCAGTGCCTGGATCGATGGCTGCAAGTATCAGGGGAGTAGTCTCTATACTGGGGAAGAGGGAGTGAGGGGACTCCCCGATTTTTCCCTGTTGTCCCCACCTGGAAAGCAGCCTACGCCACAGCTTTGCTGACAAAAGAGAGCACCATTGCTCAGGCAGGGGGCAGATGGCCAGGGCCGAATACAGCCGATCCTTTTGCCTTTCAGAAAAGGTGAAGTAGGGCAGGGCAGGCAGACTGTGGATTTGATTCTGGGGTAGGGTTGACATATGCAAATTTTATTCAGGACACACATGAAAAATACATGTTGCAGGGTCTGCATTGGTGCCAGTGCAGGCCCTGCAACATGTATTTTTCATAAGTGTCCTGATTTTTTTTTCCAGATATGGCAACCCTGTTCTGTGGGTTTGCCTAATGCCTTCACACACACCTATCAGGGCACAGGGTACTCAGCATCCCACAGGACCAGGCCCTTCCTTTCCAAATGGCCCTGGCACTGTGAGAAACAAGGGTGATATCCTTGTACGGAATGGGCTACGGAGGATTGTGGGACTGGGCCAGCCTAGGACTGCCATTCCCCCTCATAGAGGGCATGCTCCAGAGAGGGGCCAGAAGATGTTAGGGGAGAGCAGCCAGGACAAAAGGTGGGGTCGGTGATCTGGGGGAGGAGAACACTCCTGTTATTGGGGGTGTTTGCCCTCCATTGGTTCCATCCGTGCAGAGCCTCGGGGTGTTCCCGGAGTCACAGCTGCGCAGGTGTGTGGTCAGGGGCACCTTTCGCCAATTACATCTGGTGAGAAGGCTCCGCCCATATGTCTTGGACTCTGATCTCGCCATCATCATTCGTGCATTCGTCACCTCGAGACTGGACTATTGCAGTGCGCTCTTCGTGGGGCTGCCCTTGGGGACGGTTTGGAAGCTGCAGCTGGCGCAAAATGCTGCAGCCCATCTCACTGGTATGGGCCACAGGGAGCACATTACACCAGTGCTCTGAGCATTGCGCTGACTGCCTATTGTCTTCTGGGCCCAAGTCAAGGTGCTGGTCTTAACCTTGAAAGCCCTAAACGGCCTGATCCCTGCTTACCTGAAGGATCGCCTCACCCCTGGGCAGGAGTGCCCTCCTGGAGGCCCCGCGCTATCGGCGGGTCCGAACAGACAGGCGGGTATTCTCAGGAGCCACACTGTCACTTTGGAAAGCCCTCCTGGTGGTGGTCCGCCTCAGCCCAGATCTTCTTGCCTTCCAATGTAGTTGTAAGACCTGGCTCTTTTGTCAGGTGTTTTGCGGGGAGAGGATTAGATGGGTTGTGTGGGGTGTTTTTGTACAGTTCGCTATGAATTTCAATTTTATGTCTGCTATTATGGTTTTATATTTGTATATTGTATTTTTATATATGTATTTTTAATTTAGTTGTGAGCTGCTCCGAGTTGCCTAGAGCAGGAGGGGTGGGGGTAAAAATATTTAAAGGTGAATAAATAAATAAATAAAGGTGGAGACTCGACTCTCCTCACCTGGAGAGGAACCCCACTGAATCAGGCACAGGGACCTTGAGCTCATTCATGGGGGACTGAGCTCAGCGGCCCACCCCTTTCTATAGGAGGGCATGGGTTTCTGTAGAGTGGGTCTCTGATCCTGGTCATTATGGTCTTTAGGCCGGGTCGAGCAGTCAGTGCCTGGTCTTGGCAGTCCTCCCCTCCCTCAGAGGAGCAGTAATGGCCCTTTTGGTGCTCCTGAGGTCTCTTTGGAATGGTGGCAGCAGCGGGAGCCAGGGAGTGTTAGCAATGCTGCTGTCACTTCTGGGCTCCCTCCGTCAGGAGTGGCAACACCCCCAGGACTCATCTGGAGTAACGGATGGGCAAGACACCCAGCCCCTAGGCCTCATCCTCAGGCCCTGCATGTTCTACAGCTGGTCCTGCACATGGAACCCCCTATGAAATACTGTACAAGTCTAGCCCATCTCTGGGCTCATAGTATCTGATTCCTGAACCAACGAGCTAGCTACCCCTTGGAGCCATCAGGAGTACTTTCCCTGCCTGGAACTCCTGGCTTTGTTTTATAAGGCTTCTGGTGAGGTGGATCCAGTTAAACTCAGGGGCAAGTGGTATTCTGCTAAGGACCTGCTCCCACAGGGGCCTATGACCGCGCCCTGCTATCTCCCCATTGGGAGCCTAGTATTCTCACATTGAATCTTCTGGTGAGGAAGAGAGCCTGCAAGAGACTGGCAGTACACAGAGCTACACTCCAGGCATGCAAATGGCATTTATCCAGTGTGATCCTTCAGCAGAATAGCACCCCCTGCTTAGTAGTTAGCATGGGCATGAGTTCCACTGAAATGACTGGGACTCATGCTAGTGTTATACTGCTGCAGGATCATGCTGCCCATGCTTTGTTCCTTCCAGGAGGCACAGCACAGAGTGGGAGGGAGACATGAAGTGGGTGCCAGATGGATCTGTGTTGGAAGCAACCTTCGTTAATATCCTCCTTAATAATCTGGAAGGGAGAGTAAATGACAAGCTAATACAGCTTGCCCACTGATGCTAAACTGAGGGAGTTGCAAACCCAGGGAGGGCAGCAATCAAATACAAAGGGAACCTGGGAGGCTAGGAATGTGGGAAGCCGAGAACAGCATGGGCCTGGGTTTGCACCCGGTGGAGAAGAATTCAGACACGCTGTTCTTTAACAGAGGAAGTAGGGGGAGTTAAGCTGCAGTAGGGCCAACACAGAGCAGGGGGAGAGGGAAGGCAGTGGGGTTGGGCAGCATAAACACAGTCCTTTGGCTGTAGAGGCATCTCAGCGCCACTCCCTCTCTCCTCCATGTTGGAGGAGCTACAGTGGAAATGGGGCATGCAAGCCCTAAGCAAAGCCCTTTACACCAGGATGCAGTGGGCTCTGTGGTCAGAACAGTCTCCAGTCTGCCTGTCAGCAGGCAGATTCACCAGCTGGAATAGTCAGGACTGGATTAATGCAGGAGAGTGCTGCTACTCACAGGGTTACCATTTCCCTCTGGAGGGGGCAGGGTGAAGGGGCTGCCACACCCTTTTCTAATGTAACCCCAGCTCCTTACACAGTGTTAACCTCACAGTGTACCACAGAGACAGTGAGCTAAGGGAAAGGGGTGGAGGGCTGTCGCATCCCTTACTCACTACTACTACTGTTTAGCATTTGTGTAGCGCTACCAGTCTCCCACATATCCCCACCCTTGGGACGCACCATGATATGGTGCTCCATAGGGACAGGACCATGTTGGAAAGGGGGGTGGGGAGACAGTCCATATGGCCTGCTCCCTTTTTGATATGGCCATCCTGGAAGCCCAGTTTCTCTGGGTTACTGGGGCTGCCTCTGGCAGACTAAGAGAAATCGAAGCTTTCCCATGAGCCTGGCTACTGTGGCCATACCCCCCAACCTCTCCCCGCTGGATTTCTCCTGCCTGTTGTCTCAGCTGGAGAGACAGGAGGCCTTTTATATGGCTTCCTGTGGATCTTGTCCCTGCACCTGGTCCTGTGCCTGGCTCCCCATTTTCAAGGGTGTGCTGGCACATCTGTCCTTTTTCCAGGAACATCTCAGGTTTGTTTGGCTTTGCTGTGCTAACAGCAGCAAGCTGGGCCCTTTGTGCTCATTTCCAGGGAGATAACAGGAGGGATTTCAGAGGAGAGGAAGAGGCAGGAGAAACTGAATCACAGAGAGCAAAATGGAAGGTGACAAGATCAGTCCACTGATTTCTGAAGGGAGCAAATGTCTTCTTGAGTGGGCAGGGAGTGAACTTTGGGGTGGCAGGAGGAGGTGGTTGGAGTGACATGGAGGCCTCTGAGGCCATGAAAGAGTCACTCAACTCCAGCGCAGAATCCACCTTTGCTTGGAACATTTCTGACTAGCCTGGACCATCTTCCAGCCCGCATTGGCAAGGAGAGGAACAGACTGAACTACACACAGGTGGTCAAGCCTTTGTGGGGCTAGGGTACAAAAACTATTTGGGCATTCTCTCCTCACTCCTGCTATTCCCAATGTCCTAGCACCTCCTGCTGCCCCATTAGCCATAATGTTCTAGAGTCGTGCTATCTGCCTATCTGCTCTGAGATCCAGGCCTACTCATGTGCCATTTGCATCCACTTTCCCCTGGTGCAAAGGGAAAGGTCAGCACTGCATGCCCAGTGAACAGGGAGCTCTGGGTTTAATTCCTGGCTCTAGTGCCTTAGTTTTGCTGACAGCTCCAAGTGCAGCCCTGTGCCTCAGTGTGCTACTGGCTCCAGCTCTTTACCCTCGGCGCTTCTATGCAGTCCCTCACGGTGGTTCACACTCTCTCCTTACAGTACCGTGTTGGGCAGCTATATACCATCAGCAAGCACAGCCACCAAGAGAGTGACAAAGGAGAGGGTGTGGAGGTGGTGAAGAACGAACCGCACGAGGATCCTGTCCATTGGCCCGGCCAGTTCACAGAGAAACGTGTGCATCTGTCCAGGTGAGAGACCTCAGGGGGCAGGCGGGGGAGAGACAATGTGCTGACATGCATGCAGAGAGCTTAGCTATACAACCAATGAACTTCGGGGAGAACAGGTTACTGAGCAAGACCTCAGTCATCTTGGCACAGGTTTAGTGACCAAGTTTTCTTTCTGTCCTTTGAAAACATTATTGCAGCAAAAGGTGCCAGTTTGACAGCCCTGGAAACAAAAATACTCCATCAGTGCACAGTGTCGCGCACATTACGTTTTCCACTCGTTCAATCCATCTGACACTAGGGTCCCCATTACATTTGTTCATGCGCTCATGGTGTTTGCCACTTGTTAAGCATAGTTTTGCTGCCTGGGATGTATCTGGGGAAGTCCAGGAAACATGGTGTAACGTCTGCTCAGTGCCGCTGCCTGGCTATGCAATGTTGGTAAGCCAGGGCACCATAGAGACATGGGATTTTTCTAAAGGATGTTTTAGAGACACACCAAGGGATAACACAGGGCACAAAGGGATATTAACAGAATAGTACCTGATTGGCGGAATCCATCAGGTGGCAGCATAAAGACAGAATAACAGGAATGTTTGCTCCAACTGATGATGTCATGATTAACAGAGTTGATTTCTGCTGTGGTAACATAATGTGCAGAAACACCCAATGTCCACTAACTGACCTATTGCCCTTAACGCTGCCTTAAGGACAAGAGGTCAGTTCTGCCTGTAAAGCTTTGATTGGTTGTTGGAAAGGCACCTGATTAGATAATGGCAGGCCTGGCAATTGAAATGTTTGTCTAGTAAGGGCAAGAGGCCAAAAACAAAATAGTTAACAGCTACCACTGACTGGACCAGTAGATCTCAAACGGGGTGGGGGCTGGAGGTGCATGAGAAGGTGCTTCCCAGATCCTCGCTCTATCTGAGCTAGGCAGAATCTCCAAAATAATGGGGTGGATCAAAGAAGAAGAGCGAGAGAAGGAAAACAGTACAGGAGGCGGGCGGGAAAAGGGAAAGGAGGGGAGGGAGCAAGGTGTGTGTGCTTGGTGGAGGAAAGGGGGCCTCAACTACTACATGCAAGCAAAAGGGGGAGCACGGTTCAAAAACGCTTGAGAACCCATGGACTGGACCATCTCCTGTGGGCAAGTGTGTGCAAGCTTCCTAAGGACACAGAGCTCAGACCTGCTTCCTGCCTGTAGCTTGAGGTGTAGCCAGAGTGTGCTTGCTCTGTCAGTCCCAAATATGATTGAGACAAAATAGTTCAGATGTTCTCTTCTAACTTTTAGATGCTTGAGAAAGGACCCTGTGTGCCCTAAAAGGTTGCATACTTCTCACCAACAGAAGTTGGTTCAATAAATGATCTCATCCACCCTCTCTCTAGACTGAACTACTTTGTCTCTACCTCTTGTGTAACTTGAAAGTTCTCACGTATTTAAGAAGTGTCCCACAAGGCCAGGCCAATGGTTCTTTCTAGCCCAACATTCTGTCTCTGACAGTGGCCAACTTGAGAGAAGCACACAACTGCTCATGATGGAGTGGTTTATTCACTCCCAGCCCCGGCAGCCAGAGTTCTCATCCCCTGACCAACTTGATGAATAGCTATTTGTGAATCTTAGAGACGGGCATTCAGATTGAATTACAGATTCGGATCCATAATTTGCAGATTTAGTTACAGATTCGGATTTTCCCATTGAAGTCAATCCATAGCTCAAGTCCCATCCCTAGCCCCGGGGCAGTGGGTTTGACCTTCCCACATTATCCTTATTTCCTGGAGCCCCAGAGTGGTACTTACAGGCCTCAGAGGGCTTGACTGAAGCACCGCTGTTGCTGTGGGGGTTCCGGCAGGCTCGCTCACTGTGGCGCACTCCTGCTTCAGATCATGCATGTGCAAAGCAGCTGCTGGGGCTGTTTTACACATGCACAGAATGACTGCCGCCCTTAACCAAAATGGCAGTGATGTCATTTTGGCCACCACCATTTTGGTTAAGGGCAGTGCCATTTTGCGCATGTGCGATAAGGAGAGCAGGGAGGACACCATGATGAGGGAGCTTGCTGGAGCCCCCACAGCAGCGGTAATGCTTCAGTCAAGCTCTCCAAGGCCAATAAGTAGACTCCAGGGGATGGGGGCAGGGGGAAATCTGGATTCGTTAGCATGGATCAGTCGTGTATTGCGGATTATGCAGATTAATTCACTACTGCCCGTTTTTGGATAGCTGTGGATTAATCCAAATTCGGAATGCCCACCCCTAATGGACTTAGCTTCTAAGAACTTATCCAAATCCTTTTTTGAAACCAGTTTTGCATTCGACCGTCACATCTTCTGGCAGTGAATTCCACAGGTAGTCTTTGTTTTAAATCTGCTGCCAGTTAATTTCATAGGGTGTCTCCTAGATCTAGTTCTATGAGAATACAAGGATGTTAAAGAATACTGTGCGGGTTTGGTGGTAATTGGTATCCTCTGAACTATTTTGTCTTTACAGACCTGCAGCTCTGTAGTTAAGGTGAGATGGAGATCTCATTAAATCCCACCTAGCTTTAACATTTGAGTTTTGGGACACTTTACTTCCAGGTTTGCAACCACATCTTTTGCAGGGGATTTCTCCTTTGTTCGGCAGTGTATGTTAACTTTAATGTGTTACAAAATTAAAGGAGACTGTATGCTAACTGCTGGTGGTTAAAAGAAAAATTTGTATTTTGATGAAAAGTGATCATATCTAGAAGATGTCATTATAGTCAGTGGGGAAAAATACTTCATGCATGCGTGTTTTATGTTGTGCCGTCGTTCAAACATTGTGTCCCCCAGCCGACAGGATGCCCCAGGGTCCATGTACGTGACTTGGGAAAGTTTAAATCTCTCCTGCCGTACCCTGCCCCAGTGTATCCCAGCCCAGGGTGGGCTGGGGCAGGGAACCGGCTTCAAATGTTCCCCAGCTGCCTGGGCTTAGACTGCTTTCTCACATGACAAAATGCGCATCATTTGCCTCTGGGAAAAACTCCAGGAGACAAATACCCTCTCCTCTTTCCTACCAGACTTTGAATCCTGGCTCACCTTCTTCCTCTCTGATGACACCCCCACTCTCATTCTTGGTGATTTCAACATTCACGTTGACTCACCTTCCACGCCCTCTACCTCCTGCTTTCTCTCCCTGACCTCCTTCTTTGATCTCCATCTCTGGACCAATTCCCCCACCCATACCGACGGTCACTCCCTCGACCTCATCTTCTCACGAAACTGCTCTCTTGCTGACTTCTCCTTTGATCCCTGCCCTAATTCTGATCACTTCCTCGCCTCCTTCAGCCTCTCCCACGAACCCCCCTCCTCCTCCCCCTCCCCGTGCCCCTTCCGCAATATGCAAGCTTTTACCCCCATGGAGTTTGCCTCCTCTCTATCC
>QEPC01002891.1:475633-518490 GCA_003113815.1 Sphenodon punctatus
GCTCTTCCTCTGTCCCCTCCCTCACTCTCCCTCGTTTCTCCTGCTCACCTAACCGCCTTCGACCCTTCTCCCTCGCTGCCCCCCATGCCTGGAATTCCCTCCCTACCCACATCCGCCTTGCCCCCTCCCTCCGCGCCTTCAAATCCCTTCTCAAGACCCACTTTTTCCTTGCCGCCTTTCCCAATCCCTGCTAGACATTCCCATATACCTACTGTCTGCCCTCCTCTGCAGACTGCTGCAGCCAACCTGATTGTAGCCAAGCCATGCACACGCACCTGAGACTTCGCATCCGCTTGAATGTTTGTCTGTCTTCTCCCCTGTCTCTCCCACTGTCCCCTCTCCCTGTCTCCCCCTCCTTGTCTTTTAGATTGTAAGCCACAGGCAGGGACCGCGTCTGTTTCTATGTTCTGTACAGCACCAGGTCACATGACTGGCGCTATATAAACGTTTATAATAATAATAAAAATAATAATGTGGGAAAACAAAGCCATGCGGCTTTGGCTCCAATCATATGGAGGATGCAGAGCTGGAAAATCGAGCTCTGCATCCGCCTCATGATCGGGGACAAAGCCACATGGCATTTGCCTCCCGGAGTTTTTCCTGGAGGCAAATGGTGCGTGTTTTGTCTCATGAGAAAGTGCCCTTAGTGGAGCCGTTCAAAGCGGTCCAGCTGCTCTGCGCCTGGCTTGTAAGTTTCACCTGACAGCTCAAGAAGGCAAGTGGGGGGGAGGGTGCACGGGGGGCAGGTCAAGGGGAGTGTGGACAGGGGGAAGGTCATGTCAGATGAGGCGGGGAGAGGGTGTGCAAAGGTCAGGTTGGGTGAGGCAGGGGGTCAGGTCAGGGGGAGGGTGTGCAAGGGGGCAGACTGGGTGAGACAAGTGAAGGGCGCGTGCAGTGGTGTTAGTTTAGATTAGGTTGGGTCCACCGGGAAGCATCGTGGTGGGAGGGGGGAGTTTAAATTCCCACCGACCATTCCCTGCCCCAGCGCATCCTGGCTAGGGGTGCACTTGGGGAAGCAAGTGACTTTAAACATCCCCCAGCTTCCTGGATGCCCTGGGGTCCATCTAGGTATCTGAGAGAGGTTTAAATCCCCTCTGCCACTTTCCTGCCCCACCGCATCCTGGGTTTGTGTGCGCTGGGGCAGGGAAGGTACTTTAAAAGGGGGAGAGGGGAGATCGCTGGATTTGTGTCCCTTTGCGGGAGAAAAGCCACTTTTCCCTGTGTTGTCCATCTTGAATGGGTCATTATTCACAAGAAGCAGCAGCAGCAGCAGAGTCTTAAGGCAGAAGCTTTTTCTTCTTTGTCTTTTCTGTTCAATTTTGACTTAGGCGTGCAGAAGAAAGAAATGCTCAGCATCGAACTGGACACTTGCCCTACACCAAGGAGGGGGGAGCACATTATTCATAAAGATTTTCAGCTGGTTTCTGTCTTCGGCTTGCATACGGTCAATGAATTCACATTTGCTTGCAATTGCCTGCTTACAAGAGCATGCTGATAAGCAGCAGCAAAGACAGAATGGGAGGAGGGGGATTTAATGCTTGCTTAAAACATTCCCTGCAAATAAAAATCCTGATCCCTACCACTTTTGTTTACAGGACTGTGCTCTGCAGCTTGTATGTTTACACACTTTTACCAACAGCAGTTGGTTGCAATAAAAGGGGCAATCTGAACGCTTCTGTCTCTCTTGTTCATGCCTCTAAATGAGCTGCCTCAGAAAGAAGCCATTGGAAATATGCGATTCATAACTCGAAATAGCATCCACCTTTCATGAAAAAGAGAAGGGGATGGGGAGAGAGAAACCAGCATGCTAGCCCTCACCCCATTACTAGCCACGTTCACCCCAAAGCAGGCTGATACAGAGAGCCGCTTCCAGCAATGAGCAGAGAAAACATGGGACAGCTCAGAGCTGCTGCCTTCGCTGCAAAGACAAGCTGACATGACATCTTCCACTATTAAAGTTAGTGGTAGTTTTTTGCTACTGAATTCAGTGGGTTCAGGATTGTGCCCTCAGCTGGATTTGGTAAGGAGAGTTGCTCACCCCCCCTTTATTGAACTCCATCACACACACCCTCCCCAAATCAGTCCACCATAAATGCCAGGGCACAGCAGTTCTAATAAATAGTTAAAGCATTCTCACATTTACAGAAACTTAACAGAGAAGAAAATGGAGTATTAAGGTGTCTCTGTAAATAATATAATATAATATATAATAATATAATATAATAATATAATATAATATTATTATAATAATATAATAATAATATAAAAATTGGTTTTAAGACATCCTTAAGCCAGATTCACATTTCCTCAAACTCTAACACAAAAGGAAATTGTATGTTAAGGCATCTTGCTTATACACTTATTACAAAATTATTTAAATATAATCCTATGCTTTATTATATTATTATTATTTATTATTTTATTATTATTTATTATAAGCATTTGTATAGCACCAGCTGTGTACCTGGCACTTTACAGAACAATAAGAATGACGCAGTCCCTGCCTACGGCTTACAATCTAAAAGGCATAGAGGGGGGAGACAAAGAGAGGGGACATAGGGAGAGACAAGGGATAAATAACAATCAAGTGGATGCGATGTCTTAGGTGCACATGCTTGGCTTGGTTGCGGTTAGGCAGGAGTCTGTGGGGAGGGCAGACAGCAAATATTGGGATGAAAGTTCTAACAGGCGTCGGGAAAGGCAGCGAGAAAGAGGTGGGTTTTGAGGAGGGATTTGAAGGTGCGGAGGGAGGGGGCAAGGCGGATGTGGGCAGGGAGGGAGTTCCAGGTATGGGGGACAGCAAGGGAGAAGGGGCGGAGGTGGTTAGAGGAGCAGGGGAGGCGAGGGAGAGCGGAGGAGCAGAGAGTGTGTGCAGGAGTGTGTATGGAGATTAGGGCTGAGAGGTAAGAGGGAGCCAGGTTGTGAAGGGATTTATAAGTGAATTATAATTCCAAATGCAATTTATTAAAAATGAAATTCATTTTAACTTCAAATGGCAATTAATTTCAACTACACCTTTTATAAAATATCACATCTACATGCACTTCCTTCCTTTCTGATATATCTATCTCAGTCAGGTCTTATTGACAACTTAGAAATTAACATTAAGATATGTATTACAAATCATATAAAACACATTCAGGTCTTTCAAAGGTTTTCAGCATCTTAATTTTTGTTAAGTTGTCAATAAGACCTGACTGAAATAGATATAATTGATAAATTGCATTTGGAACGATATGGAAGTATAGGATTATATTTAAATTATTTTGTAAAAAGAAAAGTATATAAGAAAGATGCCTTAACATACAATTTCCTGTTGTGTTAATGTTTGAATAAATGTGAATCTGGCTTAAGTAAGTCTTAAAACCATCTTTTTTTATATTGTAGATTCAATGCAGAGACACCTTTAATATTCAATTTTCTTCTCTGTTGAAGTGTCTGTAAACGTGAGGACGCCGTAACTATTTATTAAAACGGTTGGTACCAGTAACAACTGGGTAAAACTTTCCAAAGTCCTTCACTGACCTGTGTCTCTAGGACTTGGATACAAGTGAAAATGGTAGCCAGCTGCCAGTCACCAGGTGGGATTTGAACCTACCCGTTGGAGGTGAAAGGCCATCTCCTCCTATTTCCATTCCACTGAGCCCTGCTTTTCAGATCTGTCCTTTGTTCTGGTCTTTCCAATTACCTCCCTATTGGATTCTGACTGTTCCTGGTTATGGCTTCTATTTGAAATCCCTTGGAGACAAAGGCATGTGCTGCTCCCCTCCTCCCCTCCATCTCCACAACCTACTGTGCCTGCTTTCTCTGACTCACCCCCTCACCAGCAGGATTAATTCTCCCTCCCCTGATTCCCGTCTAACTCAGTGGAATCATCTGCATTTGAGAGACCGCCCCTGGGGAACCGACTGCCAGGGAGCGACACATTTTGCTAGTTACGCTGACTTATTAGCAGTGAGAAGTCATTAGGATCCTGTTGAACTGGTTCTCCCCACCCCTGCCCTGCCCCACTGAAAGCCGAGGTCCTATTGTGTCCTTCAAGCAAAGCTCACCTCTTGCTTGGAGGAAGCTGACACAATTACCTGCAAAAAGGGACAAGTCTGTGGTATACACAGAGCCGAGTATCTGCATGGTACCCAACCAGGTAGCATTCAAGTCCTTTGCCAGTTTACCTTTTGGGGGATGGCGAGGCAGCAGCAGTGGAGTTTGGGGATGGCGGTGCTGCAGACCTTTGTGCATGTTCAGGCCCATGGCGCATGCACAAAGGTGCCAGCCCGTGTGCCCCAACCCATGCAGCTTGTGCAAAGGCCGCCGGTGCCACCGCTGCTTACTTCCCCACCCAGCCAAAGGTAATCAGGTTTCATCCTGGATCCCCATATATTGGAGCCCAGCACAGTGGCACAGTCTGCACTTAGCTGGAAGCTGGGAGGGAACAACAGGAGATGAATTATTCCATAATTGCCCAGTGTCCTGTGCTTGTCTCCTGCAGCATCCAGCTCTGGTCTCTGTTGGAAATGAGATTCTGGGCTAGACAAACCATTGCTCTGACCCGGTGTGGCAGCTCTTATGTTCAGCCTTTTCAATCTCCCTTCATGTGAGGGATCTCTGGGCCCTTAATCATGCTTGCTGCCCTTCTCTGCACTCCCTCTAATGCTACACTAGCTTGTTTGGGATGAGGTGACCAGCGGTGCACACAGTATCTCAGAGGAGAGTGAACCACTGATTGGCCTAATGGCACAATAATTCCTTCTCTGCTAATCTTGCAATGTCCTATGGCATCATTGTTCGTTTGCCTCGTGTGGGAGGCATGTTATCCCACATTGCACAGAACATTCCCATTCACTGCAAAAGAAACGGATCTCTCGTTGGTATCTTCTCCGCTTGCCTTTCTGTTTCTCTCAGAACATCCTCTTCAGAGCAATCTTGAATGTTCTGTCAGTATCTGTGTCCCAGAATAGGCCACTTGAGATAATTGGCTCAATCACGGGAAACTCTTCCAGAAACAGCATGGGAGGGGTCCTGGTGTGCCATGCCAGAGCCAGTGGGGGTTTCTGTTAGATCACCTGGATCAAGTGGATTGCATGTTCCTCTGTGCTAGCAAACAAAGGCTAGAGAATCATCTGTCGGGGATACTGTCTGCGGCTGTGGATTTCCTGCACTGAGCAGGGGGTTGGACTAGATGACCTCTGAGGTACCTTCCAACTCTGATTCTATAAGTTTAGCCACTCCTACATTAGCGGGACACTGTCCAGTGAAAGCCAGACACTGGTGCAGCAAGGTACCTTTGCCAGCTGCCTTGACAATTTAATTTTTATTTTATTTTATTTATTTATTTAATATATTTATATCCCGCCCCTCCTGCAAGCAGCTCGGGACGGCTAACAAATTTCAGTTAAAACAATTTTTAAAATATTAAAACAATCATACAAATCTTACAATAGAACAGGGAGGACCGAAATTTACAAAAAATAAATTTAAGCCCCTTTTGGAGCATGAATCCAGACTCTGCAAGTCTAGACACTTCCAAACACCATGCTTCCTATTATTAGGACATGGAGGAGAAGGTCTGGGGCTAGTTTAGGGGGACAGACTCTCTTCCCTCCTTTCCCACAGCAGCACCAGCCTCATTCCCGGACAAGAGAAACTTCACAATTCCCAGTGGTTTGGGTGTCCCTCAAACCATCTGGAACTGCAGGTTTCAAAGTGTAACTGGTTAAGCAGTTGCAGTTGCTTCTTAGGAACTGCAAGGAAATAACTCAACCGCTCATTAAGGAGACAGGTTTTTAAGGGCTCCCACTTCCCATTAAATAAAACTCTACCAAGTTATTGACGCTTGTGATTAGGACAGAATGAGTTTTAAAGATCATTTCATTTGCTGGAAGTGGTTTGTGCAGTTTGCTCAGCAAGGCTGTGAAGCCAGAGGAGTCTGTTTTACTTTCTTTTTGAGTCAGTTTCAGGTTCTCTGGCAGGGGTGGGGAACATGCAATCTATGGGCCAAATCCAGCCCATTTTCCAGTGGCCCTTAGGAGGGACCTGGTCACAGGGAGGAAGGGCTGATTTGCTTGGAGTTGGGTTCCAGGAATCAGCAGGCCTCGGTTCCCTTCTCACCTGGGCGAAGTGGCCCCTCCTTATGTTCTCCTTCCTCCCACAGTGGGGCTGTCCTTCATCCCTAACTTTGGACTATGTTTGCGACACTGGCTACAGGCTCTGGCCTAGCCCCAGAAGCTGCAGTCCAGTTTCCAGAACGTACAAGTTACTGGCTTTTCTAGGCATCGTCTCCCTGCTGTTTGCTTAGTGGAGGGAAAGATGCAGGAAGAGCCCTGCTCCCTCCAGCACACCCACGCTGCTACCCCAAAACACCACTGATTCACTTAAGGAGAGAATTGTTGGGGGAGGGGGGCATTTGCATTTCAGATATTTAAATACAATGAAAGGAAGCCAAGAATTAATGATAAGCAGGATAAATGCAGCCCTGTAACCTGTATTTCTCATAAGTATCCTAAAATTTGCGCATATATGGCAATCCTAGCATAATGCGGTCTCGGTAGCATAATGCAGTCTACAGCAAGCACTTGGGAGGGGGCTGTAGGGGGAAAGGTAGTTGGCATTTCAAAACATTTAAATAGAATGAAAGAAAAACAATAGGTATAAGTGTCAACAGCAGGCTATCTGTTACCCATTTCTGTAGTGGCTTATGAAGCTCAAACCTTTACTTAATCTGTTGTTTTGGGTATCCAATAAAGCTCTGAATTTTCATTCCCAGACCCATCTTTTCAAGGTGTTGTGTTGTGCAGGTTCCTTTTCAAGCCAAGACTAATTATCTTTTTCTTAAAAGCCCCCTCCCATGCAATTGCTTTTGTATATATCGTTTGCTCAGTCTATAGTTCTGACTTTTTACATGCCTGAAAAAGGGCCCTGTGTGACCTAAAGCTTGTATACTCTCGCCAGTAAAAGTAGCTCCAATAAAAGAGAGAATCTGAACTGCTTTATCTCTCTTTTGCATTTTGGATCAACATGGCAACCATGCGTTCTCTAGAATACAATGGAAGATAAATTACGGGACATAAGTTAAGGTTATCATTTCCCGGCTTTGTCATCTTGACAGAGTATATGGCGTTCTTACAGACTTTTACTTTTTATTATTGACTTTAAATAAATTTTCACATGCTGCAAAGCATTATCACTGAAAAATAAAAATCACAAAGGGCAGAATTAAGGTGGCATGTGAGGTAGGGCTTAGCCTTAACTTCTCATATCCTGGATTTGTTGTGTTTGAAATTAATTGTATTTGGCATTCTTGAAGGGTGCATATTAATACATCTCTGTCTTAACTGATCATTTAAACAAAGTCTTTTTGTCAACAAATTGTAATTGAGACCCAGCCTGTCCACTTCTCAGAGTTCCTTCAAACCCATTTAGCTGTGCCCCTCTGCCCATCCACCCCATGGTGCTCGCTCACACCACTTTAGCTGCATCTCCCTCACAGTGCTCCCTCAGACCCCGCCCCCCTTAACTCTGTCCCATCCTGCTCAAAGCACTTCTTTCAACCCATACCTATCCCCTGCAGACCCACTTAGTTGTAGTTCCTCCCCTTCACCATGCTTCCTTTGACCCCCTTAACACTGCCCCATTTCTCTCCATGCTCTCCACTAGCCCCATGTGTGTGACACTGCATACCTGTCCAAAGCGCTCTATGCAGAGGCAAGGGAGAGCAGAGCTAGATAGCTGTAGTGCTCGGGCACAGGTGCAGCAGTGAGGCCACTGCTTTGTGCTTTGCTGCTGTGTGTTTTCATTGTGCTGCTCCCTGCCTTCCTCTCCTCCCTCTCTTTTGTTCTCTTGCTCCTTTGCCTGCAGCATAATCACCCTGTTCCCAGCTTTGCCCTCCCCACAGCCTTTTCCATCCTTCCCTACTTGCAAGCATCCCCTCTGTGCTGTTGGTCTCCCACCCCAGCTCTGTTCCCCAAGACTGGAGGGGGAGCCAGGACTAGTGTGTCTCCAAAACGGCTCTGACTGTGTAGTTCCATCTCACTGCAGCACGTGAGCAGACTGCGTCCCCCCAGCAGGAGCTGGGGTATTTTTAGCTGCTGCTCTCACGATTCTCATCTTGGGGATGCTATTTATAGAGACTAGAAATGAATCCAAAAGCACCTCATCTCTCTCTCCCTCCCATCCTTTCGCACTGCCCTCCAATTGGGTGAGGAGCTACTGTCACGTTGAGCAACTGGCTGCTCGTTTCTAGTCTTGGCGGCACAAGGCAGTGTGTGAGCAGGAGGCTTGCCTGCAGGCTCCAGTGCAGCAAGAGCACAGTGCACGCAGCACCAGGTCCCCAATGCACGTGTGTGTGCTCTACTGAAAATAAAGGCCCAGACTTGCTCTCCAAACCCAGGGCTGCATTTCCAGGTGACAAATGCATGTTGTGCACAGACCTGATCCTGCCTCTTTCTGTTGAAACCTTGGGTTTAGCTGCCATTGATGTTGGTGGGAGCAGGATGGGACCCCTCTCTACAGTGGAGGGTGTGGCATGGTAGGAGGAAGTGCAGGGCTGCCTGGGGTGGCAGGGATTGCAGTGCATTGCTTGGATGGTGGGAGGGTAACACAGGGGTCAGTTTGGGGGCAGAGGCAGCCTTACACCAGGGTGACCGGGGGAAGTGCACGTGCGTGTGCTCCTTCCCTAGTGCTTTCAGAGGTCCCATGTCTTGGAAGCTCCTGGCGTTGGCTGCAGGGCTCCGGGAGAGCCTCTGGAGTGGTGTAGGCCTGCCACTGCACCAAAGGCTCCTTGGGGCAAGGGTTTCCTGCAGGGTCTGCCAGTTGCCTTCTTCCCTCCCCCTGTTTCTGCCATTCCTAAGGCCAGGCCTGCTTAGGTGGTCATGCTGCTGGGTGGGTATGGAGATGCCTGGGCTCTGTGTGCTCACAAGCATCCCACTGTCTGCTCTCTCTGCAGCAAGCTGCCCGGCTGGGCCCGAGCGGTGACCCCTCGCATCTTCTACATCACAGAGAAGGCCTGGAACTATTACCCGTACACCATCACAGGTAAGGCCTGCCTGGCCATGTCACAGCAGCACCCATCAACCCTGCTTGAGCAGCACCAGGGGATAAGGGGAGCACCTCCTTTCCCAGCCCATCCCCACACCGGCACCTCGCAAGGGTCAGATTATTTCCCACTTGTGCCATGTTTCCACCAGCGTCCTTTTATTCACAGCAGGGGAATGACTCCTGATTTTCCCCCACTGACGCAAGATCAGGCCCATTGCCGGGGCAAGTCAGAGCCATGGGGCAATTCTCCCCGCACAGTCCTGCTACCTGGTATCAGCCTTTGCCAGGGGCCCCCATTGCTGCCTACTCTTCACTCAAGCATGCTTGAGGATTTGGTGGTTCGATCTGCTCCCCTCTGCTGCACAGTGATTTGGCCCAGCCCACAGTATGGCAGTGAAGCCCTCACCCTTGGAAATCCAGTTACGAGTTAACCCCTCCTCCCTGCAACGCATCGCAAAGTCTCCCTGGGCATGTGGAAGGACCCCAAAGGGGGGGGGTCTCCACATAGTACCCATCGTCCCAAAAGGGGGTGGGGGAGACAGCTCTGCAGGCAGGTGCCCTCCGTCCTGCAGCTTCCCTCGATATCCCAGGCCTTGGTACAATGGTCTCCCCTTCCCAACAACTCACCTCAGCTGTGGTTTTCTCGCCTCCTCCGGTACCCTTGAACCTGTGAGCTGGGTGACATCGTTTATAGCACTCAAGTGAAGGCAGCAGAAGGGTTTCTCACTGGCTCATTGTGGGATTTTAGCCCATTAAAGAAGATCCTTTACGATTCTTCTCATGGTTGGCGAGGAGCTGAGAGGACTGTCTGGGCACAACCAGGCTTCTCTGTATAGGCTGGAGCTGTCTTGTGCTACTGATAAAAGCCTCTGCCCAGGTCTGAGTTCTACTCCCACCCAGACACAGTCTGTCTGCTGTCTTGGACAAAAATGCCTGCTTGGGACATGCCCATCCCTGGGGCCTGTGACCCAGCTCAAGCCTGGCAGGACCCAGATGGTGCGCCCAGGCTAGATTGGGTTCATTCTCTGCCCAGCCCCTCAGGCTCTGACCATGCTAGAGACTCGGCTGCAGGATGCCTTGCCCCATGGTGTTCTGGGGCCAGGGTGGGGTGGGGAGAGGCTTGGCCATGTTGGAAAGGGATAGGAATACCTTCCTGTTGTAGCCCTGCCCCTTATGTGTCCCAGACACTTGGGACCTGGCCCAGGCAGGGCTGTAGCGGGAGTGCAGTTGCAACAGGAAGAGAGCTGGTGCTCCGTGCATGCGCTGCTGCAGTGGAGCCGGCTCATTGTGCGCCGTGCGGGTGGATTAAGTTCTGGTGGAGACACTTGGCAGCATGAAGCTGGTCATTCCTTCACCGTCTCATTGCTAGGGTTGCCATTTCTCACAGTTTGACCCTGACGCTCCCATTTTGGCTTATGCGAGAGGCGGCAACCCTACTCACGGCTGGTTATTGTGTCTCTCTTTCTTTCTCTGCCCCCACCCACCATGGCTGTCCCTGGAAACTGCCTTGCTGCCGGCTCAGAGTACACGGTAAGCAAGCACACTTGCTCTATGGGCACTTACAGCAAAGTCCTCCAGAGCGCTCCCACTGGGACACTCTCCAGCAAGGGCTGGGGTGGGGAGCAGCACATTGCCTGCTGTAGATGGGTCTGACACCCTCGGGCGGCACAGCCCTTCAGTAGAATAATATGCACCTAAGTCCCATTTCCTTCAGTGGGACGTGTGCCTGTGCTAACTTAGCTGCTTGCATGTACTATGCTGGTGGGGGAAATGGTCCTCTCCTCATGTTTGGTTCCTAGTAGCCTCTGGCGTGGCAGCCGCAAGCCTCTATTAAGGACGAGCTTGTTTCCTGCATGCCAAACTCAGGGCAGGGGGAAATGTCCCTTCCACCCCACCCCACCCCTTCGGCATTTTTACACCTCTTTACAATGCCGAGTGAGAGCTTTCAGCCCTCCCGGCCTGCCCTGTTCACGCTAAACACAGTGGAGCAGGGACCTGCTTTTGCACCCCTGGCTCTGAGTGCTGCCCACAGTTGTGTTTCTCTCCCAGAAGCAGCTGGGAGCCCTCGGCGCTAGAGGCTGTGCGTGAGTGCAGGTGGCAGGCAGAGCTTGCAGTGTAGGCGGAGAAGATTCACCAGGAGGCTGAAGCAGTTGAGTGGCTTTGGAGATGGGGAGGCAGCGGTGTGCGTAAGCTAGTGATGTGCGTGTTAGCCAGGGCCCTGTGAATTCTGCGCTGCTGCGTTCATAGCCATTTGTACAGAATTTTGTATTTGGCCAAATGGTCACAGAAAATGCATCTGGCAGCACAGAACTACAGCATGGATGGGGAGCACTATGATCTAGCCAATGGAGCCCTATATATTCCAGGGCCAATGGGTCTTGTACTACAGCTGCTGCAGAGGAGAAGAGCCCCCATCCCTGCTGGTAGCTCCGTGGGGTATTTTGTGAGGTTTTTTGATACATGAGATGTCCAAAATTGATGCAATGTTATACAGGGCAAAACATCTGCATAATTTGTAGGATTTCTTTAACTTGCATCATTTATTCTGCTTGCAAAATCTCAGTTTTCTGCTTAGAGAATACACAGGGTCCTGGCTACAACTCACCCCTGCCTGGCAGAGCTCTGTAGAACATCCAGAGTCTTCAGAAGGGGCTGGGATGGAGAGACAACAATTGTTTTGAGATAGGACTAACTCTGATCCCCAGAGCTGCTAACCCCCAATGGCAAGGAGTTAGCTAGGCAATGGGGGGGGGGGGGGGGCTGGGCTGGGCAGGAGACAGGGAAACTGCAATGAGGCTCCTGTGGGGCTGTTCCTGGGTTACAGAATTGACCCCTACACCATGCAAGACCTGGTCTGATCACCGTCTGGCTGATCAAACATAAGGAGAGGCATCTGGTCTCTGTTAGGCAATGCTGCCCCCAGCTGCATCCCTTGACTGGGCCTGTACTAATAGCTTGCTTCTGCCCCTGCAGTGCTCCTTCCTGCCCAAGTTCTCCATCTACATAGAAACCAAGTATGAGGATAACTGCGGAGACAGTGAGAACGTAAGTGCCCTCTCCCCATGCCTTCCCTCCCCCAAAACTGTCCAAAGGGGCACTGCAGGGGGAGACTGGGCTTCGGGCTCCCTCTCCCCATTCGTTGCCTGGGTGTCCATGGAGGAGGCACCCCAGAGGAGTCAGTGCTGGAGAAAGGAGGTGATGTGGAAGGTGAGTGAGGGCCCCCAGGAAAGAGAAGGTGGAAAGGAGGGTGGGGTAGAGGTAAGATGGAGGGGTAGGGATGAAGGGTCAGAGGTCAGGCTGGGTGAAGTGTGGTAGAAGGGGAGCGAGAATGGGGGTGTCTGCTGGCTCTTGCTACATGTCCCAAAGTGCTCCTCACTCACCCACTGGACAGGCCACCCCAGCCAGGAGCTTTCCCCACAGAGTAGCCACTTGCAGGAGAGTTTGTTAGCCCAGCCAAAGCATTCCCCTTCCCCCCAGCAGGGTTCCTCTGCCCTGCAACCCCCGGTGTGCAACATGCTGCTCAGTTCAAGGATTCCTGGTTAGGCTAGTCCCACCAGTGCAGGGCTCAGGGCAGGGGCCCACTCACTGGTTAGCAGCTGCTGAGCAGGTGTGGGGCTGGGAACTTGTCCAGACTGCCTGGTTTACTCTGCCCCTCACCACTCCTGCCTCCCTCCAGATCTTCCACAGTGATAAAATCCTAGGGGACCATGAGGTCATGTTCCTGGACATTGCCTTGGATGAGATCCCTGAGCGCTACTACCGCAGCCCGGAGGTGAGACTGGGCAGCCAGCGCAGAGAGCACCCATCTGACCTTCAGTGCACCTACTTGTCTGGCCTCTGCCCCTACCTGACCTCTGTGCATGTATCCCCACCTGACCTATGCCACTGTCCGCCTGCCCCTAGAGCGCTGTACTCCTTCCCACTCAGCCTCTCTGCACACACTCTTTCTTGAGCCTCCCTGCTGGCTCTTGCTACATGCCTTAGCTGTTACCCCTCCTTCTCCCACTGGATAGGACACCCCAGCCAGCAGTTTTACCCAGGAGAGTTTGTGAGCCCCTCTCGCCTTACCTCCACCTGAGCTCTCTTCATGTACTGCTGCCTATCCTCCTGTCTGCATCTAGCCCCTCCCTGCCCTAGCCTATAACTGCTTCCCCACTCACTGCCCCCCTGGCCACACACTACACCCAGCCACCCTTGCAAGCCCATTAAGAGACATTTAAGGTCCTAGTACATCTTGGTAGCTGGGGACTCCCTACCTCCTACCCCCCTGGTAAGTTCTGAAATCAATTTCTTGGGACCCTACTAGTACTTCACTTACTAGTGGAGAGGGGAGTGACGTTGGGGCCAGCATGAGCTGGGGATGGAAGTCTCTGCAGACAAAGAGGGTTGGGCTAGTTTTCCCCCAGCAGGGGCTGGCACATTGCCCCCTCCCCCTCTCTCTGGAGGGCATTGGCACACTGACCTCTCCCGCTCTCTCCGATGGTAGGATCTGCGGTACTTCAGCTCAGTGAAGACAGGCCGTGGGCCTCTACGAGAGGGCTGGCGAGAGCACACCAAGCCCATCATGTGCTCTTACAAGCTGGTGACTGTCAAGTTCGAGGTGTGGGGGTTGCAGACGCGGGTGGAACAGTTTGTGCACAAGGTGAGCAGGGGGAGGCCTCAGCTGGGCCATGGTGGGGGGAAGGCATATCTGATTCCTGGGCCCTGCGTGCGGAGGAACAGTATAACCCACTACAGTGCTAAATCCTGAACAGGAGAAGAAGGGTTCCTGAATCAGTAGCTGATGCCTCTGAGCAGAGTCCCATTGGCAAATTCACATCAGAGCAGGAGACTCCTGTGCTAGACAGAATCATGCAGGGTGTGTGGGCCCTCTACTGGTTGGGATTAGAATTGCCCCTCTCAGCTCCCATGGGTGTGTGTATGCCACTGCCCTCTGCTGGCCTGGGCCAGAACATCCTCTCAGTCTCTTCCTCTGTGTGTACATTACTGCGTTCTAGGGGCCAGCATGAGAATGGCCCCCTCAGGGCTCTCGAGCTCTGTCCCATGGAGGCTTTGCCTTAGTGCCATGTGGGAGAGGGTACCGTGGCATGGTGGCAGAGGGTGCGGGTGTGTAACTGAGTGTCTGGTTGCAGGTGATCCGGGACATCCTGTTGATAGGCCACCGGCAGGCCTTCGCCTGGGTGGATGAATGGTGTGGTGAGTCAGCCTCATGACTTGTTTTTAAGGGGGTAGAGGTAGATGGAATTGGGGGGTTGGGAGGCTTTGGCTGGATCCCACTGCCAGCCCTCCTTGGCACTGCCCTACACCCACCCACCCCACCTCTGGGACTGTGCCCCACCCTCTCTCCCTCCAGCATTGAAAGGGAGCTGAGATGCAGGGTCCATGTGTTAGTCCCCCTCCCCCACTCTCTGCATAGCTCAGTCCAGCCCCACTGGGACAGAGCCAACTGCTCATTGCTACTGACTAGGGCAAAGCCCTGTGTGGCCAGTATCTGGCTGCTGGGAGGGTACAAGGGGCCTATAGCAAGCTCCCTACTGGATTGGGGACCCCAGGGCATACCCCTAATACTGGCCTGCTCCTTCCAGGTAGACCAGGCATGGCCTTGGAGTTGCGGGGTCCCAGCATGACCAGCAGAGTTTCCAGGGGCCTGGTGTAACCTTGGAAGGGAATCCATGGCTGTTCCCTTTGGCAGCACCAAGAACCCCTTCCCTGCCACGCCCTGGGGCACTGCCCCTTTTACATCTCCCTTGGAAAAGACTGTTGAAAATGACCTCAGATGGGTAAAGTTTTCTGCCTCCCCTTGCTGACCCCACTAACCCCCAGGGGCCCGTCTCTTCCCTGACTTTTATTCCTGTCTCCTTGCATCTGCTTTTTATTTTTCTGTTCTAAAACGGATCCTCCCAGCACCACCCGCCCCATACAGGAGCGCTTTCCCTGTCCAGAAGCATGTTCCTCTCCTCCTCTTCCTCACACCCCTCACTCCTCCTTTTCCTAAACACTAAACCCTTCACCACACAGTCTGAAAGAGAGCAAGTCTGCACCAAGTTTTGGCTAGCAAGAAGCTGTCCCAGGGCAATTTGCTCCAGTGCAAACTTACCAAGCTAAGTGCCTACACATCTCTTTGCCTCTCCTTGCTCTGAAGCAGCTGGTTTTAGGTCTTGGGGCGGGGGGGGGGGCTGGCAGGGGCTATGCCCACTCCCACCCCAGCAGTCAGAAACCCATGCATTCTTTGGCTTCCCCAGCCCATCTCCAGAAGTGCCGATGGGGACACAGCCCCCTACATAGAGGTGAATGCTCCTTGCCTCACACACAGCCTCCTCTGCCCGTCTGGCATAAGCACAGGTTGTGTTGCAACCAGGAAGTTTTATTTAGTCACATTTATACCCCGCTTTTCTGCCACAGCACTCAAGAACTCAAGTTACTTGAGTTCAGCAGCCGGCGGGGCAGTGAGTCACTGGGACAGAGAAGAGAAGTGTCTTTCTGAGGCAGGGAGCTAGCATACATCACAGCCAGTGGCACCTCCCATTCCTGCCCAGGAATGAGAGGGCACCGGTCCAGGTTGTGCTCGTTCTGGGTTCTGCTGCCCCCTGGTGGTGTGCAATGGAAAATTGAGTGGACCAAAGAACCATGATCACAGATCTCATTGTCTGGAGCTCACACCCCACTCCCTACAGTGGCCGCAATCCCATGGTCTGCGGATCACCGTGTGCAAACTTGCATGTGGCACAATGTGCCAGCAATGCGGCTGCGCGCGCATGCAGCTCTGCGGTCCATGGGATCTCAACCACTGTCTCCTGCTGGACAGCTGCAGTAGCTACTGGGAGAGCCAACGTGAACCCCATAGGATCCAGTTTTAAGTGTCTGGACTGGACCTGTTTGGATTTAGTCCATCCCAGGCTGGCCAGCTAGGAGTGGCACCACCTCATGTGGAACCTATCTCAGAAAAGGGAAGAGGCTCTGAGGTGATATCATGGCACCTAGCCCTGCCCCTTACTGAGAGTTCAGACTGCCTCAGCTGCCACTCCCTACAGCACCCCCTGATGGGGGAGAGAAGGCCTGCAGTAAGCTTCCCATCCCTCCGCACTCATAAGAAGTAGTGTGTTTAGCAACTCTGGAGTAGCTAGGACTGATCTTGGAATAGGCGGGCGTTTCTCTTCACTGGCTAGAGTTAGCAGGGAGAGGTAGGGGCTAAGAGAGCAGGAGCTGTGCTTACTTCCCTGGCTCCGCATAGCTGGGTTCTCATCACTCCCTCTCCTGTGTAATTCACTAACCCTTCTGCCACTGTCTGCTGCCCTCTGCTTTCTCTGCATCTCACTGCAGGCAACATCCATCACCAAGGCTAAGCGTCTGTCCTCTCGCAGCTCCCAGGGGCTGGGGTGGGGGGAGCACCAGAAACCAGAGTTTCCTCATTAGGGTGCACAAACCGCTTACTCCAGAGTAGCCTGCAGGCTTCAATGGGACTACTTCAGAGTAAGTGATTTGATTTGTGGCTTGAGCAGAGGGAGTGTCCTCTTGAGAAGCAGGTGACCCCAACACATCTCCTGTGCCTGGCTCACTGAGATCTGCTCAGATGTCTGTCTGTGAGTTTGTTTCTGAGACTGGTTTGGTATTGCGTTCTCTGTAGCCAAGGGGACTGTGTGTGTGTGCCCATGTGGCGGCTATAGGTAAGTGGAGGGGTGAGAGAAGCTGGAGAAGGGCTCCCTGGGCCACCCTCCTAGGAACTGGCTTCCTCAGGGAGGGGGGTGTCAGTGCGGAGGCAGAGGATGGGGCAGAAGAGCAGAGGCAGTAACAGGTCTGTCCCTGGATACACACAGCCTGGAAAACTGCTTGGAGCTTGGAGCTCCTTCCAAGCAGCGCTTTTGAGCCCTGTGTGCAGAGGTAGGCATTATGGATTCTTGCACTGGCAGCCTGGGGTGAAGGTCTTTGCCTGCACGTTGATATGTCTCTATTGGGGGGGGGAAACCCGCCCAGTGAGGGGAGTGTTCTGTAGGTAGCGGTGTGCAGCTGTGCGTGCGCTGGTGGAGCACTGGTGCAGGAGATGCAAGCAACAGGGAAACGGGGTGTTCGTGTGTGAGCGCTCTCTCTCCTGGGTCTGTATTGCTGAGGCATTGTGTGAGTGAGTCGGTCTGGCCTGGGGATGTGTGTGCGCTAGAATCTCTCATGTGCATCCGTACATACGGATCACTCGGGATGAGATGTAGCCTGGCTGTGTGTGAGCGTGCGGAGTCGCCTGTGTGTGAGAGAGAGAGAGAGCATGGCCTCTGTGTGGAGTCTCTGTGCTGAGGCAAGGCCAGGACACATACATGTGTCTGTGTGTGTGCGCACATGTGTAGGAGTCTCGGATGCTGAGGTGTAGCCTCTGTGCTGGTGTACGAGTATGCGTGTGCGGGCAGGAGTCCCCATACTGAGGCACACTCTGTCTGCCTGGACATCATCCCCTTGCCTGGCTGTGTCACGCTTTCCTTGCCAGCTGAGTAGTGAGTGGGTCTCTGCGTGTTACAGAAATGTCCCTGGAGGAGGTTCGTGCCTTCGAGACTCAGATGCAAGTGGCCACAAACCAAAAGTTCGGAAGCCAAGATCCCTAGCTCCCCACCTGGCCAGCCCTGCCCAGGACTCCCGTTTGTATGTATGTTCCCTTTTTTGTTTTCTTCTGTTTGTTCTCCTCCGACCGGGGCCCCTCTGCTCCCCCCAGCCCGAGAGAGGCAGCCTTTCTACCCCTGGTTGCAGGCAGAGCATCAGGCAGGCAGAGGGCAGCAGCAGGCACTGCTAGTGTGCACAGCGTGAGAGGAGTTAGATGCACATGGGCAGCCATGCTGGTCCCCATCTCTACCAGCAGAGGGAGCTCAGGTGCCAAGATGGTCTTCCTTTAGTCTCGGTGCCATTGGAGTCTGTTTAGGGGAAGGGAGCCCTGGGTTTGAGGCAAGGGGTTCTTAGAGGAGCCTCCTTCCTTATGAGGTTTGGTTACACTTGTTAGGGGCTCTCCTTTTGCTCTGCAGGCATGGGCTCTCGGTCTGGAAGCTGTGTACAGATTTACATATATGCAGACACATACATATGCACCCCAAGCCCTGGAAATCTCTGCAGCGTCAAGGCAGTGAGAGGTGTTCAGTCTCCTCACACCCACAGCTGACGCACCCTGTTCATTGCTCTCCAAATCATGGGGTTTCCCCCTGGCAACAGATGGACTTCTGTTAAGTCTTTGCAGACTCCAGCCCCAAATCAATTTTCCACCTACTGACACTTTATTGTACACTGTCCTCCCACATATCCAGTCAACGCTCTCCTTATGGCAAGCTCCTCACTAGGCTCGCAGCTCCGTACCATTAATGGGGAAGCTCCTCATTGGGCTCCCAGGCACACCTTCCCCTGGTGCCACTCACCACTCAGGCATCCCAGGCCTGCTGCCAGCCAGCCTTCTTGGTGTAAGGCTGCCACCTGCTCCTGTGGCCCACAGCCTTCCCTCTGGTGGTCTCCATGCTGGAGCTCCAGCTCAGCTTTTCTTGCTGGCTGTTTCCTGGTCTTTTCCCTGCTCTCTGCTGGGCTGATCAACCATTTCTCAGTTGTTTCACGAAGCTCTTGGCCCCCTTAAAGGGCTAGACACTTGCCATTTCCTGGCCAGCTGCCCACAAGGTGTTATCCCTGCTACCCTTAAGCCTGATCTTGCAAGGACTTCGGGTCAGTGTGTTACACTCCTGTGGCTTCGCAGCTTGCAAACTTGCAATGCAGCCAACAGCTCTGTTGGAACTGGGTGCTGGGTCCCCATTCCTCTTTTTCCAGATGTGAGTAGGACCAGCTGGAGAAATTGGAAGCTCAGAGTCACAAGGTAAACCAGCCTTTCTCAGGACAATGAAGTGACTCCCATTCCCTGCCCCATCTGAGCCGCCTCTGGGTGCTGTTTTGGTCACCCTGGCGCACTCAGTCCCGCAGTACAACTCTGCTCCAATCCAGTATTAAGATATCTGGAACTCACACCTTCCCCCAGGAAGTCTGGGGCAGAGATACAGAAGGGCTGGGGGGTGCTGCCCTGCTAGGCCCCACCAGCCTCTGAGCGGGGCAGGACTAATTTGGATGGAGCACGAGGATGGTGGTGCTGCTGCTCACTGCCTGTTTGGTGGCAAGAAAGTTTTGCCACCAAATAACTAACGGGGGCAGCAGTAGCCTCCTCCCCACCCACCTCCCTGCAGCAGCAGCAGCAGCCTCTGGTCTGGTCTCTACCACGCAGCACTCCTATTTGTGGGCAAGGAGAGCGCTGCTGCTGCCCAGCATCAACTGCTTCATGCTGAAAGTGCTTTGCCAACCAGACAGCTGGTCTGCAGCCCTACCCTCCTTGCCATGCCCCCCGTCAGAGCAAATCTGCCCTAGCAGAGCAGGAAGGGAGGCTGGTGGAGTTGTCAGGGATGTGCTCTTGTGCCAGTCCTTGTGGGTGTCATGCACGCACCCAGGGAAGCTTAAAAGCATCAGCATTGGGGGCTGCTTAACTGATGCCTCTAGCGGCAGCACTCTCCTTGCTGCACCCAGGGGAGTGCAGCTAACCCTTCTGGACCAAGGGGGGCACGTAACTGTTGGAACTGGCCACACCCCAGCTCTCCCTGTCCAGGGTATGTTTACTTCCCAGAGGGGGGGTGTTGAGTACCTTGGAGGAAGGGACAGGGGGTGTGAGGTGAAAGCAGGAAATGGCACCCCACACTCCCTGTTCCTGCCTCCACAGTGCACATTACCCCCTTTTGGGAAGCAAACTGAACTTTGAGGGAGGGGGACAGAAGGGCAGAGAATGCATGGTGTCTGGTGGGCATGGCTAAGGGTGGGGTAGACCGGGGCTTGTGCCCCAGAGTCCCTCCTAGTTGTGCCCCAGAGTCCCTCCTAGTTGTGCCCCTGCTTCTGAGGGGAGAAGTAACTAACTGCACACTCCCCACTCCTCGGGCAGGCATGTGATCTCTCTCGCCTTGCCTCTTGCAGACATGACGATGGACGAAGTGCGCAGGTACGAGAGGGAAACCCAGGAGGCCACCAACGAGATTGTTGGCAAGGTTACCCCCAGCATCTCCATCAATGAGGTGGGACAGCCCCCTGCCACCCAGAGTGCCCCTGCCAGTGCACCCTCCACACCCCTCAGCGGTGATGCCCCTGATTTCCTCAGCGCGCCCAAGGACAGGCCCCGCAAGAAATCAGCTCCAGAAATGCTGACGCTGCCAGCACTGAGGGAACGCGCCAATGCCGAGTGACAGTCATACTGTGGGCACGCGGGCAGCTGCCCCACGCTCCATCCCCATCCCCCACCTTGGTTTGCCTGGAGAAGCCTAAATTCTACTGCTGTCCTTCAGAAAGTCCTGCTCCCTCCCACTAAAGAAACCCCAGAGTGGCTGAGAACAGCCCTGTTCTGACATTACAAGTGGCCCCCAAACTCACCATTCCCACACGTGCCAAAGGGACGGTGTTTACTCCAGCCACAGGCCCTGGGAGAGATGTCCTTTTTGATCTTCCCCTGCCTGGAGAGATGCAGCAGGGTGTCCTCCACTGGATCCAGGTTGGGAAGGGACACAGATGAATCACCCTTTTTTGAAGCAGCGTCAACAATAGAAATAAACACTACCAGGCATCTGCCATTGGAGCCCAAGGGACTTCTAGTGTCTAGCCCTACCCCAACCCGCTTGGCAAATCTGTGGCTTTACCTCAGGCCTTTGCTGTCCTACAGAGTTCTTGGCCCACTCCTCTCTAAACTGTTGCTCCTGCTCCAACACTACTGTGTTAAAACCAACCTGTGGAATGTAGCAAACAGCTGATATTCTGCTTTGGAGTGAGGTCCCCCCCCCAACCGTTAACCAGTGACTACGCTGCACATCAGAATGCCTCCAGCCCTTGTCTGCACTAGGGACACATCCAGCACTGGTTCATTTGGGGTCAGAGGCTGCTAAGTGCTAGGTTTGCTAAGGGCCTTTTTGTAGATTTTTAAAATATACATATAAACAACAGCACAGCAAGTGGAAACCTGCTGAGGTTTCATTTGCACAACACTCTTCTAGAGATGAGTGGCATAAAACTCCATTCTGAATGTTGTGCAAAATTCTTACCACTCCCTGTGCTCCTTGCCACTCATCCAAAGGCTTTCCTTGCAAGGATCTGACTTTAGCAAGTAACAGCAGTATTGTGTGATTTGATTAATCCAGAACAAGCTATTGTTCCCGAGGCATCATTTCCTGTTTGGCAAGGAGGAAGGGTGTTGTGTGAGTGAACCAATAAGTAGCAGGAGTTTTAAGCAAGCATTCCCTATAGGGTGGTGAATGGTGAGCGGCTGGTCCTCTAGCCCTACTACCCACAGATGATATCCCAGGCTGCATTGACCAGAACAGGCAGTGTAGTACATCCCTAGTGGGACTCTTCCTTTCTCTGTTTTTGCCGTATCTCTATGGTCATTGGAGGATCTGAAGCACAGGCTAGTTGTTGCATTCACACATTATGATGGCTGTGCTAGTGAATCAAGTAGCCTGGGACTCCATTTTAAACTGGACCTGATAAGCACAGATTGGGCACCTACCCAGTTTTCACACAAACAGAAAAGGCAGGTTTGGTTTGGCCTGAGAGCTACTTGGAAACGTGTGAAAGGTGCCTCAGCTCAGTGCCCTAAGGTCATTTATCTTGAGGATGTATTTTCGTCCTACGCTTGTCATCAAGATAGCTAATGGCGGTAACACAGCTACTGCACTCGTGTTAAGACCCATTTACACTGGTTTGTGGATTTAAAGTGGGTTCAAATGACATTTATTCTCACTAATTCACACCTTTAAAGTGCCAGCCTGGTAAAACAGGCCCTTTGAAAGACTGGCCTCATTCAGTTTGAGGGAGAGCTGGGAAGTGGCACAGATGGGGCCTGGGGGAACCCTGGAAGGTGAACCATGGCCTGCCCATCCACCTCGTAGTGCTACCACAGGCTCCTCTTACTTGTTCCTTCTCTACCTCTCAATGCTCCCACAGGACCCACTTAGCTGCACCCCCATCTCCTGCACAGCACACCCTCAGACCCCTTGAACTGTCCATGTCCACCTCACGATGCCCCCCTTAGCGATGTCCCTTAATTCCAAGGCACCAGCACAGTGGCCCCGCTAAGGGTTCTGAGGGAGTACTCAGGAGTGGGTGGGAGTGCCTCTTACGTTTAAGGCTTGTGTGTCACCTTTATGCTCTGAACCCATGTTAGCAATGGTGGCTGTTTCTGAGAATTGTCCCTAGTGCAGATGGGATCCTTTAGGCTGTGCGAGCTAACCCTCCCCATGCTCCTCCTCCATGTACAAAGCAGGCACCTGTCGGGGGTGGGACAGGGGGCACAGGGAGGAGGTGGGAGTTCTGGCAAATGCCAAATGAATGGATCCTTTTCCCTGCAACACGCATGCTGCATGGAGGCACTGGGGAGAATGAAAACCCTTCTGCCCCAGCCCATATTCTCCTCATTGGTGCCTTCAGGATTGGGAGAGTCTTCCTGCTATGGCGCTGCTTGCCGAGGCCTGGCCAGAGTGCTTCTGGTGGAGTGGGAAGCACCAACGTGTTTGTGGGCTAGTGCACACACCTGCCTTGTCGTCGCCAACTGTGCCACGGTTCCCTTGGACTTCACCAGCCTCCTAACTGCCTCTTTGAAACTGGGATTGCAGTGCTCATCTGGGAGGGGCCTCTGCTGAGACATAGACTCCTGCATCAAGTGCATCTATCACTCGCTGTCTCAGTCTTAATCCTGTTACCGAACTTCTGATACAAGCACCCGTTGAATTGCACTGATTCCTGCACAGAGATCTCCTGCCACCCATCTCTTCTCTTAGAGCTTCATTGATGGGTCTTTTGGGGTTTTAGCTGTTATGGCTTGCACCCAAGACCAGCAGAAATAAAATAGCCCAACCTCCCCCTTAAGGATGATACATGGCCCTGCTGAATCACGCAAACAACCTCAAAGACAAATGCAATGGTTAGTTGAGAGGAAGAGGGCAGCACTAGTTATTTCCATTGGCAGAGGAAGTTCAACACTGAGCAAGATCAAGCTGTTGAGGTGTTACAAGTGGAACAGGCTCTTCTTAGGATGTGGCCAAAACTGCCAGCTAGGATGAACCGGGCTGGGGAGTGGTTGAGCACCTGTGTGGAGAGGTTGGGATTGGATGGCCACCCACGCAAGCCTACTTTGTCCAGCCATCAGTGAACTCTGGGTCCACAAAGCAGATGGAAGTAGACTGTTGGGCAGCCTTTGGTCAACTCCCAACCAGATGGAACAAGAAGCCTGGAGGGTCACCTGAACATGAGGGAGGTTGATCTTTGGAAAGGCTGGGTTTGGATCAGCTCTTTGATCTGAACAGGCGAGTCTTTTCCCTCTACCATTACCCCATTCAGGCTCTGCAATGGGTAGAACAAGGTGTGCAGAAACCCAATTGAATTCACAGCCTACTGCTGGCTGTCCAATGGAATGATAGCAAAGTGAAGGATAATGCATTAGCGATGGGCTAAACTGGACCCTCCAACGGGGTGGGACCGGCTTTCCTTTTCTAGTTTGGATATGGCAGAACTCTGCAGGGAAGATCACAGAACTGGACTTTACTGCCTCAAATCTGCACTGCCCTGGTTCCTGATTTGGTTTCAATCCCATCACTAGGATTGAATTGTCCCAAGCCCCTCTTTTGTCACCAATTTTCATATTCCTCAGCTGAGTTTTGTACAGAAAGGTCTAGGCCCCTGGACAAACTGCCTTGGGATGGGTCAGGCCTGGGGGTCTCACATTAGTGGAAGACTGGGAATTGGGCTCTGCCTGAGCCCCCACAGGAGCTCTGACATTCCAGTCCAGACTTTGTATTAACCCTTGACAGGTTAGAGCTTGTGCCAAACTCCTGGGCTGTTCGTCTGGGCCAGTGTAAATTGTGTGTGAGGCTGGGGGGGACCCACCAACCTCACTGGGACCCGTGTGCAGCCTCTTCCTGCTTTGGTCGGTCCCCAGTTGCCCTGCCTCCTTTGGGTGGACTGGGACCAGGCTTTCCTTGGATAGCTTGCGAGTGCTAGCAGGGAGGGCAGAGGAGAACAGCTTCTGGACTTTGCCTTTTTGGAAAGGTAAATACTGGAAGCAGGGAAATGATTATTTTGTATAGAGCACCGGACACACTGACCCCACCTCTCTGCCCTGCTTCCTCCCAGAGTCCTCTTCCTGCTTTAAGAGCGGCCACCCCAGCGCCAGGGTACTGCCCAGAAACATGGCAAGGCTGTAGCATGTGCCAACAGCACTGATTGCACGGATGCCAAAGCCAAGTGTGAGACCAGGAGGGTCTGAGGTGTGGAACCAAGTATCTTGCAGGAACCTGTCACACAGTGTAGCAAGGGTGGGAAACCTTTTCCCTAACATGGGCCACTTAGTATTAGTACAAGCTCCAAAGGTTGTATTGATGGTGGGGGTGGGGATACTTAAGTGGGTGTGTTAAAGAAGAGGAGTGTTCAGATCATGGATCTGTCCCCTATCCCTGTATGCCATGGATTCCCCACCCTTCAGTATAGTATCCTGTCATCTGTGTTAGCTCGCCCACCTGCCTACCACCCCTGGTGCACAGTGTGCTGTGTTCCCAGCTGTGCCTCTACACTCCTGCCAGGCTACCCAGGGCAAGGGGGGGCGGGGTGCAGGAAGACACCGACAACTGGAACAATCACTAGCAACCCAAAGGTGCCAAACCCTTTATAATTTCCGTTTTCAACAACCAAAAACATGGACATTTTTGTGAGGGGCAAAAAAACAATTTTTTAAATTGAAAAATTCATCAGGGTGGGGGTGAGAAATTAAATATGCTACCAGTAGTCATTTTTTTCCATGCACAAAAATCCAGCTAGCTCTGGTGAGGGGTGTGTGTGTGAGAGAGAGAGAGAGAGAGAGCGCGCGTATGGGGCCTGAGGAGAGTTTATGGTTGTTTTTAAACAGGACCGGCTGGGGGAGCGGGTCCGGGTGGAGCGCCAATGCATGTCTGGTGGGGGGAGGGGGTTAAATGGGCCGGGATGGGTATGTGCCCCCAACCCATGCACCACCCACACCTGCCCCCGCATGGAGAATCCCCCGCTGCTCCATGCATGGGCATGAGTGGGCTGTGGGTCATGGGAGCACCCACTTACCCACGCTGCCTTCAGATGGGTGTTGGGGAGGGGTGAACCGGCGAGGGTGCAGCCTGTTTAAAAATGGCCTGCGTGAAAATTTGCAACAATGGGGGTGGAGTGAAATTGTGTGTATGAAAAAGTATTCATTTGCAAGGGTGAGGGAGTGGCGGGGAGGAGAGTGTGTCTGTATATGAAAGTTTGTAAGAAGGTATTCAAGTAGGGTGGTCCAATGTGCAGATTTTAAAGGACACATGAAAAATACAGGTGCAGGGCTACACTGGCTCTAGTGCAGCCCTGCAACCTGTATTTCTCATAAGTGTCCTCTAAACTTTGCATATCTAGCCACCCCTACAAAAGAGTAGGTATTTTTAGACAGGCGCCTTCTCACCCATCATACATGTTGCAGGGCTGCATTGGCGCTCTATGCAGCCGTGTAACATGCATGATGGGTGGGGAGGTGTTTGTCTAAAAACACCCAATGAGAGAACGGTTTGTGTAAGAGAAAATGCTTTTGCTTCTTCAGAAAGCTGGTAGCAGCCCTAGCTCTGTCTAGGCCCCCCTGCCTCCTGTGCTTATGTGCAGAGCCATAAGGTAGGGGCTGCCCCATAATATTTTCACCATCCATCCTAGTCAGTCAGTGTGAACTGTCTTCCTCTCCAGTTGGCTGCTCTTATGTCCTATACTCTGTGGGTTGTTCCTGCTTGGAGGAGCAAGGGGGGNNGAGAAGATTGGTCAGCTAAGGCCTGCTTTCTTTGTTACAGTGAAGGCCTTTTCAGAAATAAAGCTAAAAGCTGCTGTCTCTGGTGTGAGTTTGTTTTCCCAGCTCCCCTTCTGATAGTTTAGTCACACAAACATTCGGAAGTAATCCGTAACGCACTAGACAAAAACAGCATTTGAAGTGAAGTAAGTGTAGTTCCCTTAAGAGTACTGTCTCCAGATCAGAAAGAACATACTTCAGAGCAGCTTAACCTCAGAGGGGAGTGATCATGTGAACATGGAAAGGGCATGAACTAAAACCCAGGGTAACCTCTTCCATAATTAGCTGCAAAGACTGAATGCTTTTGAAGTGGATCATCGCCACTGAAGTAAGTACTCTAGGGGGTGAGATTTAGTCTCTTCTTGTGAACATAGCCTAAGTCACCCAGGGGGAGGAGGAAGTGGGATCCTAGCTGCAGGCCTCCTTTCCTGTATGTATCATTTCTGAGCAGTGCTGGCCTTCAGGAGCCAGCAATGCAGAATCATCCCATTGTAGGGAAGAGAGGGTCCTTCACTGAAACAATATGATGTCCCCCCCCCCCTTATTAGTTTGCCATTGGATGCCTGGATACTTCAGTGGTGGCTCTGAGAGACCACAGGCTTGATCAGATACACGGGCCAGACAGAAGTTGGAAGCTGGGCTATTTAAGGGGTGTGCTGAGGCTGGGAAGGGTCTAGATCATGGGCCTATGCCATGGATCCATCTCCCTCTCCACTTCCATCCCCTGACCTCTCTGCTTGGGAGGGACTGGGGCCTGATCCAAGAATTGGAAAGTGGGCAAATAAAAAGCCCAGCTCACCTGGATTTGGCCCTCTATCCTGCAGCATCACTCGCAGCTATAACGTGTCAGGGAAAAGGCAAAACAGGACTCCCAGATAAATGGGTGAGCAGCACCTTAAGCAGAAGCCAGTGCTAGCTGTCTCTGCCCCCTATCTGTAATCCTGGCGCTCTGAGTACTGCACTTCTCTGTAAGCCCAGGTGCTCTTCCTGCCCCTGCAGGCAGATACTAACTCCTGTCTCCAAGTCAAGTGTGCTGCTCCAATCACCCTGCATATCCCAGGTGTAGGAGAGAAAAATGTGCCCTCAGCTTTCTCCCTGCCCAAAGGGACACCATTCTCCCAGGCTCCAAGCAAGCCCCTCAGCCCCCATCCTTCTGGTGAGGGGGTGGGGGCAGCACATGCTTGTGGTTCAGGATGGGAAGGCTGGGTTACCCACCCCCCCAGAGCCCTTGCTACTCAGACACCTGTCCTTGGCTGTGAGGGTTTACGTGCATGCCGTCAAAGGACGGTAATCCATAGTCCCTGCTTGAGTCAACCTGCTCCCTGGAGAGAGCTCGTAACAAACATCCCTCTGAGTAACAATGTGCCTGTAGAGGGTGAGAGACCCCAGAGATACTGCCTGGTTTTGCTAGCTTACCTGGGAAGGGTGGCTGGTGGCAGGACACTGCTCTGGGGAAGCTCACACCATTGACCCCTGGTTAACCTGCGTGAGTGTTATACCCTGGTAAGCTGAGGGCCCAAGGTCTCTTGAGCCCCATGGAAGCAGCAGTTGGGGCCCATGTGCTGCAGGGGAAGCTGAGCATTCTCAACTTTGGAGGGCAAGACCCACCAAAATATTTTTCTACAAAAATCCAGGACCAGGAATAGTTGGGTTGCATCAACAGAGGAGGAGGACCTGATCCTGGCATGAGGCAACCAGAAGCAGCAGAAAGAAGGAACTAGAGGTGGAGAAGCTGCAGGAAGCCATGTCCCTCCTTCTCCCTGTCTTGTACCTGGCCCTCAGTGGCCCAAGCAGGCAGGAGGAGACACAACACAGCTACATTAGGGCTCTGGCCCCAAGGCCACCTTCCCAGAACCCACCACAGGGTTATGAGATCCACTGTGACTGCACTAACAGCATGACCAAGCAGTGACAGCCCCCTACCTGGCTGGCCACTGGAGAGTGCTTCCCCTACAGGCAGAGGAGGGAGGTAGCACAGACAACGGAGGGAAGGTCAGGAAAGACTTGCCTGGGCCTAGTAGGCTGGTGTTGCCTTGCTTTGAGACATCTAGCAAGGCCATTCCCCCATTCTAATCCCTATCATCCCCTTCCAGCTCTCCCATGTTTAGCTCGTTGGGCAGGCCACCCAGCCCATGAAACATGAGGTAGTGGGAGCTGCAGTAGACAGGAGGTTTGTTGGGGTCGGAGTAGACCTGCTCCGGCTTGAGAGATGCAAAGGGGTTGGCACCACAGGCCATGATCTGGGTCTCCAGCTCCATCAGGATCTTAAGGGAGTGCTTCAGCTCCTGCTCACTGTTGGGGAAAGTTAGGAGGGAGTTTAGCTCCAGACTACCAATCCTAAACCTTCCCTTGCCCCTACACCCTAGCACATACTCTGCTACAGAGAGATGATCTGAGAGCATTAGCCAGGGTGCTGCTCAGCCTGCTGCAGCACTGTAAGCTTTCCCACAGCAGTGCTAGCCAGAAATCCAGTGCTGTGAGCTACCCCGCAGCAGTGTTCTCCAAGCATTAACCAGGGGTCCAGTGCTGCAAGCTTTCCCACAGTAGTGTCTGTCACGTCTAGCCAGAACTCCAGTACTTGGAGCTTCCACAAAGCAGTGCCCTGCCAGTGTTTGCCAGGACTCCAGCACTGTGAGCTTCCCCATACTGCCCTGTCAGAATTAAGCTGGATTCCAGTGCTGTGAGATTCCCCATCCCAGTGCTCTGCCAGTGCTAGTGAAGGTTCCAGTGCCATGTGCAATAATAATAATATTTATTTTTACATAGCACCCCCCTGCCATGGCACTCAGAGCGCTTTACATATAACAACTTTTTAATCCTCACAACAACCCTGTGAGGTAGGTTAGGCTGAGAGAATATTGTGACTGGCCCAAGGTCACCCAATGAGTTTCTGACTAAGGCAAGACTTGAGCCAGGGTCCCCCCTTTCTCCCACTCTTACTGCACACTTAGCCATTACACCACACTGGCTATTGGCCCAGGAGAAGGGCCTTCCTTACCTGTACATGGTGAAAAGAGAGGGGATCTTGTAGTCCCGGAGGAGTAGCAGGGTGGGAAGCCAGCCCTCCATCAGTTCTGGGCAGGCATGGAACCCTGCAGAGGGGAAAAGATGTTCACAGGTTAATACTCACCTGCCCCATTCCCCACTGGTTAACTCTGTCTCCCCGCCCCCTAGGGGTGGGTAGAAGGCACATGGAGTCTGAGGCACAAACACCATTACATGCCCCGCCCCTGCCCCCCAGGAAACAACGAGATCCTGGCAGGGTGAGGAGCGGGAGAAGAGACGGAATATATGCTCTTGGAAGCTGGTGGGCATGGCTACGGGGGGAGCTTGGGTTCACGGTTGCCCTCACCTATGGTAAGTTTGCTAATGGCCCTATTGGGAGAAGCTGGGTCAGCGTATGCTAGGCTCTGGGTCTCCCACATGAATGCAGCCAGCCTAACATTCCCCGCTCCGCATAGCCAAGATGTCTCCATGGACCCCACAGAGGGCACAAGTCTCTCCCAGTGGAAAGCGCTCCTATCCCACAGGGGGCCGAGTGGGCCTGGAGCTCTCCCAGAAGAGAGAGGTGACAGGATCCTTGTTTGTACAGTTGCTGGTGTGAGGCAGCCTTGCTAACTGACAGGTCAGCAGGTGGGCAAGCAGATTTGGCGTAACCCACCCTAGGGGATTGCTGTATCTAGATAGCCAGCCTCCTGGGATTGTGCAAGTTCAGCCACGGCACAGCAGCTCTGCTGAGGATTGGCATGCCCTGGGCATAGTGTGAGGCCTAGCAGAATAGCATGCTGCCTTCTAAGGGTGGGAGGGAGGCCTTTTCCCAGCATTGCAGCATGAAGCCAGTTGGCCCACCTCTGCAGAGCCCCTCCCACAGGAAGGCACCCCACAACCAGGGGCACAAGTAGAATTTCCCCCTAACCTTCACCACCCCTGCCCAGCCCGTCATAAGCATAGGAAATGCTTAAGTTATAAAAAATAGTCGGGGCCCACATCTGCCCCTAACACCATAATACCCTCTTCCTCCAGGAGCCATGACCCCTGGCCCTAGGGTTGCCACCTATGCAAATTTTAAAGGGAACACTTATGAAAAATACATGTTGCAGGGCCTGCATTGGTGCCGAGGTGCCAGTGCAGGCCCTGCAACATGTATTTTTCATAAGTGTGCCATAAACAATTGCGAAGGTGGCAACCCTACCTGGCCCAGACCCTGTCAGAGCAGGGAACTGAAAACTCTATCCACAAGCTGGCAGCCCAACCGCTGGACCACCCTGCCTCTCTACAGCTGAATATAAATCAGGGCTTTTGTGAATTAATGTATAGGATGACCAGCAGAAGGGTGGGACAGGAATGTCATTAATGCTACAGAATAAACCAAGGTTTTTCTGGCTAGCCCCCCCCCAAATTAAGCCCTAACCATAGGGCAGCGACAAGGTCTGCTCTAGTGTTACCATACCTCCCCTTTAAAAGAGGAGGCTTATGAAAATACATGGTGCAGAGCTGCATTGGTTCCAGGGCAGCCCTGCACCATGTATTTTTCATAAGTGTCCTCTTTTAAAGGGGAGATATGGTAACCCTAGTTTGCTCCCTTCTCCTAGTCCTGGCCCCTTGCTTTCCTGCCACCGTTAGGCTCTAGCTCTGCTGTTGGGGAAAGGGAGCAGCAAGGTGCTGTGGACAGGTCCTTTCAGAACTAGGCCTGAGGTTAGCCAGTTCCCTGCCACTAGTCATTTGAGCCTAGGCAGGAAGGTCATTGTGCTGGGTGGGAGCAATTAGACCACGTGAAGCTGGTTAACCCAAGAGTACTGATCAGGTCAGATTGACCAAGTATGAACAGTATCACGGTGGAGAACTGTTGGGAGTGTCACCATCCTCCTGACAGTGGAAGACCAGCTGGAAATAGCCAGCGCTGGTCAAGGAGGTGGTGAGTTGGGAATCCTGAAGAAGGTCCTAATCCTGCAGGTCCTCTGGGCTGTGTTGGGTGCCCCTGTTACATGACCTCATAGCGAGCGTTCCTTCCATCTTCTCTTCTCCCCTCCCCTTGCTCTCTCTACTCCTGCTACTGTGACATTCTCTTCTTTCTCCTTCCTTCCTGCTGCTGGGTGCTGCTATCTATCACATGGGAGGGCAGGCGCAGCGATGAAAGGGCTGCATATTACTGCCTTCTACCTGACTAGGAAGGAGATAACCAAAAGGCCATACCTGGTGTTGAAGAAAAGGGTTGCAAAGTCACACGGCGGGTGGGGGCGGTCAAGCCAAAAGATGTCTATGGTTGTATCCTGGCCCACAACATTTGGCCAAGGGAGCACTGCTGCATCCAAATGGTTAATGAATCAGCACAGGAGAGGTGGGTACAAATCATTATCTTCATTTTGCAGGTGGGGGAAGTGAGGCACAAACAGGTAAATTCAATGATGTGCTCAGAGCCAAAAGTAGGCATCCCGGTTCTGTGCTCCAGCCACTAAAGGGCATAGCTAGGTTAACAACGTAAGTAGTGCCATACTGAGTCAGACCAATGGTCCATCAAGCCCAGCATCCTGTCCTCTGACAGTGGCCAGTCTCGACCATATGGGAGAAGAACCAACAGTCACAATGGGCAATCCATTCCCCGTTGTTCACTTGCAGCTCCCGACAGTAAGAAGTTCATCCTGTAAGCTACTTGGTTAATAGCCATTAATGGACCAACTCTCTAAGAACTTATCCAGTTCTTTTTTAAACCCAACTATACTACTGGCCCTGACAACGTCCTCTGGCAGCAAATTCCATAAGTGAATTATGCGTTGAGTGAAAAGGTACTCACTTTTATTTGTTTTAAATCTGCCAGCAGCTAGTTTCATGGAGTGCCCCCTAGTTCTAGTACTATTCGAGAGGGTAAATAACCATTCCCTATCTACTCGTTCCACACTACTCAAAATTTTAGAAACCTCTATCATGTCCCCTCTCAGTCTTCTCTAAGCTGAAGAGACCCAGCTTGTCAAGCCTCTCTTTGTATTGTTCTATACCCTTTATCATTCTCGTTGCCCTTCTTTGTACCTTTTCTAGTTCAGCTATGTCTTTTTTTGAGCTTGGATGACCAGAACTGCACACAATATTCCAGGTGCAGTCGCACCATTGATTTATAGAGAGGCATTATGACATCCTCAGTTTTATTCTCTATCCCTTTGCAAATAACTCCTAACATTCTATTTGCTTTTTTGACCGCTGCTGCACTCTGGGCTGAGGATTTAAGTGTATTGTCCACAATCACTTCCAGATCCTTTTCCTGAGTGGTAAATCCTAGCTTAGTACCCAGGATTGTGTACTCATAGTTTGGGTTATTTTTCCCTATGTGAATCACTTTCACTTGTCCACATTAAATCTCATCTGCCATTTAGATGCCCAGGCACCCAGTCTCGTAAGATCCTGTTGCAGTTCTTATGAATACATTAAACAGCACTGGTCCCAATACACATCCCTGAGGCACACCACTTTTTATACCTCTCCATTGTGAAAACTGACCATTCAGTCCTACTCTGTACTTCCTATCCTTTAACCAGTTACCGATCCATAGTAAGACACTACCTCCTAGCCCATGACTTTTTAATTTTCTCAAGAGTTTTATGTGGAAGCTTATCAAATGCTTTCTGGAAATCCAGGTACACTATATCTACCAGGTCTCCCTTGTCCACATGCTTGTTTACGCCCTCAAAGAATTCCAACAGGTTAGTGAGGCATAACTTACCTTTGCTAAATCCATGTTGACTCATCCCCATTAAGCCATGTTTATCAGCATGCCCAGCGATTCTGTTCTTAATGATAGTTTCCACCATTTTGCCCGGCACAGACATCAAACTTACTGGTCTGTAGTTTCCAGGATCATCTCTGGATCCCTTTTTAAATATCGGGGTTACATTTGCCACCTTCTAGTCCTCGGGTGCAGTGGCAGATTTTAGCGACAGCTTACAAATTACTAACAGTAGGTCTGCGATTTCACATTTGAGTTCCTTCAGAACTCGGGTGAATGCCATCTGGCCCTGGTGACTTGTTAGTATTCAGCTGGTATGGACTCTGGTGCAGAAGATGGAATGGAGTCCCCCTGGGTCTCCTCCCAGCAGCAGGGGATGCAGTTGCACTCGGGAGTGTGGGCTGCAGTGTTATAGCTCTGCTGTTGCCACTAAGCTGTGTGTCCTACCCAGGGATTTGCTACACTGGCTCATCATTGCCCAGTCGTGCAGGAAACCACCCGCATTTTTCTTTGGTTTCAGCCGATGATTTTGCCTTTCATTAGGATCACGGCTGTCGTTCTAGTTTATTGCTTCCTGAGCTTGAACTGTATACGTGGCCCTTTGCCAACATGCAGAATAAGGCTCTAGGGAGCTTACAGTTTAACTCAGGCATGACTCAGCGAGGGGTGACAATGAGCAGTGGGCACTCTGCAGGAAGACAGCATTGATAGCCCATCTGATGACAGCACCTCATTAAAAGCCAGCTGGACAAGGGTGTACTCCACAAAGGCTTCCAGAAAGAAACAGGAAAGCACCAGTGAAATCCTCCCTTTGACACTCCCCACCCCCACTCCTGTCCAGCCAGGATTCCCTCTCCTCCCTATCAGCTTAGCTCACTAACCCCCCCAAAAATATACATACATACACACCCCGTCTCCATGAAAAGTGTGCAAGCTGGTATGCTCCCAGGGATGGCAGAGGGTGGCGCTTCCTAATTGCTCGGGTTGTCTCAAGCAAACTGTGTGCCTGCTCTTATTGTTTTAGCTTATGCTTGGAGGTCTCATTCACGCAATACCTGTTTCTCCTTGCCAACTTTCTGCTAGTGCCTTAATCTGTGCTTGCCTTGTCCAGTAGCAATACATTCACACAGCTATTTCCCTGCATTTCTATGTGGCAGAGAAGAGGGGTCACCAAGGAGCACAGGGAGTGGTAAAGATTTCATACTACACTCAGAAAGTGGGTTTGGGCAACTACCCACTCTAAAAAAAGTATTGTGTGAATGAACCCTGCAATGCCAGGGGATGAGTCAGTGAGTTTGTAAGGAATGGAATGCTCCTCATTCCTAGGCCATTGATGTTTGTAGGGATGTGACAGGGCTAGCATGCTGGTTGTCTTCGGCTGTTTTTAAAAGAGATGTTACCACCTACAGCCACCCATGAGCCACTCATCCAACCACCCGTTTGAAGGTGGTGTGGGGAGAGATGCACACTCCCATGAGCCACGTAGCACCCACTCAGGGCACACTTCCGTAAATCGGGAGTGTAGTGGGGCAAGCCAAAAAAGTGCATGGCAACTGGTGACCACGGAGCCACTGCCCGTATGAACCAGGGCAGCCACCCACGCCAGCAGTCTGGTCCATTGCTGCAGGCGGAGGACATGGCCTTTGCAGGTCACGGGAATTGCATGGGAGCTGCCTGTTAGAATCCCTCCCCATGCACTCTACCAGCAGCCAGCCCCCCCGCCCCTTTGCTTGTTGAAAAACACCCTTTATGTGCTCAGAAGTAAGGCTGCATTCTCTGTGCCGAGGTAGAGTTGCCTCCAGAGGGAGCCTCAATTCCCCTGGGTTATTTGGGGCCCTGGGTCCAGGCCACATCAGAAACGGAGTGTGTCGGGGAATCTCTCCCACCACTCCTTTTCGAACGTGTCCCTGCCACTGCGGAGCATTGTAATGTCACGACACTCCAAAAGGGGGGAAGCCACGTTGAAGAGTCCCTTGACCCTGCCCCCTATATGACATAGCCTCACCCCCTTGTGGAGTACTGTGATGTCATGATGCTCTGAAGGGGAGTGGCCATGTCAAAAATAAGCAGCACATAACAGGAGAGACTCTTTGCCCCACTCCCTTTTGGCATGGCCTCATCGCCTTCTGGGCCAAAGTGTTCAGAAAGATTTTCCCTAGAGAGAGTAGGGGTATGTGATGCTGGTAGCATAGGTGGAAAATGTGGGGAGACAGAAGGAGCATGGCCCCTTCAAGTGTGGCATGAGGAAGACCATCCCTTCCTTAATGCAATTCCGTAGAAAAGGGATGGGGAACCTTTTCCCTCCCAGGGCCATTTTGAAAATTAGTACAAGCTCCAAAGGCCACATGGGAGTTGGGGATGGGAAAGCACCCAAGAAAAGGAGGGTCCAGATCATGGATCTGTCCATTATCCTTGCGTGCATGCCCTCATCTCTGCGCCCTGAGCTCACTCATTCAGTGCTTGAGGGAGGGCAGGAACTGGATCCAGGGATCAAATAAAAACTAGCCATGGGCCACATTTGGCTCCTGAGTTGGAGGTTCCCTATCTCTGCCTTAGAATCAGAAGGTATTTCAGGGCCTGTTAGTCAAACCTCCTTCTCCAAGGTGTTCCTGACCTCTGCTGTGATGGCATGGAGCAGAGGAGCGGCATTAAAGAAGGGTTCTGCCTCTGTCCCACTCTGCCCCTTGCTGGCATTTGAATTTCCACAGAACTCCCATCATTTGGGGGTAGGCAGGAAAGTGGGACAAACGACTAGGGTGAGGAGGAAGTGAAACTTGGGAACTCTTTAGAAATATTCTTGGGGGCATTATTTGTACCCTTCTTTAGAAAGGACTTCTCTGTTGTCTGTCTCCTCGTATCCAGGGGCCTGTGAATTCATACTGTTGTCCAGCCATTCTTTTGGAGAATCTGGCATGTGGCGATGGCAAAGTATTGTATACATTGCTTCTGGAAGCTGAGAACTACAACTTGAGTGGGGAGCATAGTGCATTAGCCAATGGAGCACCAGTATTGTGAACTGCTAGCATAGATTCTGTGGCCATGGGCCCCTTGTCACAAATACAAAAAGCTACCCGCTCAGAGGGCTGGGGGTATCAGATCTTAAATGTTGCATTTAAGATCTGATGAGCTGGCATGCTGGGGAACTCATTTGCATTCAAAAATTAGCTTAGTTTGCAGGATTTAGGGTAAGTGCCTCCCCACCAATCACCCACCCATCAGATATGTTTCAAGGCTCCATAGAGCACCAATGGGTCCCTGCAACATGTATGATGAGTGGGTAATAGGGTGGGGAGGAGCTTATCTAAAAATACCCGCAGTTTGTTTGCATCACTGATTCTGCATGCAGAAACTGGATCTGCTTGCAGAATCTGGGTTTCATGATCACAGAATCTGAAAGAAAGAAAAAAATCTGTAGAATACAGGAGGTCCTGTTCATATCCTACACTAAACAGTTTTGTTGTATGATGATAAAAGTTTGCTAATTGGATCTGGGCTTCCCTGAGCCTTTCCAATTGGCTCCTCTCCCTGGCTCTTGTCCCCTAGGCATGTCTGTGCTGCTCTCCATTTAGAATACGACTCATTGCCCTTTGCTCCTCCCTGGCCCCTTTGCCGCAATGAGTTAAAGGCCTCCATTTGCTGGACCTCTCTCTCTCTGAAAGATAAAGTTCCTTGGCGCTCTCTCAGCTCTCCTGCTCCCACTGCATTCCATCTCTAGTAGCTCATAGACAGATTTAAGGACCATCTTCACAACACTTTACCATAAACAGTGGTTCTGAAGCCTCCTCTCTACCTCAGCTGAAGGAAGCCTTATTGTGCATGTGCTCCAGGCAGCACACGCTAAACCACAGGCTACAGCCTAGATTGCCCTCTAGGGTGGTGTCTGTTGAGCCCATCTGGGAGAAACCATGCAGGAGGTGTGCTTCGGGCCACAGCCTCAGCTGGTATCAGCTAGCTGACGTAACTTACTGTGTCGGACCAATGGTCCATCTAGCCCAGCAACGCTCCTCTCTTGACTGTGGCAGCTGTGGTTGCTTCAGAGAAGTGCACAACAGGTCCTAACACGGTCTGGGCCCCACATATCTGAGAGAGACCGCCTGTCCTTCCACACCCCACTGTGGCCCCTGCAATTGGCTGAGAGCGCTTCCCTATGGGTGCCATCTGCTACTCTTGTGCGTACGGTGACGTTTGTAGGGGGACGTTCTCAGTAGCTGCCCCGATGCTATGGAACGTCTCCTCTGAACCGAAGTCTGGGCCTGGGCATCCTCTGAAAGTGGTGTAAGAGCTTTCTTTTTGTTAAGGCATTTGGCAGGCAGGGCTAGGGAATGGGGGTTTGGGGTAGGGGTATGATGGGGTGGTTGGGGAGGGTTTTTGGTGGAGTTTGTGGGCAGGTTGGATGGGAGGAGGGGCAAGGTTGGGGGTCTGTGTTCTCATGCCGTTTTGATGTATTGTTTTTAATTGTTTTGTGAGCCACCCTGAGCAATCTGGGAAGAGTGGGTAGAAATCTAAATAAATAAATAACAGTGATTCATTCCCTGCCATTTACCACCACCAGCCCCAGCCCCCAGCAGCCAGATGTCTCATTTGACTAATAACCATTTCTGGATCTTCTTCTCCAAGGAGGCAATCCAATGGCCTGCGTACACCGCCCACAGGCCAGAACGCACACGCTCACATGTGCATAGGCAGCTGTGCTGCGTGGGTGGCACACGTACACCTGAGTGCACACCGTCTGGCCTGAACACGGTGCCTGCGGGCGGCATATGTGGGCCGTTGGATTGCCCCCTAAGAATTTATCCAATCCTTTTTGAAACCAGTTATGCTACTGGTCTTTACAATGTTTTCTGGCAGCGAGTTCCACAAGTGAATTGTACACCGCATGGGGGAAGGCTTGCGGGGGGGTGGGGGGAAGGGTTCTGTATTTTATTGTGCTTAGTGGGGTTTTTTAAATATGTTTTTATCTATGTAGTAAGCCGCCCTGAGTCTTTTTTGGGGAAGGACTAGATAGAAATTTAAATAAATAAATAGAATTAAGCCACAAACCTCCCTGGAGTAGTCTGGATAGTGGCCTTATTTTATTAGATTTCTAACCCATTCTTTCTCGAAGGTTCAGGGCAGGTAACAACCTGAAGTATATATACACACACATAAAAATGCAAACTCTACAAAAATATAAAATTCTCATTAAACCAACTCCTTGCACCCTACCCCCACCTGCTAAACACTCAGCCAAACAACTAGGTCTTGCATTGTCTCTGGAATTATATGTTCTTGAGATACGGCCCTTTTCACACAAACACTCGAACACTGATAAAATGGGTGTTACATTTTATTATACATGTTGCAGGGCATCCATAGAGTGCACCTGTAGCCCTGCAACATGTATAATAAAATGTAACACCCATTTTATCAGTGTTAAGAGTGTCTGTTTGAAAAGGAACTAACAAACGTTAGTGAAACTAGCTCCGGTTCTTTGGTAAAGAGGAGGCAAACGAGAGGAAGACGAGGTCCCAAGGGAAAGCATGCTTTGGGTTTGCCAGGCAGGAGTGTGGGGACACTGTTGTGGGTGTGGCCAGCTCTCCAGCTCCAGGGTGAGTGGTGACCACTTTGCAACAGCCTCAGCCTGTGCAGGGAAAGGAGCCACCCACCTGGATGGAAGCCCACTACCAGCTCAGGACGGGCAGCCTGCTGCATCTCCACCTGGGACTCCCAGAAGTCATGGTACAGGCCCTTGTAGCTGCTGAGGTAGACTCGTCCCCGGGGCCCAAATGCTGCCAGTGGGGGCCTCATAATGGGCCCATCTGCCACATCAAGGCCCACCATCACCACCTCAATGCCTTGGTGTGCGGGAAACATCTGTGTCAGCTCGTCGTAGTCCGTCACCCGAGTGTTGAGGGTCTCGATGTGGGAGGCCCCCACCACATGGACAGTGATGGGCTTGACATAGGGGTCAACCCCGAATGCGTGCAGCCCCATACCAATGGTGATTGGCCTGGACTCGAAATCCGTGGTCACCCGCTTCACAGACTCCAACAGCTCTTTCTCGTCAGGCCTTGGCTTCCCAGCGTTGTCCCAGAGGAGGCTCATGTAACGCCCAGTCAGTATAGCACCCAGCTTTTCCTCCAGGTCCTCCTGCACGGAGAACCAGTCTTCCCAGCTTTTCACCTCCTGGATCCGCTTCACCCATGGTCCAGTGGGGAAAGGGATGTCACCTGTGGGGAGAAGCATAGGAATCCTCAGTCTAGTGAGTCTGCTGGGATGAACCCTGGGAGTAGAGCAGCTTCCAGCAGACTGAGCCTGGAGCTCTGCCCCTCAGCATCATGAGATGTGCTCACACTAGCACAGCCCTACTGAGTGGGCAGTCTCATTGCTGAGCAGAAAACAGCAGCAAGATGGCAGAAAGCAAGGACTGCATGACCAGAGGCTGGGCCTTCAGCCCTGTGAAGGAAGATGGAATACTATCAGAGGTCTGTCAGCTGAGAGGTAAGGGAGAAGCCATGTGAATGCAGGAAAGCCAGAAGCTCATGAAGCTGTGTGTTTGGGTGTCTATGCAATTCTAGACTGCACAGGAATATCCAGACCTACCAGTATGACAGTGATCCAAGGGGCTGATCAGGGTGAGTCCTGGCAGGATAGGTTCCCTGACTGGCCACTAACAACTGCTGCTAAGGACCTGCCTTAGTGTAGCTGAGCCCTATTAAGGCTATATGAGGAGGAAGTACCTGAGAGGAGAGAAGGAGAAGCTTGGAGAGCTAGGAGCTTGCTCTGGGGATAAAGTGGATGTGTGGATACAGGAACCTGCATGGAAAGGTGAGCAAGAAAAGCATAGAGGAATTTTCAGCTCTGTGAAACCACTTTTGATGTACAGGGGCCTGCAGTCTCAGAAACCCCGAAGGCCTGTAGAGTGAAGCACTGTCAATAGAGAACACTGTGGCAGTGAAACCGGACCAGGTGATCTTTGTGTGCGATGTTGTCTTGAGCCTGGCCACCCTGTAACAGAGACCTTAAAGTAAATCCCCAAAGCTCTTGTAATGGAATGCCCCCAAGGTCTGAACCAGGGGTGGGGTGGGAAACCCATGTTCCACCAGCCAAGTACAGCCAGCAGCTGGCCCTTTACCAATTCCTGGATCCGACCCCTTGATCGAGACTAGGGTTGCTACCTTGCACAGTGTTGATCCCAACACTTCCATAGGCCAAAATGGGAGTGTCCGGGTCAAAACCATGAGAAATGTAGGTCCTACCTTTGAACACTGAAGGAGCATGTTTGTGGGGAAGGCAGCTGAGGGTGCTTGCTCAAGGGTAGGCACCGTATCCATGATCTGGACCAAGCACGGGGTTGGGTATCAGCACACTGGCGATACACAACTGTATATCTCTCTTGGCCTCTGCCTTGGAGGGAATGACTCTGAATGAGACAGCCAACTGGATGTGTCAGAGCTGCCTCATGCTCAATCCAGGGAAAACTGAGGTGTTGCTAGTGGGGAGAGGCAGCTGATGTGAGGATGCCCTTGTCACGGAGAAACATAGGGTCACACGTGTAACACGGGAATACATGTAGACTACAAGTCTGACAAATATGTAATACAAAAGGTTCCACATGTATGTAATATTACAATGGAGAACTGTAAAACCCAAATCACAGCTGTGACATGTGACCAACCTCCAAGAAATGGAAAGACAGTTTTGTTGATTGCCCAGACGGGGGGGGCTAGACGGATGGCCAGATACATTTATATGCTAATGCAGGCAGCCATTGCGTACGTGCAGAGACAGAAAAGCTGATAACGATAACAAAGGGAATTCTAGTTTCATCCTGGGGGATATAAGGAGTTGTACGCCAGAGGGGTTTTCAGTGACTTTCATAAGGACTATCGGAAGCTCACTCACCATCTTGCAGCCAGCAAGACGGAGAAACCATGAACAGAGAGGCATGATTTTGCTCTCTACCAACTACCCAGCTGCTTATATTGAGGGCTGAGAGGAACCAGAACTTATGGACCTTTGTAGGGTAAGATGCTAATTTAGGAACTCAACCAGTATAGATCAGGAATGCATTATATTTACCTTTGATTTCTAGTAACCACTCTGTATCAACAATCTTGCTTATGTAATCAATAAACTGACTTCTTATCTTTATGAAGAAGTCTCTGTGTCTAACATTGGAACACAAGTGAGCAACAAGAGCCCTCAAGCTCTTGCGAACTCAGAGAGTAAAGAGTCTGTAAACGGGAAGGATCGGGGCCTTGAGTGATACAGGATTTGTCCCTGTGGCAGACTTGAATTAGCCAGAGAGGGAAACTAATTCAAGTGGGCTGTGCACAAGGGAAACTGAGTCACTCAAACCCGGTAAAGTGGGGGTTTGGACCTCCAACCCGTGACCGCCCTCTCCTCCCTCAGGCCCCTACATGTTAATGGGGTCTGAGTAGAGATGGTGGGCCAGGTAAAGAACTTGGACGTCATTTTTGACCATACTCTGTCCATGAAAACTCAGGTGTCGGATGTGGTTTGGAGATGCTTTTTTCAGCTATGCAATTTGCACAAGCTCTGCTTTTATTTATCCCAGGCTGACCTTGCCACAGTGACCCATACCCAAGTGACCACAAGGCTTGATTTTTGTAAATCTTTTTTCTATGGGCTGCCAGCAGTGCTTCTCCGTTGTTTGCAGCTTGTCCAGAATGTGACAGCACAGCTGCTTATGGGTTGGGCAGCCATGATCATATCATGTCTGCCCTGCGTTCTCTGTATTGGCTGCCTGTGAAGGGCGGATTGAGTTTAAGATTGCGCTGCTGGTTTTTAAAGCCCTGGATAGATTTGGGACCTGCTCTTGGGGCCTCGACTGATGGGTATCTGTGCTCAGAAGCCATCCGCTGTTTGGAGATGCAGGTGATTGCACCTTTGCTGTGGCGGTCCCCTCAGTGTGGAACTCCCTCCCTCCAGATGTCTGTCTTAGTTCCTCCCACCTTACCTTTAAAAAGCACCTGAAGACTTATTTATTTTCCAGGTGCTTTTAGAGATTACTGCTGGTTTTCTTTTGTGTGTCCTTTCCCTCCCTCTTTCCCTTTTAAGTTGTTTTAAACTGGATTTTTATTCTAAATGTATTTTATATTATGTTTTTATGTTGTAAAGTGTGCTGAGTGCCATTTTGGTGAGGAGGCTGTGCTATAGAAATAAAATGATGATGATGATGATGATTATTATCATCCTCATCTGTGGGTCGTGTGCATTATCCAAGCCCTCCTCTCCTTTCCCTTGCCCTGAGCATCTCCTTAATTTTCATGCATTGTCTCAGCATGTCTTCCCTGCTTTTCTTTCTGCAACCCTGTCTCCAGGCCGGGCAAACCTCTCTCTGCTGGCTTGGACAACACTTCTGTTCTGGCACTGAAATAACTCTGGCTCTATGGATTAAATACAAATATAAAATATGAGAGTTATGGTGATGTAGGTCAATACCTCTGTAATTTTGGGAGTGGCCCCCACTGGACATTATTAAATGGTCAATGTGATAATCTGGTTCTCCTCTCCAGGTCCAGAAGCTGGGAAGGGTTCACCTCTGCATACCTGATGGAATTAATATCATACAGTTCTTGGCCCAGTGCCTTCCTTGGTGCCACCCTTTTATGCACCTGCTGCTTCAGGCAGAAACTTTTTAGTCAATGTTAGGCCAGCACAATGGGGAAACTTTCTGTCCTCTGGGTTCCTGAAGGTCTAGCCATCTTTGAGCCTGTCAGACAGAAGCCCTCTTCACCTTTGGTTGGACATAAATGACAAAGCCAAGGTTCCCTCCTACCTACCTGTAAAGATGAGCCATTCTACCAGCCTGTCAAGGGCTACCAGCTTTAGCTTCTTGCAGAACTTCTTGTGGACAGGCCAATTGGCTCGCTGGCACTCCGAGCCACAGTAATAGACATTTTGGCACCTGCAGAGAGGCAGAGAGATGTTAGAGGAGGAAGCAGCAGGTGTTCCAAGCTGCACTAATACACATCCCAGCACCTGATGGGATGGGAGGTGTTGTAAGGAGCCCAAGTGTATCTACTGATGGGAGCCTTCTAAGCTTTACTGAATTAATATTAATGACGACGCACCTGGGGCCAAATTTATCCCTGATGTAACTAGGGGTGAAAACAGATGCAACGCTAATTACACTTTAACACTGCTTTAACATTTCTTATGCATGTTCAGGGCCCCGAGCCAAATGCGGGTCCATGATTTGTGAATTTCCTGCAGAATCCCCCTCCCCCTGCGGAATCTCCTGTCCCACTTCTC
>QEPC01002893.1:6043-33734 GCA_003113815.1 Sphenodon punctatus
GGCTGCGGGGATGCCGCAGCCGCTGGTGCTGGGGGGTGGGCTCACCTCGCCTCGCCTCTGGGTCTTACTCTGTTCTTTTTGAAAACAAAAATCCAGGCTGGGCAGGGTGGGTGGGGGGTGTCCCCCCTTCCACCCGCGCAGCCTGGGAGGGGGAGGTTTATTTCATTGGTTTCAATGGGGACACAGCGCCCCATTGAAACCAATGAAATAAATCCGGTACCGGCATACCGGATTTAATCCAGGAATCCGGTTTTCGTAGAACCGGTAACCGGTAAATCCGGTAGCCGGTAATGGGCCCGGGGTCCCACCACTAATCACAGTGATTGGCTCAGAAATGTGGAAACAAGCCCAGAAATAAAACAGTACCCTCAGCAACACGGTCAGCGGTAAATGAACGGTACATGGGACGCAGAAAGCCAGTAAATCGGGGTAGTATCTTGCAATATTGTGAAAATCAAGAAAACGGCATGGGTGTTGGAAAATCAATCCCAATTCTCAATATTACAACATTTCTTGAGAACAGCAATTTAACTGCTTGTTTCAGTCCTAATTTTGAGCTTAATAGAACTCTTCCAATTAAAATAAAATCTCTTACATCCTTGGGATCAAGATGGCAGTGACATTCCAATTTGCTCAGGGGTGAGTAAATGGTAATTTGTGAACATTTACTTAGTAAAATCCTAGGATTTTGAATTTTAATACTCTCCGCCCCCCCCCAAAAAATAAATTAAAGTTCTTATTCTCCACAGAAATACCCAGGGATCCATGTCTTCCCCATTGCTGACAATGGGAGAAATGCACTGAACATGGGTCTCTTTATAGCCCCGTCTTCATCTTGGATGGATGGATGGGGGGGGGGGGGGGGGGGGGGGGGGGGGGGGGGGAGGAAGAGAGAGAGAGAGAGAGAGAGAAAGGCCCCAGAAAGACAGACGTTTAGAGTCATATTTTATCCTCGGATTCATGCATGAGGATCCTACAGAGGGAATTTCAGATAGAGAGGCACTGAGCTGGATGGGGACTCAAGTGACATCTGTGGGAATATATAAATAAAATGAATATTATTATTGTCTAGTCCAGCAGCCCCTGCACCAATGCAAGATTCACCACCCCCAAACCAACCCCAGCTATAACTCTATGATAGATTCTCCCACCTATAATATGCTGTGCCCAAGGCAATTAGACAACCAAATTGCAGTGAAATTTAAAGGGATTTGGGCATCTAATTCTTTTTTCCATTTCAATATGGGCACAAAGAATACATCTGGGAGTGTTCTCCATCACACTCACAGCAAGACTAGAAATGAGGGGCTCAGATTACAGGAAGTCAGATTTCAGTTAAATCTCAGGAAAACGTCCGAAGAGTCAGAGCCGTGCGGCCACGGAACAAGCTGCCTAGGAAGGTCATGGGCTGGCTCTCGATCATAGGAAGCTACCAAAAGGAGGCTGGACAGCCAGTGGGAGGTTGGAATAGAGGAGTTCTAAATATTCTTTGGTTCTATGAATCTATACTGTAAAATCACAAATGGGGGGCCAGGAGTGTGTGTGCTGTCAGTCACTGAGGAAGGAAACTACTCATTCAGCCCACATATTCATCCTCCTCCTCTCTATTCCCAGGTCTGTAAGATGCCAGGGGCAAAGATCAAAGGGCATCGGCTGTTTGGTGGCCATTCAGTGGCTGAGAACCCCAGACCTTCAATTGTAAATGAGACCCTTCAGACATTATTGATACTGTTTGCTGTTAGCTTCTGAAGGTGGAAAAGCCTAAAGGATTGAAGGCTAGAAGGCTGCAATTTGCAGGGAAATGTACGTAAGGTGTCAACAGAGGTCTGAAGGGAGAAAGTCTCCATCCCCTGGATAAGATGGATTTGGTACTTGTTTTTACCAGCTTTCAAAGCTTATATAAGAAAACATCAATCCCTAAACAAATTATGATCAATACTTTTAGTATTAAAAGCCCCACAAGGCTTTTAATACTAAAAGTATTGATCATAATTTGTTTAGGGATTGATGTTTTCTTATATAAGTGATCATTGTTGCACTTGGTGATATCTGGGCACAGTCTAGTTGTATGTCTGATATATAATAGTCTCCCTTTAGGAAGTTAAATTAGCAACATGACAGACAAAAGTCAGGGTAGGCAGGCTCTCTTCATCTGGTTGCCCAGATCTTCCCAAGCTAAAATTTCAGATTTTATTTCTGACCCAAACCCCTCTCTGAATTCTGGATTTTCTTCACCTTTATCAGATTCTACCGAACAAGGAAATCTAGTTGAAAGTGGCAAAGATCCTGGGTTAGCTGATGCAAACCATATATGTTTGGAAGTTAAGGGAAACGGTAACTTCTCAGATGCCAGCCCACTTGTGGCAGAAGCAGCAGGGTATGCCGACTTACTATCCAAGTCAAATTTGGATAATCAATACAGCGATATCGGGGAATTATTACAATCTCAGTGGGTCCTCATTAGTCAGACAGTATCCTTGCTGTTCTCAAATATTGATGATATGGGAAAAACTCTGGTAGGATTCAGTGCCCAGTTGCAGGAGACTGCAAAGAAGCTTGACCTCATAAAAAAGAAAATCCCATACCATAACATTTTCCTGATTTGGCTAGAACTGAGCCCATTAATAGAGGACAGGATACTAGTGATAACTCAGCCCTCCTTGGAACTGGTTGTGCTAGTAAAAGTAAGCAATTGGGGAGATCTTTTTACTTTATGATCAACCGTATGGTCTTAGATAAGTTTTCAATTGCTTTAAAAATATATCTCTTTCCTAATGGCTGGAATCCAAATTGGCGTTCAAAATACTATATCAAAAGAAATATCTTTCAGCTACTGGAGTTCTAATTAGAAGACCCAGAGATTAGCAACATTCAGTGGCTCCTGCGAGATAATGTGGCTACTCGTTTGGTAATTCAATTCCAGAAGGAGGAAGTTGTTAGAAAAGTTTTCATAGCTAGGAAACATCTTTTACTATGGGGAGTGTACATTAATAGAGTTTTCAGTACTCCAGCAGACAGCGTAACTAGATTAGAGACAGCGCCTCTTCCGAATAAAGCCTGCGTTCCATCGTCTAAGAAGTTGATACAATCTAGTGATAAAATGTCCTTATTACAGCCAGTACAGCCCATGGAACTTCAGTAGCTCCTGAAGCCCTGGATTCCACTCTAAGTTAGGGTTCAACCTGCCAGAATTGGAGATTAAAATCTGACCCTGTTGCAATGTGCCTGTCTGAGAATTTATCTGAGGCAGAGGAGGCAACTTAGAGTGTCAAAAGGAGGCCATCCATCTCTTATTGAACAAGATAAGATAGTTCAAAACTGAGCTTATTACAAAAGAAGCTCACTGCTCAGTAAAAATAGTCTTGAGTACTGTGCGCTGGAACTCATGGCTTCATCTGGGAAGATTGGGTGCAAATGTGACACCTGTCTCTTGAGGAAACAGGCTCACAAGATCTAGTGGGGCGGTGTTCCCTTGAGTAGGGATGCCGTAAATAACCTACCATTGATCTCAGTGGAGGACAATACAACACCCCCCTTCTAGATCCTGAATCCTCACACAGTAGTTTAGAACCATTTCCTTTGGTTGTTTCTGAGTCATCTGAATAGTTGACTAAACCAGCAGGGTTCCACTCATGAAAATGGGCCATTGTATTTGGAGGAAGCCAGGATATTGATATCAGTTGACGAAGGCACAACTCAAGCCCCTGTGATGGCCCTGCAATGACTGGAACTACAATGGCAGGAGATTGAAGGTGGCCACCTTTTGAACATTTTGTCCTGGAATGTCACCACATTTATTGGAATAACTGTTTATCTAATGACTCTCGGATCCTGCTTCAAAAATATGACACTTTGTATTCAAAAGACCTGGAAGGTGGATTGTGTGGATCTAGCCTTGCCAGGATACAGAACTTGGGCTCAGCCCGCCTGCAGACTTGCAAAGGCACGCAGGCCTGCTGGTGGGCTAGCGATATTTATTAGCATGACATTACAGGCTGAGAGTGAACTATTATCTAACCAACCAGTATTTGCTTTAGTGGTTCGCGTTACCGGGGGTATGAAATGGACCATTATAATAATAAATTTGTATTTACACCCTACTGGAGGAATTTTAGATTGGGCAGATTTCTGGTCTTCCCTGGAGGAAGATCTAGGACAACTCGAGGAGACCTATCCTTCAACACCCATAATAATTGCAGGCAGCTTCAATGCCTGTACAGGGAATGATGATTCCAAAATAGCTTATGTTATGGGACTGGAAGATGATGATTTTTTTCAACTTCCTAGAGCATCTAGGGATGCCACTTTTAATGCTGCAGTTCTCCAGTTTTTATATAGAACTGGATGATCCTTAATGGGGGATCTGAAACTGATCAAAACGGTGACCTGCTATGTGTCTCCAGTAGGGGAACCAGCACTATTAATTATATTTGTGTGCCTGTTCATTATAGCAATTTTTGGGACAAATTTACAGTTCTGTCATATGGCTTCAGTCATTAGTGGTAGCTTATTTACCATGACTGTCTGGAAGCATTGGGGAACTATGAGGAGGATCCAGGGATCGCCCATATAGATTTGCAAAGACCTAGATCCCTGAAATGGAATGCTAAGACTGAGGACAGGAGCCATTCATTTCTTAGGGATATTACCTTGTGTAGAGGGGCTTTTTTTGACAAGGAGACCCTTTGTTCGCAAGCTTACCTGAACTATTTAATCAAATAATGTCCAAAGTGAGGGAAGGTATATTTACTGATACTTGCTCAGGCAATAAGTCAAAAACTTTTCCACATCAGTCTTGGTTTGATCTGGAATTCAAACACTCAGACAAGCAGTAAATAAAACCGCCAGGTGTATTAAAACAGACAATCCTCCCTAGTTATTCAATCCAGATGTTAAGAGTAAGTCTAGAAGCAAACTTAAAAGTAGGAAGCAGGCTTATCAGCGGTCTTTATGGGTCCGTCTGGAGGATGTGGTTAGTCACAAAGACAGTGTCAGATTTTGGAGTCTAGTTAACAAAGGTTCCATGTCTGGTGCCTGTCCCTTGAATTCTAGCATACTTTGTTCTACCTGGCAGCGTCATTTTTCAACATATTTAACAAAACCCCAGATAATTTTTATGATATTTAGCCCTGTTTTAATACTGGAATTGTATTATGAAATGTTTTAAGTTGTTTTTATTGTATTTTAATTGTTGGAAGCCGCCCCGGGCTGCTCTGCAGGAGGGGCAGGGTATAAATTTATTAAATAAAATAAATATAATTACCTGGAGCACTCAGATGAGACAGATCTTGCTACTCTACCGCCCTGGCAACCGGTCTCAAATTTAGAAAATAAGGTCATTCATTTTACAACTTAAGTCGACCCCGGGTGAAGATGGAATTCCAGGTAAAATGTGCTGTGAGCATATCCATTGGTGAGTTCCAATTATATGTACGTTTTTTTATCATATTCATTTCTTTGACATCACACCAGCTGGCTGGAACTTCAGTGTAATCATTCCAATATTTAAGAAAGGGGATAGGAATTGTCCCTTTAACTACTGGTCAATCAGTCGGATAGACATTGTGGCTAAATTATATGCTAAATAAATACCTTTTGGGAAAGCTTGAGTAGTGGGCAGATGTAAATAATCTATTTCCTTAAGAACAGGCAGGCTTCCGCGCAAGCCGTTCTACTGTTGACCACTGTTTTGTACTGGCCTGTTTAATTAACTAATATGTCAACGTGTGCAAAGGCAAGCTGTTAACCTGTGTAGATCTGCCTTCGATACAATCGACAAACCTATTATGGGCTAAGCTGTCTGCAACCAATATAGGTAGAAGACTCCTACTACTTGTACAAACTATTGTAACACCTTTTTGAAAGTCAGGCTAATCCAGGTTGCTCATTTGTCTGAGCCTATACCTTCAGCTCATGGAGTAAAGCAGGGTTGTGTTCTTGGCTCTTGCCACTTTTTTATTTAATTTTTTCATTAATGATCTAGTCTCCAACTTACAGGGAGAATCCTTTTACCCTACGCACATAAATATCTGTACTTCTTTTACGCAGATGACATGGTGCTTCTAACTCTGAAATTGGTATGAGGGGATTGCTGATGGTTTTGAGTTCATACTTTAAGAAAAATCATTTATGTGTGATTTATGCTGAAACCAAAGTCATGTTATTTGCAAAAAGGCAAACTGTCTATAGATGGACCCTTGATTCTGTTAGCTTCGAACAGGTTAGACACTATAAATATCTGGGGTTTATTTTTTCTGCTTCAGGCACTTGGCAGGAACATCTGAATATGATTAAACTTAAAAACGGCCCAATCAGCCAATGGAATAAAGACATTTTGGAGCACTGCTGGGGAAAGGCTAATGTTTCCAGCCCTAACATAAAATGCGCCGTCAGGAGCTTTATGGCTCAGAGATTTGGGGCTCTTTTGTATCAGCAGAATTAGAGGCTTTTCAAAATGGGTACCTAAGCTTCATCTTAGGTGTACCCAAAAGTACACCATCTTGCATGGTGATGGTGGAAACAAGTGTATTACTGGTTGAAATGAGGGCTTTAACTGTATTTTCCTACTGGTTAAGACTAACATCAATGCCTGATGATCGTCTACCCAAACTCTGCTGGAGTGAACAGCAGAAGTTCGACTCTAGTTCCTCATGGAATGCTAGTTTGTCTAGGACATCCAGGATGGTGGGTCTTTCTTTCAACATCCTCCTTGGATTTCCAAAATGTAGCATCAAAGCCATGGTTAAAACCCAGCTCAGGGATATCTATATGCAAAATGATTTAGCTGCAATATCTCAAGTTGAAATCATCCCCTGGTTTTGTAAGCTCAAGACGCAGCATCAATTAGAAAGCTACCTAAAAGTTAACAATTTTACCATCCAGCAGATGCTGACTATTAAAATTCCAGCTAATGCCCTTGGCAGTTGTGGAGGGAAGATATAACTAAACTCTGTATGAGATGAGATTATGCTCTTGTGCTTTGCAGTGAGTTGAGGACCTCCCTCACTATCTGTTCGATTGTCCCATCAGCTAATATCCGCCAAAATCTAATGGCCCCCTGTTAGCAGGGAAATCCCAATGGAATACTCATTTAAAACGTTCTTACCTCTTGGCAAATCCTCATGATCGTGTTATTTATTTCAAATCATTTCTAGCCTGCTCCCTCCCCACCATCACCACCTCTGTCTTGTCGGGATTCAGTTTCAGACGGCTCGCCCTCATCCAATCCCCCACAGCCGCCATACACCGGGTAAGCACCGAGACTGCCAGAAAAGGAGAGGTAAAGCTATGTATTATCGGCGTACTGACGACAACGCACACTGAACCCTCTCACGCCCTCACCCAAAGGCTGCATATACACGTTGAACAGGAGAGAGGGGACAGAACAGAACGCTGCAGGACTTCACACATGAGGTTCCAGGGAGATGATGAACACTTCCCAAGCACCACCCACTGAGTTCTCCCGGCCAGGAAAGAGCGGAACCATGCAAGAACAATTCCGCCCACTCCAGCCCGGTCCTGCAAATGGGCCACCAACATCTCATGGTCAATGGTATCAACCACTGCCGACAGATCTAAGAAAATCAAAAGAGACAATCTGTCTTGATCCAATTCACGATGCAGTTTGTCGACCAAAGCCACAAGTGCATTCTCCGTGCCAAACCCAGGGCGAAAGCCGGACTGTGAAGGATCAAGAAAATGAATCAGATCCAGATGCCCCTGAAGCTGCTGAGCCACCACCCATTCAATAACCTTCTCTAAAAAGGGAAGGATAGAGACTAGCCAGTAGCTGTGAAGGGATGCTAAAGGTGGCTAATATAGCCCATGCCGTGATAGTGCAGAGATGCATTAAGTTCAGATCTGAGTTAGTTATTTGTGCTTGGCAATATTAAAGTCTTGATGATAGTTGTTGGAAAATTCCTGTTTGCCAGTTTTGTGTGGTGATGTATCATTTGATGACTGTTACCCAACATATTGTTTGAGTGTGCTTAAGTGTGGGAACTCCTTGGTTTATTTGTTGAGTGAATTTTTTATACCCTCTAATTTTAGGGGTTGGGTTTAGCTATGCCTACTCTTTTCTTTGTTGTAAGTCCTATGTACTAGGGACTTGCATGTGATGACTTTTAGTATAAACACCATCCTCAGAGGATTGTATGCAATTTTGTATATGCATGCAATTGATCTCAGCACAAACTATCCCTGGAGGATGAAATATGTTTTGTTTATACATTATACACAACTTTATAAGGTTTGGTATGTGTACAACTGTTTTGTAAATTTATAGTATTTCGTCTTGGTTAAGACAACTGCTTTGGGGCACTTTGTAAAGCAACCTCTTAGGGCCTAAAGCCGGTTAGGTTTATGTATTGTACAGAAACTGGATGCATGCCTCTTATATTTTAATTATTATAGTTTATTGTTCTGGTGTTCTGCATTTATGCAGTGTTTATGTTTATGTTTTTATTCTCTTACAACCAATGGTTAAAACAATAAGTTTATTATTATTATTAATTTTTTTTTTAAATGGAAGCACATTTAGCTAGCTACTTACATTTATACCCCACCGTTGCCCTGAGGATCAGGGTGACTTAGAACATTTAAAATAATGTAAAATATATTTACATAAAACCAATTTAAAATCCCCTACCCCCAGCCTGTGCACCCATATGGCATCCCCACCTGTCAAATGCTCATATGAATAAAAAGTTCTTACATTGCCTCTAAACATGCTGAGGCTCGGGCTCTGGAGACCTGCAGGGCAAGGGATTTCTATCACTGTGATGTGCCCACCGCCCACTTGATGTGCCAGCAGCGATGAAACATGCAATAGGGTTCTCCCGGCTCACCTAAGGCACGGGAATGGGACATGGGGGAGGGGCAGTCTTTCCAACATGAGGGGCCTAAGGCTGGCTAGGGCTTTATAGGTCAAAACCAGCACCTTGAATTGTGTCTGAAAAGCTATCAGTAGCCAGTGCAGACTGTAAAGTGGGGTTGCCCTTGATGACTGTTTGGAAGCTGCAGTTGGTGAAGACCATGGTGGCCTAGCTCCTTCCGGGGGCAGGATGCTGCCTGGGAGCACATTAGACCTGTGCTTTATGGTCTGCACTGGCTTCTTATAGTTTCCAGGCACAGTTTGGATGCTGGTTTTGACCTTTAAAGTCCTAAATGGCCTGGGCCCCTTCTATCTGAGAGACCGCCTTTCCTTCCATGCCACATGGTGGCCCCCGAAGTTGGCCGGGAGAGCTCTCTTGTGGGAGAGAAAGTGGGAATAATAAAGTGGTGGTGTAATGTGCTCCCGGTGACCCACCCCGGAAGAAGATGGGCTGCCATGTTCTGCCCCAGCTGCAGCCCCTCAACATCCCCTCTCACCGACTGGAATTGGTGAGAGTTCTCCTAGCCACCACCCCAGCCTGATGATCTAGGTGCAGTGATGAAGTCAGGAACACGCCAAGGCTGCAAACCTGGGTGACCCGGTGCCATCGGTGACAGGTGTCCTACGTCATGGTCCAGCCAACCAACATCACTTCATCTTTGTCCAGCCAGGTCTCAGTGATACACATGAAGTCAGTGATGTTTTGCTTACCACTAACCTTGCACCTGCCTCCTACGCTTGCACGCACAGTGACTTTTCCTCCTCCCTGGCAAGACCACCATGGGGCACACTGACTGCTCCACCCACTCTCCCTAGTATCCTAAGATGCAATATGGCTGACTGTATTGGTTTAGTTCTTGAGTAATGTAATTAGAAAAATACTTTACCAGATTTCTGATCCGATGCCTTTTCTGAATGCTAGAGAGGAGAGGCCTGGATCTTCAGCTCCTCATATGCTTCAGTTTGCTTCATGAAATACCATTCACTGTGTGGCCAGGCTTGGAACACTGTTGTGGTGAGTCAGCGTGAGAGTCCAGCACCAACAGCAGCTGCCCCAGCTCACTGTTGTGGTTCCCATAATAAATAGAGGCAACTCCCTTGGTGCTTCTGCAGATGGGGAATTTAAATATAAGAGAGGGAAAAAACAGATGGCATTTACTCTCAGGAGTGAACAGAAGAGAAGGGGAGGTTAGGAATCCTAGGTGCTGACCTCATTCTCCCTGTAGACTATGGGTGAAAACAGACATGATGCTAACCACCCTTGGTGGTTATTTATTTATGCATGTTGCAGGGCTGTATTGGTGCCCTATGCAGCCCTGAAACATGCATAAATGACCACCAAGGGTGGTTAGCGTCATGTCTGTTTTCACCCTACGTAACGTGGAGATGAGCTGTGCAACAACTGTGAAACGCAGCAGATACTTGCTACTTGGGACACCCCAAATGTCTGCAATTAAGGGGTTGCAGAGATGTGGCTGTGTCTTTTCAGCTGGGGCAGGCACAGCCACAGATGGGGATTGGGGGGGGGGGGACGTACCTGCCTGGCCAGGGGCAGGCTGCCACAGTAACCAGCTGATCAGAACAGCAGTCAGTCCCACTGGGGCTGAGGCGGATGCCTCCTTCCCCAACACCAGCAGTACTCGGCCAGTCTCCTCCCTCTACCAGCCACCCAGTCATAAACCACAGGCAACTAGCAGAGGACAGAAGGAGGGTCGTTATGAAAATGAGCTGTCTATTTGTGAGAGCCAGATAAGCAAGCCTCTGTCTGTGGTACTCATTTGTTAATGGCCCATTCAAGTTAACTGAAGCAAGCCCAGAGCCCCATGTTCAGCTCAGAAAGCGAACAATGTTTTCCTATCCAGCCCCTCCCCTGAGGAAGCCGCAGGCCTGGTGATATGCCAGAAAGCTGAGAGGAGAGATGGGGGACAGATGGCGAAAACTGGGACACAGAGGCCTGGTCAAGGGCTGTATTGCTGCATCATAAGAACATATAGTACCAGACTGGGTCAGAGCAATGGTCCATCCAGCCCAGCGTCCTGCCTCCGACAGTGTCAGTCACTGGCAGACTGGGTCAGAGCAATGGTCCCACCAGCCCAGCGTCCTGTCTCCTTTCAAGTGACCAAGATTGGCCACGGTCGAAGTACCCAACAGTTCACAAAGGGCAATCCATTCCCTGCTGTTTACTCTCAGCTGGGTAGGTTTTGGGGGAAGATAGCCTCTTACTGTCAAGAGCTAATAGGTGCTAAAGGACCTATCCTCAAAGAACTTATCCAATCCTTTTTAAATCCCAGCTACAATACTGGCCTAGACCACATCCGTGGGCAACAAATTCCACAAGTTAATTGTGCATTGAGTGAAAAAAAAACCCTTTTATTTGTTTTAAATCTGCTACTTGCTAGTTTCATGAAGTGTCCCTAGTTATAGTACTATTTGAGAGGGTAATTGTTGCAAGGTCAGGCTAGGCCCCTGACGCTGGCCCATGTAGCACCAGCCTAGAGGGCATAGTCACTGAGGTGATGCAGGATGGTGCCTTGAGGAGCCTCAGCTGGGCTACCCCAGAGCCTAGTAACAAAGTACCTGGATGTGACTGAGGCTGCTTTTAGACCAGCCTCACGCAGCTTCATTTCTTGCGGACTTCAGAGTCCTAAAGAAGAGACTCAGCAGGGGGGCTAGGCGTTCCCCCGCTGCTACCAGAGGTCAGGCAGCCGCCATTTGAAACAGCCACAGCAAACTAGCACTTGATTGGGGATGCTGTCTTGCAAAACCTCGATTATGGGGGTGGAGGGACTGAGACAGTAACCTGAAACTTTTGGAGTGGAGAGACTATGAGGGTTTTGATACCTGGCCAGGCAGGGCCTAAGAAAGAGGAACCCTGGATCCCTGTAAGGATGGGTGAACGTGGTTCAGAAGTTTGGAGTTCGGCCTGAACTCTGCCTGTTTGGACGACCGAACCCAAACCCAAACACGAACACACCGAACGGCAAAATGGCCGAACAGTTTGGATCGCGTTCGGGTGGCAAAAAAAGGTTCACTGGAAGGTCAAACATGACAGGGAGGTGCAGTCAGTCACTGAGGATGGAGCAGACTTCCAGGCACCAGGGGTGGAGAGACTTGCAAGAAACAAAACTAATTATCTGCCTCCCCCCTTCCCAACACCTTCTGAGCTAGTCACTGTTCCTGAACAGCAGGCGTTGAATAGGATTTTTAGATTGCTTTAAGTTTCATTTCAGTTTTGTACTGAAATGAAACTTAAACCTTAAACTGAAACCTTGTGTTATGCATTTCACTGTACAGACTCATTGAGTATGTATGTATTTCACTACAGAGTCCTCTTCTGTTTGTGATTCCCCCCATCCCTAGATAGAGAGTTGTAGAGAGTTAGTGTTTGTAGGAGTAGGCCTGTGTACTTATTAGATAATCCATTTAGTTCATAGCATTTAGAATAGTTAATAGCAGTTAGATTTAGTGTAGATAGATATATATTAGATTAAAAAAACCATATAAAAACAAAAAACCAAATAAAACAAATGAAAGCCATATAAAACCCAACAAAAAACCACCCATAACATTTCCCGAAAGGCTGAACTGAACAGCTGAACGGCCTAACCAAACAGCCGAACCGAACGCAGCCGAACCCAATGGACAAAACAAACGCAGCCGAACCGAACGGCCGAACCCGAACTGCGATCTGTTCGCCCATCCCTAGATCCCTGTGTCTGGGTTGTATAATAAAGGGCACTTTGATAAGATCCCATCTGGGCTGGTCTGAGTTGGACACAGATTCAGAGAAGACTTGCCCTGGGGCCACACATCCTGATATACAAACAACAGTTTTCTATTGGCTTGTTCCACACCACTCATGCTTTTTAAAACTTCTGTCCGATCCCCTCTCAGGCTGGATAGGTTGGGGGTCTTTAGCTTGGAGAAGAGACGACTGTCTTCATACAGGAGCCATTCCAGACCCCTTATCGTTTTTGTTGCCTTCGCTAAACCTTTTCTATTTCAATAATTTTTTTTGAGATGGGGCGACCAGAACTGCACCCGATAATCAAGGTGCGATCGCACCTAAGCTTTATCTAGTAATAGTTCTATTAGTATATACATCTATAATAGTTCCATTACCAATAATAGTTCGATCACTCAAATAGTACTAGAACTAGCAACACTCTGAAACTAGCAAGTAGCCGATTTAAAACAAATAAAAGAAAGTATTTTTTCACTTAACTCACAATTACCGTGTGGCATTTGTTGCCAGAAGATGTGGCCAAGGCCAGTAGTATAACTGGTTTAAAACAGGATTGGACAAGTTTCTGGAGGATCGGTCCATTAGCAGCTATTAGCTGGGTAGGTTTGGGTGAGGGGATCGTAACCTCTGACTGTTGGGAGGTGGGAGTGAACAACAGGGAATGGATTGCCCCATAGTGACCTGTTGGGGACCTCTAAGTGACTGAGATTGGCCACTGTTGGAGACAGGATGCTGGGCTCAATGGATCTTCGGTCTGACCCAGTAGGGCACTACTTATGTTCTTATATAGAGGCATTATGATTTATGATATTTTTTGTTTTATTCTGTGTCCCTTTCTGATTAATTCCTAACATCCTTTTTGCTTTTTTGATGGCAGCCGCCGCACACTAAGCTGAGGATTTCAATGTATTGTCCACAATGACGCCGAGGTCCTTTCCTGAGTGGTAACTCCTAATTTAGAACCCATCATTATGTACATAAAGTTTGGATATTTTTCCCTATGGGCATCACTTTGTACGTGCCAACAATAAAATTTCATCTGCCATTTGGATGTCCAGTCACATATTATTAACAAACATTTATATAGTGCCAGCAGTGTACTTGACACTTTACAAAGTAATAAAATAGACACGGTCCCTGCCCCTAGGGCTTATCTTGTGAGATTGGGTACTTCCACACAGTCCACTCAGGCTTTAACAACCTTGAATAACATTGTGTCATCTGCAGATTTGATCACCTCACTTTTTATTTCCCTTTCCAGATAATGAAAAAATATATTATAACCCTACAACTCCAAGGAGGGGGGAAAACAATTATTGTGGAACTCAGGTTTTCTGTTTCTCTCTCTCCCTCCCCCCCTTCAGACGGTAGGTCCCTGGGTTGTATTTTGGGGCACCACGTCCCTCCCCAAGGAACTCTAGTGGCATAGATCCAACAATCCAGGTCCTACAATACCCTACAGATCCCAACACCACACTGTAGGACAGCACGCTACGTAAAGCAAAGATACATAGCAGCAACCATTTACAAAATGGGGGAAAAACCCACAACATCAGCATGAGTCACGCTACAGTGAAAACAATCTCCCTTCACCCCCACTCAGTTCAGTCCACCCCTACTCATTTATGGGGGTAGGATTCGATGCAGTAAATCAAGTCCCATAAGAGGCCTCTTACAAGACCACCGACAGCATTAACATCTCTCCTCCCGTAAGGTTCGGGCTAGTTCTCAGTAGCCAGATCCAGGCTGGATTTCAGGGTTGGCAGAGGTAGTCCAGTCCCAGGGGGATACGGTTTCAGGTTCAGAGATCAGAGAGTTCTCCTGTTTTAGATCATCCCCTCATCCTCTGTTCTCCCCCTCAGAATCTTCCTGTCTTTTTTCTAACTTCCTCAGGGCTCTCCCCTCATGGGTCCTAAGCCTTCTGGGAATTGTAGTTCTTCCTCTTCTGGTGAGGCTAAGCACTGCTGCTCCCCAAAGAGGTTACGTATTAAACAACACTGGTCCCAGTATAGATCCCTGGGGCATTCCACTAGTTACTTCTTTCTACTGTGAAAACTGACCATTTAGTCTTATTCTTTTATTCCTATCCTTTAACCAGTTGCCAATCCACAACAGGACACTGCGTCCTATCCCATAACTATTTAATTTCCTAAAGAGTCTCTCATGAGGGACCTTATAAAATGCTTTCTGAAAATCTAGATGCGCTATAACTGCTCAACCTTATCCAACCTCAAAATTCCAATCGATTAGTGAGGCATGACTTTCCCTTTGCTAAATCCATGATTACTCTTACCCATTAAGCCATGTTTATCATGGTAGCCCAGACCATTTTTCGCAACCCTTTCTACCTATTTTCCCGGCCTCAACATCAGGCTCACTTGTCTGTAGTTTCCAGGATTGCCTCTGGAGCCCCTTTTAAATATCCGTGTTACATTTCCTCCTTGGGTACAGCAGCAGATTTTAGTGATAGGTTGCAAATTACCAATAGTAGGTCTGCAGCTTCATATCCGAGTTCCTTCAGAACTCTGGGGTGAATATCATCCGGTCCCAGTGGTTTGTTACTATTTAGTTTGTCAATTTGCTCTAGAACCTCCTCCCGAGTCACGCTGATCTGTGACAGCGCTTCCGATTCATCCCCTACAAACAACAGTTCCGGCGTGGTGTTGACCTGGCGGGATACATTTAACATATTGGCTACCATAGGAACATATTTATTTATTCATTCATCAATTTATACCCTGCCCATACTCCTGAAGCAGCTTGGGGCAGTTAAATATTTATAAAAATAAAATATTTATATTTATATTATTGCGATTTTATATCATTACAACTAGAACATTTATAAAAGGGATGTCAGTTTACCGGATTAAAACCAGTATAACGGTACCGGATTTATTCCATTGATTTCAATGGGGAACTGTCCCCATTGAAATCAGTGGGGGAAAAAACCAATACCTCCCCCTCCCTGGATGTGCGGGTGGAAGGGGGGGCACCCCCCACCCACCCTGCCCAGCCTGGATTATTTTATTATTATTTTATCCTAGGTCCCTGCTACTAGTGCGGACTCCGGGCTGCCTTGGTGACCCGGAGCCCACACCAGCAGGTATTAGGGTGATCCCTGGGGTGGGGGGGTGGTTAAATACACACCCCACCCCAGGGATCACCCTACCCCCCCACCCAGGGATCACCTGCCTTTGGTGCTCCGGGCGGCGGCGGCAGCACAGCAGTCCAGCGGCTTCAGCGCTGGCTGGTGGCTTCAGCGCTTTCTAGGCCTTCCAGGGAAATCTGGAAGTTCCCCAGAAGGCCTAGTAAGCGCTGAAGCCACCAGCCAGCGCTGAAGCTGCCGGACTGCCGTGCTGCCACTGCCCCCCCCGCCCGCCACCACCGCGGCCGCGGTGCCAAAGGTAGATGATCCCTGGGTGGGGGGGGGTAGGGTGATCCCTGGGGGGGTGTGTTAAACCACCCCCCATGCCAGAGATCACCCTAGTACCACTACATACCTGCTGGTGTGGGCTCTGGGTCGCCAGCGGCGGCCCGGAGCCCACACTAGCAGGGACTTTGGGGATTTTTAAAATTTTTTTTTTTAAATCCAGGCTGGGCAGGGTGGTGTCCCCCCTTCCACCTGCGCAGCCTGAACTGGGGAGGGAAAGTGTTGGGTTTTTTTTGTTTTTGTTTTTAAAAAATATATATATATATATATATATATATATATATAACATTGCATCCATTCATTTCAATGGTTGCAATGTAAACAAATCCGGCACGGGGAACCGGTACTGGTACCCCCAAATACCGGAGTAATCAGATACTGCTGGTACAGCAAAATACCGGCAGTATCGGATACCGATTGTACCAAACTTCCCCCCCCTACTAACCACCCTTTAATCACCCTTGGTGGTCATTTATGCATGCTACAGGGCTGCACAGGACACCAATACAGCCCTGCAACATGCATACATAAATAACCACCAAGGGTGGTTAAACGGTGGTTAGCGTCATGCCTGTTTTCACCCTTTGTCATTTCTATATATTTTGTATCACAGTATCCCAGTGTCCCATTGACAGTCCTCATTCCACCATGTTTCTCAGATGCCTAGGATATCAATGTCCTCACTTAAGAAGCCGGTGATATTCTGGGACAACAATGAGACAGACTCCTTTGAATACAGTTTTTGGAAACCAACACCTGGGGCTATCTGCTATGGATGATTATTAGTATGAGGGTTGGAGGGTTGAAATTGATTGACTGGTGGTTGAGTGGGATGTATAGGGAGTTCTGTACTGTTTCTCTGTTTTATAAACTAGTCAGCTTTGGGATGATAATTATTGCTGACAAGGTTATTTTAATGTATTTATTTATTCCTGCGTTGTCTATATTGTGATATTGTTAGGAATGGATGTTTCCTGGCCTATGGACGTATTTTTTAATATTTTGTTTTATATTCTATTTTTGGTTCGGTTAAGGTATGTTTCTCTCTGGTTAAGACCTTTGGTCACACCAAATAAAAATATTTGATTTGATGTCCTCACTTAAACATCTCAGCATTTTAATAACCTGGTGTTTGTGATTGCATATTTTGTTTAATGCCAGAAGCCTCAGAAGTAAAATGGGGAAATTAGAGTCCTTAGCTTTAATACGGAAGTATTAAGTTTATCTCTTGCATACTAATGCCCGTCTGCTCTCTCTCTCTCTCTGATTCTCCCTTTTTTTTTTTTAAAACTGGAATACTGTACCGCACTACAAATGACAGCATCTCCTTGTATCACCTTCATCAGAACTGTGTTTCACTGCAGCTGTTAGCTTTTCCCCAAGGTCTTAGTTTAAAAACTCCTCTGCCACCTTTTTGATTTTTAGTGCCAGCAGTCTGGTTCCATTTTGGTTAAGGTGGAGCGCATCCTCCCGGTATTGGCTCCCTCTTCTACCAAAAGTTCCCTAATTCCTAACAAATCTAAATCTCTCCTCCATACGCCATTGTCTCATCCATGCATTGAGCCTCTGGAGCCCTGCGCGTGGAACACGAAGCATTTCAGAGAATGAGATCCTGGAGGTTCTGAGTTTCATTTGAATAAATTGAAGCCTCATTTAACACCAAACACTCTAGTCCACCCTCTTACCTTTTAGTATTTCACTTAGGTCTTGCACAGCACTCTGCACAAACAGAGCACAATCCTCATTTATCCAGTTCACATACGTGAGTTTGATTTATTTATTTACATTTATTGGCCACCTCCTCATGTCTATGGCATCTTGGGGCGTCTCAACTAAAATAATAAAATACATAAAACCACAAGATAAATAATTTAAAACTACCCCCCCCAAACATTCCCTCTCCTGCCCCTACCCTCCCACCCTCCCCTCCGAAGGCCTGGACAAACAGCCAGGTCTTACAGGCTCAGTGAAAAGCCATCAGACCTGGGGCCAGGCGAGCTTTCTCCGGGATGGAGTTCCAAAGTCATGGCTCGGCCACCGAGAATGCCCTCTCTATTGTGGCCCCCCATTTAACACGGGGGACCTCCAGGAAGGTGCCCCCGGCAGACTGCAGGGGCCACCCTGGGACACGGAAGGCGAGGCGGTCCCCAAGGTATGAGGGGCCCAAACCGTATAGGGCTTTATAGATCAACACCAACACCTTGAATCTGGCTTGGTGCGCTATAGGCAGCCAGTGCAGAGTGCGGAGCACAGGTGTAATATGCTCCCGTCGCTGCTGCATTCTGCACCAGCTGCAGCCTCCGAATCAGAACCAAGGGAAGCCCCACGTAGAGCACGTTGCTGTAGTCTAGCCTTGAGGTGTGACGGCATGAATAAGAGTGGCCAGGTCGGGCCCAGAGATGTATGGGCGCAGCCGCCGCACCAGATACAGCTGGCGGAAGGCAGAGTTGCATGCCAAACAAACAAAGCCCCTCCACAACCTTCCCAAACTGAAGATCTAAACAACAAAAAATGATAGAAATAGAGGAATTTGTGCAGAAAAAAATATTTTATAACAATAAATGTGTTTATATAGCACAAGCAGCGTACCTGGTGCTGTACAATGAATAGTTATAGACAGGTCCCTACCCCCAAGGGGCTTACAATCTAAGACACAAGAAAGGGGAAGACAAGGGAGAGGGAACATCAGGAGAGACCAGGATACATTAATGAGGTTGAGAAGTTGCAGATGCATAATGTGGTCCGGCTGCACCACATGGAGCACACATGCACCTCCGGTTGGTGTGGTTTCAATGGGTTGGGACCCGTGTGTGCCCCTACCTATGAACAGCCCACTCCTGCCCATCCACAGAGCATCCTGGATTTCCCGCTGATGCTCCGTGTGTGGGCATGAGTGGGTGGTGTGTGGGTCACTGGAGCGAAAGCCCACCCACACTGGGTGCTCAGATGGGTGGGCTTGTCCCATTTAAAAATGACCAAAGTTACAGGGAACTAAGTTAGTTCCCTCTAACTAAGTTATTTCCTAACTGAATAGAAATCTTTCACTTTTGTAGACATTTCTCTTTAAATTGCAACGACGTTTTCCTAATTCCATTTCTGCTTCTTTCACCTCCTGAGGAAGACGAAGCTCCTCTTTATGGTGTCTCTCAAGGACTCCTTGACCTTCTGGTTCCTCAGGCTGTATATGAATGGGTTCAGCATGGGCGTCACCATTGTGTTCAGCACGGTGCCCACTTTGTTGAAATCCAGAACGCTCTCTTTTGCAGGCCGGACGTAGATGAAGATTGAACTCCCGTAGTAGAGTGTCACCACAGTGATGTGGGAGAAGCACGTAGAGAATGCTTTCTGCCGGCCTTGTGCTGATGGTATCCTCAGAACAGCAATGATAATGTAAACATAGGACACCACTGTTAGCAGCAAAGACCCCAATAGGAGTACGGAGGAGGTGGCAAAGTCCACTAGTTCTGCCAACTGGGTGTCAGCACAGGAAAGCGACAGTAAGGGGGCACTGTCACAAAAGAAGTGATTGATAATATTGGGACCACAGAATGGTAGCCTAGCTGTGTCAATGCTAGGGACCAGGATAATCAGGAAGCCTCCAGCCCAGGAACCCAAGATGAGGCGAAGACAGGCCTGGCTGTTCATGATGGTGGTGTATCGGAGTGGGTAGCAAATGGCAAGATAGCGGTCAAAGGACATAGCGGCCAGGACAAAAAACTCAGTGGAGCCCAAGAGGAAGTAGAAGAAGGACTGGGTCAGGCAGCCCCCAAAGGAGATGTTCCGGTTCCCTGAAAGGGTGTTCACCAGCATCTTGGGCACCACAGCAGAGGTGATCATGAGCTCAAGGAAGGAGAGATTTCCCAATAAGAAGTACATGGGGGAGCGAAGCCGGTGGTCGACCAGGACCAGGGTAATTATCGTGAGGTTGCCAGTCAGGGTCAGGGCATAAGTGAAGAGGAAGATGGTGCAGAGCAGGAGCTCGACTGTACGGATGCTCTGGAAACCCAGCAGAATGAACTCAGTCACGGTGGTTCTGTTACCTGGTTCCATTCCGTGGTTCGCTGCATCACTGTAAAGGAGAGGAAAGGGGCATAAGCAAAAAGAAAGCATCTACTGGCTAAGGACAAAGATTGAGCTCTGAGAATATAAATGTCTAGGCGCCATTCCCAGTTGTGAGAGCAGAGGAGAATCTATGGATTAGATGAAAATGTGAGAGTCGATACATGAACCTCTGGTTCTGTTTCCAGAGGACTGGGATAAATCTAGTGTTTACTGTTTAGAGCAGATGAATTGGGAGATCAGATTATGACAATCCCACCCATTTCAGTGCAGGCACTCTAGGTATTAACTGCGGTCAGTGGAAAAACATCTGATCATTATCACATTGCAGTCAGTGAGATGATTTCATATTTGAAAGCTAGCTAACTGCCAATGCTGGCCTTAACTGTTAATTCAACACAATGAGTCTGGATTTACATTAGATTAGATGAATCAGGATTTACATTAGACTAGTAACAAAGTCTGGACCAAATTCCACTGCCTCTGGATTCCCATGGCCATGCCCAAATTCAGGATTTAGCCCAGTATAAAACATGCTCTCTTTGATTAGAAAGAGATGAAATTGCTAGTTTCAAAAGAAGCAAAGAAAATAGGAATTCAGGAACCAATGGCCATCTGAAAAATCACCTTGTGGTTCTTAGTGGGAGTTGGGCAAGTAATGGGAAATTATAGCACAGTGCCGCTCGACAGACACTGCTTTGGGGAACCACATTTGAAGAAGGAGGAATTGAAGAAGATTAAGAAGAGCAACATGGTTCTGAATGGCAGGTGTATGGGGAAAGGTTGAGGAGAGTGGGTATGTCCCACCTAGAGAAAAGATTACAGCGCTCTCCCCCCTGCCCCCTCTCCCCCAGCCTCTGGAGAAGCACCAGCCTTGGCCCCAGGACCGGCCCTGCTAGGTGGGACTGCAAGGAGGCAGATGCAGGAGTGAACCCCCTTCTGTGTGAAAACACCCATTGGGTCTGACCAAGTGTCCATCTAGCCTTGCATCCTGTCTGTGACCAGGATTTTGGGGTTCCCCTCTCTGGCTGTCCCCCAAAGCACTAATTGACCAGCCACGACTCAGTTACCCGGCTTACAATAACCACTAGGCACCACTCTCCCTAGTGTGCCAGCTCATAAGGGGTTAATCCATTGTCGCCTGTGTCTTGGGGCTCTGCAGTCATCAGAAAAATAAAGAGGTTTGCCTCGTCTTGGTGTTAAACCAAGATTCCCATCAGTATTCAGTGCCAGTAACCGCACAGACAAAAGCTTTATAAGACGAAAGTTGTATATGAAAATAAAACAGATAATATGACGTCCGAGTCAATACAGAAGATTTATAAGAAAATGAAATGAAAACAGTACGTGATGCTACCTTAGCTGACTGGGTTCCCTTTCTCCTAGTTACCTTTCCCCATTTGGCCAAAGACTCATTTCTCATGTCCCCAGACAGGCACACTGCATCTTAGCTGGGATCTTCACAGAGTGATGGTATTAAGCGTCTGTTTAAGCACGCCTCCTTGGTTTGAGCTTTTAACTTCCATTGTTGGTCGTGTAGCTATTGTATCACGTAAACCTCAGTTTACCCAGATGGCCTCTATTACCTATGCGGGCTGATTGTCCTGGGGCTTGAGGATTTACAAAGATAATTTCCTGGTTAAGGTTCAACTGTCTTGAGCAAACTCCCCAAGCAAGAAGGTTCTCTCTGGCTCCTACAATCAATGGTTAATACAAACATCTTTGGGTATAACATGGGGAAGGTCCGGATGTCAAAGCTCTCACAACATACATGGTTGCTGGGTTCATATTAACTCCCCGTGACATTGTCACCAAAAGGGGTCGGACTCGGTTGCTTCGGAGAAATGCACAAACAGGGCCACTGCTGAGGGTGGCCGATCCCTTGTTCTCGATTTTCCATCCTCAGTTCCTGGCGGCAGTCTCATCCCTTGCCCAACAAGACCAATTAGCCAGGGCTCAGCCCCTGCACCTCCACCAGACACCGACACTGCTGCCTAGATAGGATGGGGCTCCGGGGAGGGGAGGGCCGACACTGCCAATGATCAGTCATTAGGTCACAGCAACTGTCTCCTCCAAGCCCCCAGCCTCAAAAGCACTAAGCCTTCTCAGTCTCTCTGTTGACGGGGCTGAGGCTGCTGTGACTGGGCGGGGGGACAGACTGCTACCACCACCTGTCTTCCGCTTGGCAGCGAGAGTGTTTTGTTTCCTCACCCAACACAGTACCAGCAGCCCCAGCAAGGGCAGGAGGAACAGGCTCTGCTGGGTTGGTAGAACCTGACAGGGAGGTCCTGTTGAGCACAGAAGCACGTTGAGGCATTCTAGAGTGACTAAGGGGTGGCTGGGCAGGATGTTTGGGGCAGACCTGAGCTGGCTGGCTGGCTCTCTCTCTCGACATGTTCTCTAAGAATGTCTCTAGTCCCTATTTGAATCCAGTTATGCTGCTGCTTTCACATCCCATGGCAATGAATTCCACAAGTTATCTGAGGAAACACTTCTTGTTTGTTTTAATTCATTTAATTTCACTGGGTGTCCCCTAGTTCTCTCGTTCAGAGCATTTACTCTAATTAGAATTAGAATCATTATAATAATAATTAATAATACTCTAGCCAGCATAATGGCTACTCTCCAGAATCAAGGTAGAAGCAAGCAAAGAGAAGAAGCATGACCATCAAACTGGGGTAATTCCTTATATATCTGAGAAATCATTTGAGTGGATCACTGCTGTTTCACTCTGTAGCTTGCGATCTTTGATCATTGGCTTGACCGGCACATATGTGCTAGTCAGCAGGAGATTAAAAAAGAATGTTGTAGAGAAGCCCAATTGTTTATTTTATTTATTTCAGTTTTCTTTTATTTCACAACCCTCTTGCTCACAGAGCAGTTCGGGGCGGCTCACATACATCATCAATATGCCAGCAGCACAATAAAACAATTCATAATTTAAAATTCATTTAAAATACTAAAAATATACTAAAGATACACTAAAAGGGCAGCACCAATCCCCTCTTCCCTTAACCCACCCCACCGTACCCATCTCCCTCGTCAAAGGTCTGGTGGAACAGCCAGGTCTTACACCGGCTTTGGAAAGAGGGGAGGTCTGGGGCCAGAGGGGCCTCCATCAGGAGGGAATTCCACAGCCTGGGAGTGGCCACCAAGAACACCCTTCCCATTTACGCCACTTGGGAAACCCTGGGGACTTGAAGTCGGGCATCCCTGGCCAACCGCAGGGGCCACAATATGACCTGAGGTGGTCCCGCAGGTAAGTGGGGCCCAGGTCATTTATGGCTTTCTAGGTCATTACCAACACCTTGAATGGGACCCAGAAGATAATAGGCAGCCACTGCAGAGAACGGATCACTGGTGTAATGTGCTCGTGACGACCTGTCCCCGTTAGGAGACTGGCCAATGCATTCTGCACCAGCTGCAACCTCTGGACCATCACCATGGGTAGCCCCACAGAGTGCGTTACAGTAGTCTAATCTAGAGGTAATAAAGGCATGGATGATGGTGGTCAGATTGGAGTCAGAGACATATGGCTGCAGCTGTCACAGCAGATGTAATTGGCAAAATGCTCCTCTCGTCACCACCTCTACCTGGGAATCCACGCAGAGTTGTGAATCGAGGAGCACTCCCAGACTACAGACCTGAGTGGCCAAAGGGGGGCAAATCCCATCACTGACAGGAGCTACCATCCCCTCAGCCTTATCCACCAACATCACCTCCATCTTGTCAGGATTCAATTGTTGAAGTAATGCTTCAATCTCAAGTTCCCATGGACCTTTTCCAGGGATATAAAGGCTAAACCTGCTAAACCAATCTGAGGATTTAGATTCAACTGGAGCCAGTATTTCAGAATTCTCAGCTTCGCCAGTGATTCTAGAGACGAGAGACCCAGCTCTGCCCTCATTAAAACTATAGGGCAGTTTTAGGTACATGCAGGATTGACCGCGTAAAAAGATTTTGGACTGCTTCCAGTATTCCAATATATGCTGGTCCCCACACTGCTACCCCATACATGATCTGAGCCATTACTTTTGCTATGAATATTTTCAGAGCTGGGAGAATTTGTTTTCCCCCTTTGCATTGACCATCATGCTAAAACAGACTCTTACTATGAAAAACCTGTCTTGCAGACACTGATGGAGTGACAACGACATTACATGGTGAGTTTCCATTGCTTTTCATTTTCTTCCTAAACCTGTGCTCTGAAATTCGCTAGAAATCCTCCTAAGCAAATCACCACCATTACTATTGTCTAGCTGTATACAGCCAATCAAGTGATATGAATTAACTCTGGGATAGCCATTTGCTTCAGCAAATGGCATTTCTGGGTCAGTGACTTTAAAAATCCTCCCATCCTAAATCTCTATCATGTAGCCCAAAATCCAGCTGAGCGGTAGCTTTTCCACACAAAAGACCAAAGTGTTAAAATACTCACATGATAGAACAGGGAGAAAGCGATTGATATTCTCTGAAATGTCTGTACAATCAGACTTCTCTCTACACACTTGGTCACTGTGTGAAAACACCCATTGGGTCTGACCAAGTGAGTCTGTGAAAAACAAAAAATTAACCATAAAATCTTTAGCATCTTCAACGTGTTTTCTGCTCACAAAATGTTCTCATGGAACCCCCTCTCCCCCTCTAATTTTAAAGAATAAGAAAGGACCTTATTGCTTAAGAATCCTTTGCAATCTTCTCTTCCATACTCCAATCTCACCTTCCTATGGATTACTAATTACTCCAACCCAGGCTCTCAGACCTTCCCATCCATGTTTTGTATATTTTTGACAAATTTAACAATGCTAGATTTGGGTTTTCAGACCCATATGAAACCCACACCTGCTGCTGTGCACTGAGGACACCCCACTTTCCCCTCTCTAACGTAACTATCGTTGGGAGACGGTTCTTATTTCCTCTTGTCATGGGTCCCCATAGGGTGTTTGCAGAACTGATCCAAACATCCTTTGGGAATAAATTATACATTGCTCCAACAATGTTGGAGTTATAAAATTGGCGACATCTGCAAATCATGCCCCCCCCCCTTTCAGGCTAGCCTTAGCTCATAATGCCAACAAATGCTACTCATTTCAGTGAGATTTCTGTTGGAGCTAACTTTTGGGGGAAGCACAGGCGAGTGGAGGATGTGCTGTTAGTCCACCATAATTTGCAGAAAGAAATTACTCTTGGTATTAGTATTTTCTCCCATGTTGAGTGGGGCTTTTGCTGGGAGCTGCAATTAGTTAGCCTGTTCTGTGCTACATAATGGCCACAATGCCCAGGGCCAAGTTAAACTTGTGGAATTCATTGCCAAAGGAGGTCAGGCCAGTAGCATAGCTAGGATCAAACCACGATCAGATAAGTTCTTGGAGGAAAGGTCCACCATTAATAACTATTAGACAAGTACTGACAGTCAGGAGTTTGGAGTTAACAGCAGAGAATGGATGACCCTGTTATAAACCTGTTGGGTACTTCTCGGTCTCCAATAGTAGACAATCTCAGTCGCTTCAGTCAGTGGCTGGCTGGGTCAGAGCAATGGTCCATCCAGCCCAGCATCCTGTCTCTGACGGTGTCACAGTCAGTGCCAGACTGGGTCAGAGCAATGGTCCATCCAGCCCAGCATCCTGTCTCTGACGGTGTCACAGTCAGTACCAGACTGGGTCAGAGCAATGGTCCATCCAGCCCAGCATCCTGTCTCTGACAGCATCACAGTCAGTGCCACACTGAGTCAGACCAATCATCCATCCACTGCAGCATCCTCTTATGACAGTAGTTCTAGCTGTGTCCTGAACAACAGCTTTCTGGGTTCGACGCAAACTTTGTGGGAGTTTGAGATAATTGAAACACCCTGGGTGTTTTACATGAGACGCACACCTGCGCGTTTCCCAGTGAACAGAAATTACCTGCTCATGTAAATGCCTCGTGTGTTTTAATCTGCATTTAATAAACATTAAAATGCACCACATTTAATTCATTTTAATGTTAATTCACATTTTAAATTATTCTTATTTATTATTTATATAGTGCCAGCAATGTACCTGGCTCTGTACATGCTGTCATTACAGACAGCTCCCTACCTCAAAGGGATTACAATCTAGGAGACAAAGGAAGTGGAGACAAGGGAGAGGTGAGCATCAGGACATACAGGGATACATTCATGAGGGTGAGACGCTGCAGATGCACGTGCATCAGTTAGGTACCGGGAAGAGATTCTGAGTGAGGGAGGGAGGAGGAGGAGGCAGTTTCACTTATGACAAGCCAGAGAAAGCCTGACAGAAGGGGTAGGTTTTCAGGAGGCATTTGAAAGCTGGGAGGGAGTTCCAGGCCTGGGGGGAAGCAAGAGAAGGTGTGAAGGTGTTTAGAAGAGCAAGGGGTTTGCGATCAGGCGAGGGCAGAAGAGGAGTGAAACTCCCGGGCAGGAGCATGGTGGGATATAAGAGCAGAGAGATATGGGGGAGCAAGGCCATGAAGAGCCTTGAAGGTGAAGACCAGGAGCTTGTGCTGAATGCGTTCATGTCAAGGGAGCCAGTGCAGGGTGGAGAGGAGGGTTTGAACGTAGTCAAAGCAAAGTCAAGAGCATTGGTGATCTTGGCCAGGGCAGTTTCAGTAGAGTGGAGGGAGCAGAAGCCAGATTGGAGAGGATCCAGGGAGGAGTTGGCAGAGAGGAGGCCCAGGTAGCGGGAGTAGATGACACGTTCCAGAAGCTTTGAGGCAAAGGGAAAGAGGGAGACTGGCCAGTAACTAGAGGGGTCAGATGGGTCCAGGGTGGGCTTTGAGGATGGGGAGACAGTGGCATGCTTGAAGGCAGAGGGGAAGGAGCCTGTGGAAAGGGAGAGATTGATGACATGTAGAAGTGGGGGGGGCAACAGTGGGAGCAATCGAGGTCAGGAGATGGGAGGTGATTGGGTCAAGGGGGCAGGGTTGGATGAAGAGAGCAGAGCGGAGATTTCCTCGAGAGAGGCAGAAGGGAAGGATGTGAGGAGAGAGAGGGGGAAGGGGGAGGTACGGGAGTGGGAGGAGGAGGTGGGTGGGTGGCAGTGTCCCGACAGATTTTGTCAATCTTTGAGGTGAAGAATGATGCAAGATCCTGAGCAGCAAGGGAAGAGGAGGGCAGGGGGGTTTAAGAAGGGGGTCAAAAGTAGAGAAGAGGCGGCGAGGGTCGCGAGAGAAGGATTCGATCCTGGAGGCATAATAGCGTTGTCTAGCTAGGGAGATAGCCGAGGAGAGGGAGAATTTATAGTGGAGGAAGTCCGGGAGGGAGTGGGAAAAGCAACGCTTGAAAATACAAAAGCAGCATATCCTACAGAAGTAGAAAAGCAAAGAGAAAGGAATACCCCAATTAAGAGAGAAAGAAAAAAGGAACTCATGCCTTTTAAACCTCTGAAGGATAGGGATGGGTGAACAAAGCCGAGTTCAGAAATTCAGTTCGGTTTGAAAACAGAGTTTGGTTCGGTCGACCGAACTGGTCGAGTTTGGTCCGAACTTGGAACTTCCAAACCGCGTTCGCCCATCCCTACTGAAGGAATACTCCACCCCCCACCTCCAGAGCAGGGGGCCTTCTGGCATGGACCTCCCCCCCCCCCCC
>QEPC01002893.1:34050-58764 GCA_003113815.1 Sphenodon punctatus
GCGGCCGCGGCGTCCCTGCAGCCGCCGGTAAGTATGACCCGATCCCTGGGGGGGTGGGGGTGTTTAACACCCCCACCCCCCCAGGGATCACCCCTACTAACGTTCAGTGCGCTTACCTTTGGGAGCTGCGGCGGCGGCGGGCGGTCCGGCGGCCTCAGCGCCGGCTGTGGCGTCAGGACGCTGTAGGCCTTCCGGTGAAACCCGGAAGTTCCCCGGAAGGCCTAGAGCGTCCTGACGCCACAGCCGGCGCTGAGGCCGCCGGACCGCCCGCCGCCGCCGCAGCTCCCAAAGGTAAGCGCACTGAACGTTAGTAGGGGTGATCCCTGGGGGGGTGGGGGTGTTAAACACCCCCACCCCCCCAGGGATCGGGTCATACTTACCGGCGGCTGCAGGGACGCCGCGGCCGCTGGTGCTGGGGGTGGGTGGGCTCGCCTCGCCTCTGGGTCTTACTCTAGTCTTTTTTAAAACAAAAATCCAGGCTGGGCAGGGTGGGTGTCCCCCCTTCCACCCGTGCAGCCTGGGAGGGGGAGGGAATTAATTTCATTGGTTTCAATGGGGACACAGCGCCCCATTGAAACCAATGAAGTAAATCCTGTACCGGCATGCCGGATTTAATCCGGGAATGCGGTTTTCGTAGAACCGGTAAATCCGGTAGCCGGTAATGGGCCCGGGGTCCCACCACTATAATTTACTATTAAAACTATTTTATTTTTAGAAAGGCTCTGCTTCCCTTGTGCAGCAGGGAAAGATTGCTGAAGCCAAGTGGGAAGGAGCAGGATTGTAAATGTATTTATTTACACATACAGCACCCAGCCATGGTGCCTGGTGCTGAGCAATCATTCATTACAGACAGGTCCCTGCTCATGAAGGCTTACAATCTAAAATGATACAGGGAGACATTCAGGAAGTTGAGAGGTCATATGCGCACAGGTTTCACTTGGTTACAGGGGAGAAGGGACCCTGCATGAAGAGACAGAGGGAGCCATGAGGTCTAGGGAAAGACTGACGGAGAGGGAGGTGTTTAGGAGGAATTTGAAGGTCAGGAGGGAGGAAGGGAGTTCCAGGCACAGTGAGCAGCAAGAGGTTGAATGCAATTCAGGGAGCAGGGGACTCTGGGATGGGCAAGGGCAGCAGCAGAAGAGGAGCAAAGCTCCCAGGTGAGAGTGTAGAGAGCAGAAACGTACTTCCCACCCCCCAAAAATCCAAACCAGACTAACCCCACCCCTTCCCAATTGGTGCCAGCAGTCCATGCTGCCTCTCACTGGAGTAGGGAGTCTGCTCTTTTTCTTGTGGGGTTTTTATTCCCAACACTTTGCCCTCAGAACACTCTGCAAACTTGCCCTAACGTGGTTATCCCCCTCCAACCCCAGCATGTCTGTTTCTGCTTCACCTTCCTCCACGTAACTCCAGGATTCGGGGCTGGGCCAAATGGAAATGATTCAATCTTTGAGGGATTGAAAAACCCATTATTTGGTTGACCTCTAGGATGGACCAAACATTCAATCTAGCTCCACAAGCCAGCGAGGAGGCCTTCTGCTGGTGACAGCTTCAAATAAAGGGAACAAGGGACTTTGTGCTGTTCTTGTTACACAAGTTACTCCAAGCAGAGAGCTCAGGCTTGCCTGCTGAAACACGCACACGCTACAAACAAACTTCATGATACAGCAAGTGTGAGAGTGACTTTAGGGTCTGACTTGGCATCCAGATAAATATTTCTTCTCGCAACAGCAAAGCCATCTTCCATTGGGGCAAAACGTAAACTTCTCTTAAAATCAAGTTGCAGTATTTGGAGTCTGAAATCCCCCAAAAGACAAGAATCTGGCACACTAGGAAAACATTCTGTACATGCTTCAGCCATGATGCACAAATCACTCAAAGCTTTTCTCATTGAGCTTCAGTGCAATTATTCCAGAGTTAGCGGTTTGTGGGTCACACCCATAAGTCTAAAGGCACTAAGATACCGTGGGTAAGTCTGCACGCTTTCAACATTTTACCTGTTGAGCAGTAAAAACCCAAGATAAAGCCAAGCTCTGACACACAGACAGTAATGTTCTCTTGCCTCTCTCTCACCTTCACAAGCATACACCCATGTGGGACATAAAGGACTTTTGGGGTTAGGCCCTAGCATAAACGGAGTTAGCCTGGGGAGTTGAGATGAGTAGAACCCATGTCTTAAGGTATGTTGAACAGAATATGCAAAGCAGTGAGTAAATAACCATGGAGTGAGTGATAACTATGGTAAAGGTCAGCAGCGGGGGAAATTTCACCCTCAGAGTAAGGGTCCCCGTGAACAACATGAGATGGACGCTTCATCAGCACTTTGCACAATGCATACACACACTCTCCTCGAAGAAGTTACATGACCAACAAGTTTACTATAAATACAAGAACCAATCGGCGCATTTCCCCACTGCTGCAGAATGACACAATCCTTCTTTGCGCAGATAGATGCAACCAGCTTGAAGTCTCCCCAGCCGAGTTCTGCAGCCTGGCCAGCTGACCGAATCTGGTCTGTATCCCAGGTGGTGAGAGAATTACTTTGTGTGCTTTATTAGAGGGTAAGTCACTGGGACTGGGCAATCCATTGTTTCTATGACATTGCCTGTTGAGGCTTATTGAAAAATTGTGATATTTGGGGGCGGTACTTCCCAATTCCCAAGTATTGGGGCAACACATGTTGTCTATTCACATCACATATGATATGCTCAAATCTAAACATGAACAACACAGTATAGTTTGCACAGGAAGTGTGCAACTCTGGGTGACTTCATGCTCACACACTCACACACTAGCCTATTGAGAAACTATTGTGAAGTGCTGATGTCATCGCTCTGTGAGTGTGTACCTTGAAAAACTTTTGATCCTGCAAATTGATTTCTACCAAATCTGATGGAGGCCCAAGGTGATACCAACCCAAACCGTCCCTGCTTAGCCCTCTCTCCAATTTTTGCCCATTGTTTCAAGTATGACTTTATAACTTAGAGAAAGATCTCCATAGGATCTTTCAATTTTGAAGCTTGGCAAGAGGGGGTGAAAAATTAACAAGTGATACAGGACCAGATGGCATCTCTGAACATCTGACTTTTTACCTGCCTGAGGAAGGGCTCCAAAGTTTGCACACTCACCAGCAGAAGTTGATCTAATAACAGAGATCATCTGAAAAGCTTTGCTGTCTTACATTGGGACCAACACAGCAACCATGCTCTTCTACACCCTGATTAGATGTAGAAAGCCAAAATATTTTGAATTTCCAACAACAAAACTGAAGTTTATATTTAATGTCCAAATATTTGACAGTTATATTTAACAGTTTTTAATCTATTTTAGATTTTACCACACCCTAAAATTGACAGTATTCTTCCCACAAGAAATGTGGCTTCATCAAATCTGTTCTTAAATATTGCAAGCAACTCTAAACTTAAAAAAAGCTACCACAATAACCCCCTTCTCCCTCCTCCCCCCCCCGAGTCACCTCTATTTACTGTTCTTGTCACCTTATACTTTGAAATTCTAGTCTCAAGAGTTCAGTGAAGAAATGTGGGGCTCCCTGAGGGAACGGAGCTTCCTCTGGATGGCATCTCTCAGAGCCTCTTTGACCTTTTTGTTCCTCAGGCTATAGATGAAGGGATTCAGTAATGGGGTCACCACTGTGTTCAGGATGGTGGCTACTCTGTTGAGGTCAAAGGAGTGTTTTTTTCTTGGCTGGACATATATGAAAATGGAACTTCCATAGAAGAGTGTCACCACAACGACATGCGACACACAGGTAGAGAAGGCCTTCTGGCGTCCCTTGGCAGAAGGCATCCTGATCACTGTAATGATGATGAAGGTGTACGATACTACTGTCACCAACAATGAGCTGAGGAGGAGCAGGGCTGAAACGACGAACTCCACAATCTCAATGGTTGATGTGTCAGAGCAAGAGAGCTTGAGAAGCGGAGACACATCACAGAAGAAATGATTAATGACATTAGGGCCACAAAATGGAAGGCGGACCACCAAGATGGTGGGTGAGATCAAGGCAATGAAGCCCCACAACCATGAGGCAGCCACTAGACCAATGCAGACACGGGTGCTCATGAGGGTGGCATATCTCAGTGGGATGCATATAGCTACGTAGCGGTCGAACGACATAACAGCTAGCAGAAAGAACTCTGTGGAGCCCACCAAGAAGTAGAAGTAAGCCTGGGAGATGCAGCTAGGGAAGGAGATGGACTTTCTTTGGCGCAGCAGGTTGGCCAGCATATTGGGGATGACGGTGGTGGTGAGCAGGACCTCAAGGACAGACAGGTTGGCGATGAAGAAATACATAGGGCTGTGGAGGCGGTGATCAGACCAGACCAGGGCAATGATGAGCAGGTTGCCAGCCAAGGTCACAGTGTAGGTGCTGAAGAAGGTAGTGAAGAGCAGGGACTGAAACCCATGAGTCCCGGGGAATCCCAGCAGGATGAATTCAACCACCAACCTTGTTTGGTTTCCCATTGTAGCCTGGTGTGAATAGGCTTAGCTGGGGGAGCAGAGGGAGACAGAGAGCTTTTTCTAACTCGTCTGTCCTTTCTCTGGTTGCATTTACTGGTCTGAGTGGAAGAACGTCTGCGGGAAGTGTAGCTGGAGCTCTGGGAGACTGCAGAGTCTCCTGCTCCTGTCAGGCTCTGGGGTATGGAGAAGGAAGGCCAGGGTTATCAGACTCCAAGTGATGGAGCTGGGGAGAGGGAAACAAGGTGGGAGGAATCAAGGCCCAGGTACGGGGGGGGGGGGGGGAAGGGTGTCCTCAAGGCAACCCTCTCAGTCGCTCTCTTGTACCTGAGAGATTATGTACTCAGCATTGCTACGGCATGCTGGTCTAAGAAGGTACGCAACTCATCATTGAGGTCAGGGTCCAGAGTCAGAGGGGGAACCCACCACAGGGAAGTGAGATAGGATCTCACGACTGGGAAGCTTCGCAGGGATAACTAGTGGAAGGGGAGTTAGGAAGAACCTCGCCACAAAAAGGTACAGGCCAGGATACTCAAGGCAGGGAAGCTGGCGGGTTAACCAGTACCCTGGAAGCAAAAGGGAAACTAAGCATGGGCTCACCTAGAGCAAGGGGGACTAATAGACAGGGAACACACCACACACACAAAGACAAGGGGAACCAACAGGCATGGAATGCACACACAAGACAAGGGGGACAAAACAAGCATAGGGTATACCCTTGGGGAGGGGACAGCCAAGCCTGAACACAAGGCCAAGGGAAGGAGCAGGACAAACACTCACCTTACAGAGAACATACAAGACAGGGGGCACAAGACAGTCTTACCACATGCAGAGGGGAGACACACAAGAATCACACATGCACAAGGAGTCAGTTTCCCATACACACAACACGAGTACTCCTCAACCACAACAGACAAGAATAGGAAGTGGGTAAGAGACATTGCTCCACCAGCTTCCTGTGGCCACACCAAGGCTTCAATACTTCCTGTGGCCAATCAGGAAGCTGGGAGGCAGGACTAGAGTAACTGGCTACAGCTGGGAAGGGGCATGACACAGGAAGCAAGCACACAAAGGAGACAGAAGGGGAAAACCAAACACCCTCACAAGCTCACCAGGTGGCGCAGGGTGCTGGACAGGCTCTCCAGCACCCCAAGGGCCATGGGTTCAAGGCCCAGCCCTGACAGCTCCTTATGCTGCCCTTCGCTCAGCTCCCTTCCGCCTAACCTCCCCCTTCCACCAGGCTTTCCCTGGCTCCTCCTCACCCCCAGAACAACTTGTTTCTGCTTCTCCAGACACTGTCTGGATTCCCCCTCCCATCTCTAAGCTCAGCTTGGGCCCCTGCAGCAACTTCTCTGCTTCAGGAATGTCTCCCTATCCCTCCCCTTGTTCGTTCTGGACTGTAAGCCCATCAGGGCAGGGGACCGGTCTCTAATCACGACAGTTCAGCACCAAGTACACTGCTGCTGATATAAAAACAATCAGTAATAAGTATAACTAACTAGGAAGACACTTCTTGCAGCCTCCTCATCAGCATAAATCACCATGCTACCTAATTCCTATAATAGCAGCCTTGTTCTTATAGCATAGAAATTACACTTGTGGCATTTTGAACCACTCAACACAAGGAGACCTTCACCTGCATAAAAGCAGAGCAGGGAACATTAAAATCTCATTACAAGTATTTGCTGCTGTTGTTGACCTTGCTTTTTTCATTAATGCAGGAATCCTTTATTGTTTTATTTGACTTATTCTTGTCCTGTCAATGGATTATTCCAGAGAAAGAGGTTGCAATTTGTAACCTGTGCAAGCATTATTCAAAGTTTGCCTAGTTTCTTGTGCATGGATTTACCATGATATCATAGCCTCCCACAGACTTTAAAGACCATTTTTTTCAATCTCCCTTAAGACAGGGAACTACTCTTAAATTCTACATATCGATACACAGAGAATCTACCCAAGTGGACCAAGGTCAATGGCAGAATGAGGCTGCTTCACCTACATTCAAATTTCCAAAGTTAGTGCATAGCACCCAACCCTCACCAGTGGACAGGCCTTCCCCTCAGTTTCCTTGTTGGTTTCATCCAGTTGCTCTATGCGACTCCCCCAAGTTTGGTCTATCCTTAAGAAGATGTCAATAGAAGTGGAAATGGCAGTGCAAATATAGGAGACGGTAACTCACGGTTTTGAAGGTGTCAGAGTTTTCAGTGATATTCTTGCAAGGTTGCACATTCTGCATCTCCTCTTCCCAAAAGAGAGCTGAGGAAAAAAGTAAAATGAGACCAGAAATTATTTCTAGGTTTACAGTAAAAGATCATTATCTGCACAAAGTTTTTGCCCTATTTTAAAGTCTCTACTCAGTTTTATTCTAACTAATCTCCCATTCAACTCAGAAGCTGATCTTTGTCCTTTTGAAACACTGTCTGAAGGTTTATGCTGATGTAATAGATGAGAAATAGACACCATAGCGCGATGTGACGGAGAGATGCTGCTGCTGAGGGAAGGAACAGAGGGTGTGAGAGAGACGGCACCTGCTATAGTCTCCAAAGAACCAATCAATAGCTATAACAATAACCTGGCTCAGCAGCAGACTTTGCCCAGCTCTTGATCTGGCTTAACTAACAACCATGCTCTTAAAGTTCCATTTACCACATGCTACAAGGGACGAGATCCTTAAAAGGACTGCTCTAATATCCCCCAGGAGACGTCATTTCATTCTATCTGCATTTTCCCTTCAGATTATTCCTTGGCATAATTTGAGATGTGGAAAACATCAAGTTTCAGGTGGGACAATGAAATTCTTCACATCCACTGGGATTAAGCAAATAGCAGAAAAAAAACTGGAAAGTGGCTAACTTTCTAGCCAAGTTTTGGAATATAAGAAATGCCACTCAGGAAATTTCCAGCCCAGCTGGCCAATGCAATGTTTGTACTGAAATGGGACACTGGAGATGCTCAGCTCACTCTTGATTAAGCACTTCTGATATCAGTGAGAGATCAATTAAAAATCCTTTCTACCACAGCAGAAAGGGATCTTTTTTATGCAAAGCTGGTTTAATTTTTTTTATGTCTCATGGAAATTTGAATATCTTTCAACATTCGTTTCACATTACTCAGAATTTTATTTTTGGCATTTTCATCTTTTACAGGTTTGGCCCAAAATAACCATATTTGCAGAAATGCCATACATAATTCTGATCAACTTTTAATGTTTATTAGTGGCTGTGCAAGACCAGGCAAAACATTCCTGATCAAAGAATTGCAGACATATTTCAATGAACATGGTATAGCAGTACATCAACTACTAATGCTACCAGTAGAGCATAAACACATGGAATATCAACCACTTACAAATGAAATGTCTTCCTTACTGAGACCCATCTTTCAACCAATGTTGCTCCTGATAATTGATGAAAGTATGGTCTCAAATATTCTGTTAGCTTCAATTCACCTTCGACTACAAGAGATGATGAGAACAGATGACATTGCTCTTTTGCAATAAAACCATTTGGTGTTTGGAGATTTACTCCAACTGACTCCAGTTAAAGGCAGTCCTCCCTTCCACGTGCCTAGGCCACGTGCCGAAGGGCCATGCGCAAAAGGTCACATGCCCTTGGGAGCGCCCTTGGAGCGGAGACGCTGATCCTTGTCCTTTTCGATTTAAGTTGCATTAGGAAAATAAGCCTGTGTTTCCTAAAAAGTTGCAAACATTAAAACAGACTTGGGCAGAGGCTACCTTTATTTTACTGCAGCCACTATACCTACCTCTAATCTTTTTCAGGTGTTGGAAGAGATGAGGGCCAGAGGGATTAGATCTAGGAGTTGTTAGTCATTCCTCTCCTAAAAAGATTAATAGAAATTGGGTCTCTATATTAGATGCTAATTATCTGAAAAATGGGACTTATATTGACTATCTTGCAGAACCTGTGCTCCTTACCACCCAAACAGTACATTTTATGTTTGTGCAACTTAATCAGTTGAGTGAGAAAATGGAGGACCACAGCACAAGTACGCAACCCAGCCCAGGCAAGGGCACAGGGAGTGACTTTGCTGCAACAACCACATACAATACCGAGAGCACAAAATCAGATATTTAAGCTTGTAAATGAGATAGAACCCAATATTGATACCTGCACCATAGGGATGACAAATATGGATGACCATCTGAGAGAAGATAAAAGATTTAGATAGCTCCCATGTTCTATCATCTTTTCAGTTCTTCCTCTTCCTTCGGGGAACTTACCCTTTTGGAATACCCCAAAAGACGTGGCAGAACATCTTAGGCTATTGCTTGGCCTCTATTACAAGATGAAAAATCAGGTCAATTGAACACTTAAGTTTTAAAAGAGGCCGTTGGCTGCTAAATGTTACTCGATTCTATAGACTTGGCTGAGCAAATTTTTAAGAAAGAGGTTTTTAGCCACAAAGGCTATTTTTATTTCAAGGGTTTTTAAGGATGAAGAAGAAACTTTCTGTATATCAAACAGATGCTTTAACCTTCCACCCTACAGAAGTTGGTAAGATGGGGGACTGTTTAAGATCTCAATCCCAGAAGGAACTCCTGAGAAAAGGGAATATTGTGAGGGGAATTGATCCTCAGCCAGGTGTAATTAGCAGAGAATAGAAAATATTTTAATTGACCTCTCCAATGATGGTAAAATGGAGATCGAGCCACAGAGTGCCCAAAAAAGCAGAAACAAGGAAGGCTCGATAGGGCAGGGGAACAACTAGCTCAGAACCTGGCAGTGGGCCAGAGTGAGCTTTTGGTCCAGATGGTTTCGTTATATAATCAATATACTTTGGATAATCTGTGCATCCAAGAGAAAAGGCCACAGGATTGGCATAGGGGATTAGATATTGTACCTAAATCTTATCCTCTGTTGTCACCTATAGAATGTACCACTAGAAACAGTACCCTCGTAGAATTTAAATCTTGGGAGATCAATCAATCAATCCTTTATTGGCATGAGCTCTCGCTATAGCCTCAACAAAAAAAAACAATCAGCAGAAGGTATTAGATCATTCAGGGAGTATTGGACAACTTGTGGATAGAGAAGAACAAATTATTAGACCACCACTTAACCCTTCTTTTAGTGAATCTACACTGATACAGACATTGCCAGCTGACGTACAGGGAATTAAACCTTTAGAGGTCTCTAATCAAACAGAATGACGACGAATTTAGTAAAAACACAATAGAAGTACTGAATATGGATTCAGTGGAGAAATCAAAATGCAAATTTTTGTCAGGGACTCATCGTTCACCAGAAAGTAGAACAACAAGATTAAAATGGGAAACCACAGGCTGAGAAAGGATTAACATCAGAATGACAAATACCTACAGGAGAACAAGCGTTGGGTATATTAAGCTGGAACATTGCCGGATGTTCTCAGCGGATAGCAGACCCAGATTTTACTATCCTCTTGAATGATTAGGACATAATTTTGCTTCAAGAAACCTGGATGGAGATAGGCTTTAGTTGTCCTTGTTTTACTTCGTTATGCATAAATGCAGTATCAATGCATGTGTGAGGTCGACCTAGTGGTGGATCGACCATACTTAAAGGAGTCGCTAGCTACAAATTTCAGCTTGTTAGTTCTTTTCCTGCATATTTTGTGATCTCATTGTATGTTTAAAAGTGGCTTTGAAATGTTGCTGGTGAATTTATATATACCTGTCTACTTCACCTTATTATAAAGGAAGAGATTTGGACAAGTCTTGGAAAACAAGTCTTAGCAGCTCTGCAGAGATCTCCCCAGGCCAATGTACCGTTGGGTGGTGATTTAAATACTAGATTGGGTAATCCAAGCAAAGAGGTATTGCTGATGATGTAGTTGTGCTCCCATTTAATTCTGTATGGTCATCCCATGATGAATTTGTTAGTACTAGAGCCCCACTGGTGATGAATCTTATTGAATTAAATTTGGTAGTCTTGAACCAGCTCCTCCCAGGAAACCTGGATGGTAATTTCACCTACTATTCATTGTGGGGTGCTAGAGTTATAGACTCTGATGATCTCAACAACTCTGCTGTGCAATGTGTGGGAATTGCAGGTAGTCCCTAACTTCATGACAGACCATCTCCCTTTAGTCTTACTCCTTAGTGATCCCCTGGTACATAATGGAGACATCCAGATAAATACTAGATAGTTAGAGGAACAAGGGAGTTATAAGATGTATTTAAAAAATGGTCAGAAGAGTTAGAAGAAACCTTCTTAGCATTCATAGGGACCCAGCCAATAAGTAACTTAAAGAACTTGGGACCGATGGTGTGGATTCAATACTGTTGTATGAACAAATCATTGAATTACTTCACCCTCTGCTTACGGACTATAAAAAGGCCTCAAGAGTGGAGAGGTCCGCTTGAGCTGGTTTGATAAAGACTGTCGTAATTTAAGAACAAAATGCCGGACGTTAGCCAGAACACAGAAAACTAATCCATAAGGAAAATAGAGAAGCTGTGATCAATGCCAGGAGTCACTATAGAGCCCTATTAAATATCAAGAAATTGGAACACCAAAAGAGAACATGGAGTGTTATTGCAGGCAGTGATGCACAAAGATTCCAAACAATTCTGGAAGCTAATAAGGAATATTTCTGCAGGGAGGACAAGTATTAAATTACCTGACCTCCACCCAGAAGTTTGGGAGCAGCATTATAGACACCTCTTTTTGGAAACTAGAATTACGATTACTGACATATCTATACTTCCGCTGGAGAGATTTCAAGAATGGCCCCCAGTTACTTGCCTAGGAATTTTCCAACTTAAAAGAGGGAAAGTTAAGGGGGGGGGGGGGATTATATTACAGCAGATATGCTTAAATAATCTAGATTGGTGGGCAGAAATTCTAGCTCCCTTATTTACATCAATCTGATGGGGAATATACCAAAATCCTGGCTCAAAAGTATAGTTCCAATTTTTAAAAAAGGAGATGCTCCACTCCTGCAAAATTATAGACCAATTAGCCTTCTGTTGGCTGAAAAATATTCCCCTGAAGGTTTGTAACAAGAATCACACCAGTGGGTGTGGGTTTTTTTTATCCTATGGTCATCACTGAATTAAGTGGAACCTCCTAGTAGTCAGAAAATTAAGGACAAACTGAGGTCAGCTGATATGGTCTTAAACTCCATATCAACCTGTGACATCAAAAATCTTTTATTATTGACTCCTTTGATAAAACATCCTCTTTGGGAGAGGAGCTAATTAATAAAGGAGTACTTTTGACCATTGTGTGATTAACAGAGTCTGGTTCGATGAGAAACGTAGGCATTTAATAAGCAAACCGGGTAAATTAGCCAGGTCTTTAAGGACCCACGATTCTATGGAATTTAAGAACTTTGTTGAGTGCAGGAGATGTTATAAAAAGCTTCTAAGGAAGAAAAAAATATCATCAACTACTTCTTTGGCAAACGTTTGGGTCGGCTGCTGCTGAAGAGAATCCTAGCAAGTTTTGGAAACTAGTGGCCTGGGGAACCAAGGCTGACTTGACAAACAGGCCCCAGATCTCTGCCCCACAAAGGGCTTGGGTATTTTATATTCCAACAATTTCACAGCAGGATGAACATCTTCAGACAAGAGCAAATTAACCCAAAGGTCATACATTTTTAAAAGGGGAGGGCATGTCTTGCGCAGACAGTTCCACTGGACTCCATCAGCTTTGTAAGAAATGGATGACAGGAGAAGCAAATGCTATACTGACAGCCATAAATTTAATGGTCTGGAGCAGTTTCTATTGTTGTGCAGCTCAGGACTGAAAGCACATCTTTTAAACCAACAAAATCACCAACCCTCATGAAGCTGGGAAAAGGGCAGACGAATAAGTTGCTAATGCTAGTTTAGCTTATGGGGAAACATAACAAAAAGGGGATAAACCCACAAATCGATTCAATAGCAAAAATACTGAAATCAAACCCCAATATGGGAGGAAGGGCAAACAGATACAGGGCAGGGGTCAAGGGGGCTCTACAAAGTAAAGTGACGGCAATGCCCCTGCCCAAAAGACAAACCGTCTCCTAAATTATAAAGGTAACCCAGGAAATTGCTACTCATGTCAACAACCAGGGCACATTGCATGCAACTGCCCTAAGAAAAAGGGTGGGGAGGGGGCATCCCCGCTTATATACTGGTGAACTCAATTTCGATCGCTCAGTCACAAGAGATGAACCTGGGGTTAATAAGGGAGGCTTGTGTGAAGCTTTGCATTCCCCATAGCTCTAATTGACCTGGAGTGGAATGGTTGCAAAGGGCCCATAAGAGTGGCTGTAGTATCAGCCCTGTGCTGTGGTTTACTTGTTGGAAAGGATGTGTCTGAGTGGGCTACTAACAGGGCTAACTAACTCACTCCCCATCTGGTTACAGGGGAACAAACCACTAGGCAAGGGGATGAAATTCTTTGTGGCAGGGCTGCAGCCAAGCCAGGGAACAGCACTGAGGGGCTGGAGGTGGGTTTGGGTAAGGAGCCTGGTGCCTCAATCCTACAGGATCTAGTGCTACAAAGCACAGTGGAAGCCCAGTTTAAGATGGGGTGAAAGCAGCCTGTCCTAACCCCACAGCCAGGGCCCAGGGAGTCGAAAGCTAAATACACAACTCCAAGGGGACGGCTGCATGGTTCATCCAACCAGAGGGATGCCTCTGTCCAGCCCAAGGGAAGGATTTTTCTGAATTTTCCCAGAGCTGAGAGCCAATTTCAAAGTCTGGTGGTTTTGTATGTTAAAAAGGTATATTGACAATAAACAAATTATTTAAACCTATTAACATGAAGGAGTTTTGCTCTATAACCTAACTCATGGGGGGTAGCATCTTGGAGTAGCATATCTAAAGCTAGAGCTTCCTTGTAGCCTACCTGACTTTATGAAATACATATACATATTTTTGGTTTTGGAATAAAACTTCCTTGTAGCCTGCTAAATTAAAAACTTATGGGACCTTTTTGTTTAACACCCAAGATTTGAAATGTTTCAAAAGCAAATATTAAATTATGGCTGAAAAAGGAAGCCTTACCAAACTTTCTGTAAAGAACACATCATTACTTCCACTTTAATGTGGCTAATACTGCCATCTAGTAACCTTTGAGATAAATGGCACCTGGATAAAAAAATAAAATGAATACAAGTTTCTTTTGCAATATTTTGCAAACCCAGTTGTTCTGGTTCCCAAGCCAGATGGCATGGTGAGTGTGTGTATTCTAGAAAACTTAATACCATAACAGTTCTGATTAGGGATGGGCGAACGTGGTGCGGAAGTTTGGAGGTCAGACCAAACTACCAGTTTGGTCGACCGAACCAAACTGAACTCGATTTTTGAACCGAACCACATTTCTGAACTCTGCTCTGTTCGCCCATCCCTAAAATATAATATTCCATTTAGTTCAATGGGTTTGATTTTCTGAACTTTGTTCGGAAGTTCAGACTGAACTCGAATAGTTCGGTCGACCAAACCAAACGTCTGAACCAAACCGAATTTCCAAACTAAACTCAGTTCTGTTTGCCCATCCCTAGTTCTGATGCATAACCCATGTCTAGGACTGATGCTCTACTAGATCAAGTTACAGGAGACACTTTCCTGATTATTCTAGACATGGTTATGGGGTACTGGCAAATTGGTTTGCAACCAGAGACCCAGCAAAAAACTGCCTTCATCATTGACACAGGTCTATATGAATTTAATGTTCTTTCCTTCAGATTGAAAATTAGCTGGGCTTTGTTTCCAAGACTGATGGATTTGGTGTTGCAAGATTTTTAAAAACGTACCTTGGTGTATATAGATGACCTATTCATATTCAGCAACTCATGGGAGGAACATATAAACCCAGGTGGAACAGGTATTGACAGCACTCTAGAGAGCTGGACTTACAATCAAAGTTCACTCTTGCTGGATTCACTTCACTCCCTTGGCTTCCGTGGCTCCATCCTCAACTGGTTCTCCTCCTACCTCTGACTGCTCCTTCAATGTGTCTCTTGCCAACTCCCTTCCACTCTCAGTTGGTGTTCCCCAAGGCTCTGTCCTTGGCCCTCTCCTCTTCTCTATCTATACCCTCTCCCTAGGCAAACTTATTGCCTCCCATGGCTTCCAATATCACCTCTATGCTAATGACACTCAACTCCCTCTCTCTCCCCCCATCTATCCAAGTTCACCTCACCAGCTGTCTCTCTGACATCTCTACCTGGATGTCTCAACATCAACTCAAACTCAACATGGCTAAAACTGAATTCCTTATCCCCACCCCCACATCCTTCCTCACCCTGTCGATCCTCATCAATGGGGTCACCATTCTTCCCGTCCCCCAAGCCTGTAGCCTAGGCTTCATCTTTGACTCACCCCTTTCTTTTAAATCCTACATCGACTCTGTTGCCAAATCCTGTCGCTTCTCCCTCCATAACATTGCTAAGATTCACCCTTTTCTCTCTGTCTCCTCTGCCAAAACCCTTGTTCATGCCCTGGTCATCTCTTGCCTCAATTACTGTAACCTCCTTCTCACTGGCCTCCCCCCCACTCTCATCTTTCTCCCCTTATCTCTGTCCAAAACTCTGCTGCCAGGGTCATCCACCTTGCTCTTTGCTTTGACCATGTGTAGCCCCTCCTCTCCACTGGCTCCCCCTTCCTGAATCCTGTACATGCTCCTAGTCTTCACCTATAAAGCTCTTCACACCTTGCTCCCCCCTACCTCTCTGCGCTAATTTCCCTCCGTGCTCCAGTCCCCACTTCACTGTGTACACTGATCACTCACCGTTGGCATGACTCTACAGTGTTAAAAGCTGTAACTCCAAGCTACAGAGATATGGAGTCCAATCGTACAGGAGTTTGACAGTGGTGGCTGGTGGGTTCTAAAGCTGGTGGGACAGAGGGCGGGGACAGAAGTGGGCAGGGTCAAGCAGAATTACAGTGACCAGAGGATATTCCTCCCTCCAAGTAATACCAAGGGGCCACCCAGCAGCAGCAACCACCAGAGAAATGCAGCCAAATGCACTACTGGCACTTTGGCCAAGGGCAGTGTGATCAGAGATATTCCTTCCTCCTGTAACGGGGCACCCAGCAGCAGCCACCACCAGAGAAATGCATGCACTACTGCCACAGTCTGTCTCAGGGCAAAGAGACCATCAGAAAAGCTTAGGACAGCTCTCCCCCGTGCCACCTGTAGTGCAGAGCAGTATCGTGGGGCCCAATCCTGCTTCCTCACACTCCCAAACAGTCAACACTGTGGAATTTGGGGGGGAACCCTATTCCTCCCCAGCCCCTTGACCAGCAATACTTTGTTGGATGCACCATCTCTCTTCTCTGCAGTGTCTATCCAATTCCCCCTCTTTCCAGTCTGGCTTTATTTGTGAAATGAATAGATTGAGATGGTTTTCCTTTATTATTATTATTATTATTACACATTTATATAGCACCAGTCATGCAACCTGGTGCTGTACAGAACATAGAATTAGATGCGGTCCCTGCCTGTGGCTTACAATCTAAAAAAGAGGGGGGGAGACAGTGGGAGAGGGGAGAAGACAAACATTCAAGCTGATGCGAGGTCTCAGGTGCGTGTGCTTGGCTACAAAGAGGTCGGTAGCAGCAGTCAGCAGAGGAGGGCAGACAGTAAGAGTAAGGGGAAAGACTAGCAGGCATTGGGAAGGCAGCGGTCATCAGAGGAGGGCAGACAGTAAGAGTAAGGGGAAAGACTAGCAGGCATTGGGAAAGGCAGCAAAGAAAAGATGGGTCTTGAGGAGGGATTTGAAAAATAAATAAAAAAAAGTTTCCTGGATATTTTTTCCAGCCCTGCAGACGACAATATAAGATCCCCTCACTCCACCCACCACTTTTTTTTTGGGGGGGCAGAATTTCTACAAAAACAGGGAAGCAGCAAGATTAAATTAAAAAGTACTCCCTCCCTCTGCCCCTGCCTCACTGTCCCTTCTTTCTTGTTCCCAATTCCTGCCAAGACAGTTTTGCTCTGTCTGGGAGAAGAAATCTTTTCTAGAGTGGAGAGGGAAAGAAATAAACCTTAAAGAGAAGGGTATTATTGTTTAATTAATTAATCCTCTAGGCTGAAGCTCTTACAGCAGGCACAGACAGCGGGGTGAGGTCAGTGTTTCAGGATGGAAGTCACTTTGAAATGGCATCTTGTCTGCCCAGTGGTGTGACTGCAGCAGCGTGCCCCAGGTCAGCTAACTGGCTCCATCCCCTCCCTCTCCACACACTGAGTCCCTGGACACCTGGGTGTCTACTTCTGCTGCCCAGGCAAGAAATTAAATAGCTCCCTCCCCCCCAATGAAACAGTGCCCCCAGTGTCTACATACAAGTAGTGCTATTTTCCCAATCAGCAGTATGGACGGTGCTCCCAGCCTCCCAAACCACAAGATTGGGAGGACTTGTTAATTTTGTTCAATGAGGTTTCCTGTCTTTAGGGTGGGTGGCCAACTCCTCCTCTGACCTGCCTTGGTCCCCCAACCCAGCCACATTAGCTTGCCTTGGACCAGCCTGGCACCTCCTCTGCCCAGAGTGCACACTGTAGAGTGCAGACTGACCGTGTGCAGGTGCAGCAGTGGTGGATGTCCCCAGTGGACCTGGAAGTGTGGTGCAGACCAGGGCAGCTACTTTGAAGAAGCATCACCACTACAGCTCAGCCTCAGGACACGGCAAGAGCAGAACAAGAAAAAAGCATTTAACCATCTGTGGGGGAGCTAGTGGTAGGAGGGGCACTTCGCCCAATGCGGTGAACTGCACCTGGTTTGATATGACCATTGTTCACATTAAGGGGAGGGAAAGTGTAGTCACAGACGCATTGTCCCGCCAAGACACAAACTGACATGTTCCAGAATTGGGATCTGATCTAAATTCTATCAATGTACTTGGAAGGGGTGGGGGAGCAAGAGACATGTGATGAAGCTCACAAAACTAATATGCATAATACACAAGAAACATGTATATGGGCAAAAGCTGCTTTGTTCATATTTGATACTGAACATGGGTACAAAACTGATCACCGTAATGTATAGAACATACTGTAAGACATCAAGTGTCAGTTGTACCAGCTTGAATACATGCTGTGGTAAAAGCTCAAGAAACTAAACAGGAAGATGGAACAGGAAATGTAATTCAGCGAGAGATAAGCCAAGCCTGGCTCAGACAATAGAATCTGCCCCAAATACACATTGCAACCAGCTACCTGGAAAGGTAGGGGGAGAGGGACAAAAGACCAACTTGCATATAAAAAGGGTGCTTGGAAAACACAGAAATTCTGGGGACCTTGACTAAAGGAGGAAGTGAAAAACTCAAAACTGGCCGTTTCCTCTTCAGTTGCAGTTACCAGCATCAGAGCTGTGACAAGACGCTTGTGAGAGAGAACTGAATTTTAACTTACTGGGAAACTTCTACCTATCTTACATTAGAGGTGTGTTATCTTGCATGTTTATTTGAATACTGCACTTTGAGCACAATCTTGTATTGCATATTAATCTTAAAGGAAGTTTATTATAAGAATTAAGCCTGTGAGCTTAAGTGTTTCCTAACTTTGCAGTAACAGTTTGGGGGAGATTGAGCCAGCAAGCTCAGATGGACCTGGTAAAGAGTTTTGTGTTTGTCACCTTCACCTCAGAGTTTCCCAAGAGTTAATCCTTTACAGGCTGGACAGTTCTGGATTGAGCTGGTCCAGTGGGAGTGTAAGTGGGGAAACTGAGTCACACTAGAGTGGGTCAGTGAGGACCCAATTCAATCACAACTGGCCTGTGAAACTTATTTATATTCTTGCATATAAAGTAGGGGAGGGACTATCGGTATCGGATGAATCCAATAATGGTCAGTATCGGATGAATCTGATAATACCTATATTTGCCACTCCAATATCTGAATATTGAATTTTTAACATTGCCGGTTTTCTTGTATTTTTAACATTGCCCTTTGAAGTCAATAGCCAGTGTTAAGATTTGAGAAAATTGGCAATGTTAAAAATCCAATATCAGGAGATTCAATACCAATAAATCAGATACCTGATAATCCTAGTATAAAGGTACCCATAAACCTAAGGACCATCTCTAAAGAATGGTGGTCACTACCTTCTCTTATAATTGGCCAAATGTTGATTTTGCAGTATCTATATTTTTGTATTGTTACATAATCAATAATGCTTGCACCCTGCATGGAGATAAGTGTTCAATGGTCACTTGTGTCTCTCCGTGCTCCTCTGTTCAAACCACGTTAAAACCATGTGAAACTCCAGCAAGTTTCTGGCCAGTACTGCTTTGAATCAAGTCCTTGGACTGTCTGTGGTATTAGCAGGGATCCAATCGGAGTCAGATGACTCAGTGAGGACACATTGGTCCTCATCCCCCTGGCCCAAGAGAGCATTAACAATTAACATCACCAAGTAAAATAAATTCAGCAAGAGGGAAATTATCTAACAAGGGCTCAACTGTAGATTCTAAAGTATCCCACAATATATAATTTTAAAATGGGAAACAAACATTCAAAACAACAAAATTGGTGGCTGTGAAAAGGTACAATCAGTCTCTATGGGTAGAATTTTGATGTGTAATCGAGAAGATAGAAAGGGGATATGGCCTCCTGCATGCCTACCCCACCTCGATTGTTTCACCCCTGCCTTCGAGAGGACAGTAAGCAATATCTTCTGAACCCAAGCAAATTAGATCAAAATCGGAAAACAAGTTTTGACTTTCCAGATCATCCAACTTATGCTTACGTTTAGCAATATTCTAGGAAAGGATTTTCAAGCCTATAGGATCCTGTTTCTGGTTAACATTTCATAGTCCGTCACTAAGTCCAAGGGGCCAGCAAAGGTGGAGTCATTCCACACAAGACCGTTATCATTACACCTCAATCAATGTTGAACTCTTCTACAGGGAGGGGGACATCTTGTCCCCACTAAATCCTGCTGGAAACCAAGAGAAACTACAGAAAGCACAAAGCAGGATGATCTCTGGAATCCTCCCCGCCCCCACAAATAATTAGATCCATCAGGAATTGATAGGGCATTTTCAACTCCGGAACATCTCAGCCACTCTCTGCTTCCAAAGGCACAGTCATGGCCTCAGTTGGCAAATTCCACTTCAGCTCTCAGTGTTCACGTGAAAGGATTTGCCTAATGGTTTTAACTGCTCCAACAGGGACATGATAATCCAATTCTGATCTATGACATGGCTCAGTTTGTATGCTGTAGGATTGGCTAAGTAAATAACTCCTTCTCATGGGAAGGATACAGACTAGTCAGAGCCCATCTGTGTCTAGTTGAGTCACACTCCAGGGTGTGCCTGGCTACCTAACAGAGGTTCCCTGTTGGCAGATTCACCTGCACCTCCCCCCTGCAGTGTTCCCCACATCTTCAAAGGGGACTTCAAGGGTATTATGCGGTGGCTTGCCTCCTTTTGGGGAGGAGTCACCAGGAGCACATTACCGGTGCTCTGCAGTCTGCATTGGCTGCCTATAGCTTTCCGGGCACAATTCAAGGTGCTGATTTTGACCTTTAAAGCCTAAAACAGTCTGGGTCCCACCTATCTGAAAGACCACCTGTCCTTCCATGTACAATTGAAGCACCTGAGATTGAATGGAAGCACTTCCCTGTGGGTACCATCTGTTAGCCTTGTTCATACCACAAGAGCTCGCAAGGAGGCGTTTTCAGTTGCTGCCCCAACACTTTGGAAGACGCCACAGGCTCAGGTTCAAACGAACCTCCACGTGAAGGGAATTCCAGAGGCGGTATAAAGCCTTTTTATTTGAAAAAGGCATTCGGTGGGCAGGGATAGGGGACTGGAATGGTTTTGGGGGGTTGGGAATGGGTGGAGGTTATGCTTTTTGTATTTTTATGTTTTTTATAATTTGTAAGTCACCCTGAGACTTTGGGAAAGGCATCATATAATTTTAAATAAATAAAATAATTTCCTGATAGTTGTGGAAGCGGACTGAGTAGACGCTTGAACATCAAACAGCTCAACAAGGCTACCATCATCAACTGTGATCCAAGAAGCATCTGTCAGCACATTTGGGTCAGCCTAGTCAAGACACACACTATGGGCATCAACACACAAGACCCCAGTCTGGGTTACAGAATCTGTAATCTCAGCTGTCTCTTTCCCTTGGGTGCTTAGACTGCTCACATCTCCATTTGTCAAATTCATATCATACCCCTGCCCCCGAGGGAATCTTAAAATCAGTTAGATATTAAGAAATGTTTAACAACTCCTTAACAAAGACTTCGCCCTACACTCCATGCTCTGTTAAAAGAGCAATCATTGCAGGCGGCAGCAGGCCCCTCAGAAGCACAATCTTGCATGTTACCACTGAAGCAGTTGTCTGCCGACTCCAAACTAACTTGTGGAATAAACAGCCACCCCAGAGTTACTGGCTACAAGCTGCTCCGGAGCAAAGCATGTACAAGGCGGGCCGCTGGAATCCAGCTACTGCACAAGGAGGGCAAGCTGCCCCACAGCAAATGCTTCAGAGACCAGATGAACCTAAGACGCTTCCTAATCACCACTGAGGTTTAATCATAAGATAGAAAAGAAATGTTTCCCTTTTTGGATCAAATTTTCTCTTTGCAAATATACAAATAAAAATAATTCCCATATATAGCAAAAGACTGTTCTGACAGGGAACTGTGAAACAGAGGGATCTGGACACCGTTACTAGATTCTGAGCTTGGACAGAACAGGAAGGAGGCGGCCTCCAGTGGAGCCCAGGCATTGGCCTGTGGAGTGTGCAGAGTCACTGCCTCCAGCCATCATAAGGCTCAGGCATTAGGGCCCCCTCCCCAAATCCAGGCTTCATGAACGATCGAGGCTGTACAAATCCACTCCCTTCAGGAAAAACTTTACATCAAGCAAGAAGCGGTCTGCAGGGTCAGCCTTAAGCAGGACTAGTTAGGGCCTGGGCCTTGCAGTGAGAGGGGTCCCTCAGGGAGGCAAGCCCTGGTAGCCCCCCAACCTGGGAGTACTGGAACTGAGACTATTTCCGTGGGACCTTCTCTCCACCCACAACTATCTCAGTCTCTGGGGTGGCTGCGTACCATGGGGCCCTGCTGCCTTCTCCCGTGACTTTCAGTAAATCCCTGAATCCCCCCTGCACTGCCAGAGAGCTGGCTGGGTGAGAGGGAGAAAGTGTGTGTCTGAAAACTTATGCCACATCGTCATTTCTGTAAGCAAACCCCATCCAGGCTGCCAACTGCTAAAGGCGTGGGGCTATGGCAGGCAGGGCCTGGAGAGCCCCACATTTTGTTTTTGTCCTATGGGCCCCCAAATTCAAAAGCTGACAACAGCTGGCGTGGTAGGAGGAGAAGGACCTCTATGGCCATTTTCTGACCGATCCCCTAAGAGTTACAGGGTGAGGAGGAGTGTCTGGGACATGGGTCAGATGGAGGGTTTGGGGTGAAAGGAGTCAGGATTCAGACATCTCAGGGAAATAGGAGGCAAGTTGAGGGTCAAGGGCTAAAGCAGAGGTAGAACTGGGAGAAGCAGGGAGGGAGAGAGCAGGGAACCATGTTGGAACTAGAGCAGAGAGCAGGGAACAAGGTTGGGAGGGGGGAACCAAGTGCTCAGCTGCACCTGGGCCCTACACCCAGGGGGCCTTGAAGCAGTCAAGTGCTGATCAAAAACAGCTGTGGGAAATCTTCAAGCCCAATTCAACCTGGTGAAATTGTTTGCACTGGATTTGTGTCAACAGGCAAGAACTCTGCACTGGATTTCCTTGCAAATGAGTCCAATAGTTCTAGATTAAAGGGATGTCAACGACAGGTGGCTTCCTCGGAGCACTCAGCTGAGTGAGGATCTGTCCTCCCAGCCTCTGGCTGTGCTGGGACTGGGGTTCTCAGCATGGAAGTTGCTAGCTGAGCAGGAGACACCAGTGCACTGCTGTGATAAATTCTTCCCCAATAGGGGAAATAGATTGTGTGAAATTATGACCACACATCTGCCTTGTGTGGGTCTCCCTCCCCAGCTGCTCAGTTCAGCCATTCCATTCAGTAACGAGCTCCCCTCAGGCCCGATGGGCTTGGCTTTAGTGCAGGCATTTCAAGGGCTGAACAACTAGAGCCAAGGCCATTGCAGAACCCAAGGGTTGTTGTCAGTAGCAGCTCATCCCCCACCCCTTCCAGAGCTGTTTTCACTCTCCCTTGAAATCGGCCCCTGAAGGGGCTGGGGGGAGGCTTTAGGGGAGAGAAGCAGTGGTGGTGGGCTGCCTAGCGTGGGAGGGGCAATGCCCCTCCTGGCCCCAGGACTCCCCCAGCCGGCCAGCCCCAGAGAAAAACAAAGAAACTGCTGCATGCGCCACGGTGAACGTTTGGAGCCGCCTCGAAGGAGGCTGCTGCTCTAAACCAGGTTCTAGCAGTGGAACAGTTACGTTAAAGCAGTCGCTATAAACTCATTAGGGGAAGTTTTAAAAATCTGTAGAGATAAAGATCTGCCCAGGCTGGTTTACATCTAGTTATTCCTGCCTCTCTGCAAGGGAAGGGACCAGAGCCAGGCACCAGAATCATTTCTGAACCGTGTTGGCTTGTCCCAAGCCAGTGCCCATGTGGTCAGGCTGCAGAGACTTTCCTTCCTGCTAGCACCATAAAGCTAGTGTTGCTGCCGGTCCTCATGGGTTTAGAGACACAGGATGGGACTATTGCTCAAGACCCATTCCAGCCTTCTGCATGGAGCCCCCCACCCCATAGCTTCTACATGGGAGCTGGGCCCCATACCTTCTGCATTGGAGCTGGGCCCCCACCCTCCACTCAGCTTCTACATTGGAGCTGGGTCCCCCTAGCTTCTGCATTGGAGCTGCAGCCCCCTCAGCACAAACTGAAAACTCACTGCTAAATGTGCAGAAGGTCGCTCCATTGTATGCTAACATTCAATTGCAATCTGTAGAGTCCAGTTATCTGCTCCTCTGGATAGACTATCACCTAAGGCATACACTGACACTGTTCCGATTTAATGAGTTTCCATCTGTGGTAGTGCAAGGATGTTTCGCTGGTACCCCCTGGGCTCTCAGATTTTGCTCAAACTGTTCTTTGGCCCAGATTGAATCCCTTCATGTTATTTTTGACTGTCCAGTCTATCTACAACCCAGAATGAGGTTCTTATCCCCCTATATAGCGTGGCATCTTGATTTGTGGCTGATCAAATTGCTTAGTGGCAAAGATACTGCTCATACTAGAGCCATGGCCTCCTACTGTGCCCAGGTGCTAAAAATTAAACAATCGATGTGATGACATGTTGATGGTTTTGTATTTATCTTAAGTGGGTTGTTATTCTCCCACTTCTGCTACTGATGTTTCTCTTAAGTTAACTTGCAAAAAAACAACAGTTTTATATGAAACATAACACTGTACCTTTGGTCACCCCAGGTGCACTTATATTTGTTGCCACAAAAGCATGTTAAATCAATGGGTGTTAAAGCTGGCCATCCCAGACCCTCAAGCACATGGATATGTGCACCACAATGTTGAAGAGTATGCCATACACAAGGATTATACCAGCAATGGACTTTTTTGGAAACAGATTTAGTCCACAACACCCTAGAACTTATGTATTGATAAGATATGACATTTTGATGTAGGTGGTTTACAGGTTGTCTTTTGTTAACCCCTAGCATTTGCTATAGCATTAGCACTTGTGTTAGAAGCACCAATACATGTGCTAAACCCAGGTGTGCCTGAGAGGTGAATCAGGATTTCACCAAGGGAATCTGTAGTAGCTTTAGCTTTGCTGCTAGGACTGTTTAGAACAGTGATACTCATGGATTATTCAGACAGTGGGTAAGTTTGTTGTGGGAATATTGTCCAAACTACTTAAAATCCTCATCCATTTTGCCTTTAAACTGAGACTTTGGAAGTTATATTGGGATGCAATTTGTTTTTTCTTTCAATATAGGCTTGAAGCATTTTGAATGTCTATATGGATGATAGCAAATGCAAGTTTTGCAGACTCACCACTGTGTGAAGCCATAAAGAAATAGTGGTGTTGAAAAAGATCATAAGATGGTCAGAAACAGTGTGACCAGCACAGTGAATATGTTGGTATAATCCTTCTGTATGGCATGTTTTTCCACATTGTGGCACACATTTCAATTTGCTTGAGTGTCTGGGATTGTCAGCTTCGTTAACACTAACTTAACATGCTTTTGTGGCAACAAATATTAAGTGCATCTGGTGTGACCAAATGTGCATTGTTATGTTCTAATACAAAGGCCGTTTTTAGACGAGCGCGGCGGCGCCCGCGCTTGTTTCTTTAAAAAGCCGGCAGCTCGTTCTACACGAGACGCTGCCG
>QEPC01002893.1:60022-94460 GCA_003113815.1 Sphenodon punctatus
CCCCCCCCTTCCAGCCAGACCTCATGCTGCCACTAGAGGCCAGCATCACCCCCCAGCTCCCCCTGCCACAGCAAGCCGGGTACACCCTCCCACCTACTATCACAATACAAACCCTCCACCAGCCCATTCCCATGCTCCCACCATGGGTCTGGGCCAGGGACAACTCCCCCTCCCCAACCCCCCAAGGCAGCCCCCATGCTCTGACCATGGGGGAATGCCTCCCCTCCCACCCCCCTCTCCCCTTAAAATACACCAATGACTTGCCAGCATACTGACCTCCTGCACCCCCTTGCAGTCCCCAATTGGAGACGGATTTTCAAGTTTTCCAAGAAATTGTCCCCCTCCTTGGAAAACCCCCTGACATGCAGTCTCTCCAAATAACTAAATACTGTTTCTCAGTCAATGCAGATATGGACAAGTCATTTATGGCTGCTGCCCCAGAAAGCATGGTTATCCTGGTATCAGGAACACGGTTTGTCTGAAACAGTGATCAGCTTTGGATGCCCTTAGCCTGGATGTCCATTGTCAGAGGTCATTTTCTTAGCTCAGACAGGGCTTTGGGTTTGCAAGGTTGGTGTTGCCTCTGATGCGTGGGGGTTGTGAGTTTGCTTCTCTCAGAATGAGCAGGGGACTCGAGCTGGTGATCACAGGAGTCTTGCTAAGAACAGGTTGTGTCTCTAGCAGGGCCTGCGATTCCCGTTAGGACCATTCCCATGGCAGCCATTTTCCCTCAGGCTCACTGTCTTTTCTGTTGCTCTGAAAGCTGGCCACATTCCCTCTGTCACAGGATCAGGGGCAGTTGGTGGGTTTTGAGGTTGGAGGTGCAGTAAGGCTGGCAAGTCTAGGGGCAGAGCTAAGGCAACAGTGGGTGGAGCCAGGGCAATGGGGGTAGCATAACCCAGTAGCAAGGAGTTCCCAGGGTTAAAATTGGAGGGACATTACCTAATCCAGCAATTTCAGTTAGGTGGGTTATATTCACCTCCTCTGACGGGTTTAAAAGAGGCAGACAACCTTAAGCCTCACTTACAAGCACTGTTAGCAAAGATCCACAGGACACAAAGCTTTTCCTAGGGCCCTATCACCATGCAGATATATAAAAACCAGAAAACCACACAAACCAAACCATTCCCACAAGCCCCCAAAGGCATCCTTGATACTTCCTTAAAATTTAAAATAAAAGAAATGATACTGAGGAGGAGGAGGAACACCATGCATTCTAAACCACCATGCAAGATTGGTCCCATTTAAAGCCACAGATTGAAACCCACCAGTCACTGTTCTTTGTATACCAGATCAAGGAGTGGAACAAGACAGTTTGCATGTAGTCTGTGTGGTTTGTAAAAAAAAAAAAAAAATTGTGGTTCATGGGGCCTTAAAATTCCTCCCCAACACACCAGATGGCAAGCATACTGCTTCAGATAGAAGGGACTTGCTGCGTGTGTTGGAGGGACCCAAATCCTTGCTTCAGATTTGGGTCCCTCCAACCTTCTTGCCCTCTGCTGCATGTGCGTGCGAGTGGGGGGGATTTTAAGGCCCATGAATCACCAGACTAACAGTTAAAATTGAGGTTTTGAAATCCTGAGATTTATCAGAAGCATCACATTTCCAGCATTTTGAAAACTAAAATCACAGGACTAACCAGTTAAATCTCAGGATTTCAAAACCTCACTTGAATCACAGGGCATGAAATACTAATTTCCCCTCACCCTCAGAGACGTGCGGCTTCTAGCCGCCCATACCACATAAAGGGAGAATGCCTCCCTTTTGTGCCTGAAGGCTTCCTTAGGTGTCCTGAGGAAGCCTTCAGGGGTGTGTGGGGTTCTCACTGGCTGTGTACACGCATGAGCATGCACAATCAGGGAGAATGTTCCGACCCATCTTGAAGAACCTTGTTGTAGAGGTAGCTGAACCTTCAGAAGGTCAGTGCCTCTAACACAAGGTCCTTTGAGATGGCTCTGAGTCTCAATCTGGTTTTGTGCACTGCATGTGTCCTTAAAAAAATGCAAACATTGGCCACTGCATCAGGGCCCAGGGGAGTCCTCCTGGGGCCAGGTGGGACATTGCCCCTGATGCCCTAGGGGGCACACTGCCCCTGCACAGGACGACTCTGGAGAGAGGTTTCTAGGGCAGCAACCAGAAAGGGTTTCTGTAGGACTTAGAGGGTCAATTGTGACCTACCCCTGCATAGGCCCACAAGTGGCAGGAGAAATGGACACCCCTTCAAACCCAGGCATTGGCCTTACTTGCAGATCTTGAATTCCCTCAATGTGAGGGTTGCAGGCAATATTTCACCATGTGGGATGAGAGGTATTTTATTATTTAATCAAATTTCTACCCTGCCCCTCCTAGAACAGCTCAGGGTAGCTTACAAATAGAAAAAAACACAAATATAAAATATATCTAAAAAATTTAAAGCATTCCAAAATACTAGTATTAAAACAGGGCCAGGCATCACAATAAAATAGGGTAAGGGAAGATAAACCCCACTAACCCCCTGCTCCCCAAAGACCTGGGCGAACAGCCAGGTTTTACAACTTCGCCAGAATGTCAAAAGGCTTGGGGCCAGGTGAGCTTCCTCCGGGAGGAAGTTCCAAAGGCATGGTGCAGCCACCGAGAATGCCCTCTCCCTTGTGGCCCCCTGCTTAATGTGGTGGACCTCCAAGAAGACACCCCCAGTAGACCAAAGGAGCTGCTCAGAGACACAGAGGGCCCTGAGGTATGAAGGGCCCAGACCGTGGAGGACCTTCTAGACCACCACCAAAACCTTGAACCTGGTTCAGCATGCTATTGGCAACCAGTGCAGAGCCCGGAGCACAGGTGTTATGTGCTCCTGACGACCCGTTGCCAAAAGGAGCCGGGCCGCTGCATTCTGCACTAGCGGCAGCCTCCAAACCAGGATCAAGGGAAGCCCCACAGAGCGTGTTGCAGCAGTCCAGCCTCGAGGTGATGAAGGCATGGATGAGGGAGGCCAGGTCTGGGCCAAAGATGTACCGACGCAGACTCTGCACCAGATGCAACTGGCAGAAGGCGGCCTTAGTGACTGCCTCCACCTGCCGCTCCAGGCGGAGATCCGCATCCAATATCACCCCCAGACCTGTTGAGCTACAGGAGGGCAAACCCCCCCGATCAGGGGGGCCAACACCTCCCTCGCTCTCCCCATCAACATCACCTCCGTCTTATCAGGGTTGAGTCTGTCTGCTCTGCCACATCCATTCTGCCATGGCCTCCAAACACTGGGACAGCAGGGTCTGGGTCAGTTGAAAAGGAGAGGTACAGCTGAGTGTCATCAGCATATTGGTGACATTGCACCCTGAACCCTCACAACCTCCCCCAAGGGCTGCATATAAACATTCAATAATGGAGACCGAATGGAACCCTATGGAATGCCACATAAGGCACGGGGGCAAGATGTTTCATCCCCACCACCACCCGCTGGCTTCTCCCCAAGAGGAATGAACGGAACCATTCAAGAACAGTCCCATCCAGACCCCCCAGGTCACGCAGCCATCTCAACAGCAGCCCATGATCCAGTGTCAAAAGTGGGCAAGAGATCTAGCAGGAAGAGAAATGCTGGACATGCTGCGCCCATCTCCCGGCAGAGATTGACCAATGCCACCAACCCCATCTGTGCCATAGCTGGGGCGGTACCCAGATTGAAAAGGGTCCAGGAAACCGATGCTATCTAGGTGCACCTGGAGCTGGATCACCACCGCCCACTCAGTAACCTTCTCTAAAAAGGGAAGGTTAGAGACAGGTCGGTAGCTGGCGAGCGCATCCATGTCCAAAGATGGTTTCTAGTGAAGACATCTATCTTCCTGTCTTCACTGGCCTCCCTGGGTGCAAACAGACATAATGCCGACTCCACTGCCAACACCGCTTTAATGCCCTATGCAGCCCTGCAACATACGGTGGACAGACATTATGTCTGTTTGCACGCAGGAAGGCTGTAACATTCATAAGAAATGCTTAGCTGTGTTAAAATGGAGTTAGCGTTAAGTCTGTTTTCATCCCCCGTGACTGATTCTAATACCACCACACATAGTAACATTTGTATTTTATTATGATCTCTTGCCAGGTGCTTGGAATGAACCCAGAAGAGAGACTGCCCTGCTGAACATAGGAGGCAATCTCTCTGCTGCCCCCCTGCCTTTAACACAAAAAACCCCAGAAGAATCAAGGGAAGCAAGCAGGCTGTGCAGCTCTGTTTTATACTCGGGGTGCAATCCAATTTTTTTTTAAAAAAACCTCCCCCCCCAAAAATATTAGCCATACAGCCTCATGCAAGTGACCGTTATTGGAATACTGTTTTCAGATAGCAAAATAATCCTTACTGTGGTGAGGAGTACGTCACTTCTGCCTGTGGGCCAATTTGGCAGAATTTGCCAGTCACTTTGCTGTGGAGCATTCTGCTTCTTCTAGAGTTCGTTTGCAGGGCAGTTCGTTACAGGGCAGTAGTCTCTCGTATCCACATCCTTCTTTAGATGACAGATATGCTTTCCCTTCACTGCTTTCATGAGACCCCCTCCCCTAATCCATGCAGAAAGAAGGATTTGCCTGGCCTATGAGGTTCTGTGGTACTCCATTGTTATCAATAACGAGTTCTCTAGTTTCAAGACAGTTGGAAGTTACTTGCATTCGAGCACCTTATTTTGGAGTCATGCTGCTTTTGTTGGACACTACTGTAGTGTTACTGTTAATATTTCATTTCTTTTGATGGAACAACCCTAATTTAGAAAAAAAATTCAACAGAATTGTTTGAAAAGTTTCCCGCTTTCTAAAAATGTAACACATCGGAATTGTCAAAGCACTCACAATGGGTGAAACCAGACATAACGCTAACTCCACCTTAACACCGCTTTAACATTTCATATGCAGGGTTATATTTTTCAGCTGACTACCTCTCTTTTTCAACTGACCCAGACCCTGCTGTCTCATTGCTATCCCATTGTCTGGAGGCTGTGGCGGAATGGATGTGGCAGAGCAGACAGACTCAACCCTGATAAGACGGAGGTGATGTTGGTGGGGAGAGCGAGGGAGGTAGTGGCCCCCCTGGTTGGGGGGGGGGGTTTGCCCTCCTATAGCTCAGCAGGTCTGGAGTCTGGGGGTGATACTAGACTCAGACCTCCACCTGGAGTGGCAGGTGGAGGCAGTCGCTAAGGCTGCCTTCCACCAGCTGTATCTGGTGCGGAGGCTGTGTCCGTTCGTCTCCGGCCTGGACTTGGCCTCCCTCATCCATGCATTCGTCACCTCGAGGCTGGACTACTGCAACGCGCTCTACGTGGGGCTTCCCTTGTTCCTGGTTCGGAGGCTGCAGCTAGTGCAGAATGTGGTGGCTTGTCTCCTTACAGGGCCGGCCTGTCGGGAGCATATTACACCTGTGCTCTGAGCTCTGCACTGGTTGCCGATAGCGTGCCAAGCCAGATTCAAGGTTTTGGTGTTGATCTATAAAGCTCTCTACGGTCTGGGCCCCTCATACCTCAGGGACTGCCTCAGGGGCCGCATCCCAGAGTGGCTCCTCTGGGTCCCCCATGTTAAGCGGGGGACCACAATGGAGAGGGCATTCTCATGGCTGTGCTGTGCCTTTGGAACTCCCTTCCAGAGGAAGCTCGCCTGGCCCCCAGTCTATTGGCATTTTGGCATAATCGCAAAACCTAGCTGTTCGCCCAGGCCTTTGGGGAGGATAGGGCGAGGGTTTTTTAGCTCCCCCACCTGATGTATTTATAATGTTTGTAGCCCTGTTTTCATAATGTATATTTATTGTTATGGATGATTTTAGATTGTATTTTATGATGTTTTTATTGTTGGAAGCCACCCCAGGCTGCTTTTGCAGGAGGGGTGGGGTATATATCTATAAAATATAAAATAAATATTGGTGCCCTATGCAGCCCTGTGTGGAAGAAAACAAGCCTTCAGTCTGTTTGGGAGTTTGTCAGAAAACACTATTTATTTAGCAAATGCTATTGCAATAGGAGAGACCTTTTCAGCAGCAAAGATTGTCTCTGGCATAAGAAAAGACAAATCTGAGGGTCACAAGAGTTTGGCATGTTTATAGCACTCTGCAAAAGCCTGAATTGTATAAATTCCTTTTCAGTTACACAAAGAAGAGACAGGACTTCTAAAAAAGCATTCTGTGGTCTGTCAGCAAGATTCAGTTGAAGGATTTTCCCCTTAGTTCAGCATATTTCTCACCCATCTGTGATGTATACTTGACCAAAGACTTCCACACCTGCAACATGCATAAGAAATATTAAAGTGGAGCTAGTCTTATGTCTATTTTCACAGTGAAAGTCAGCATAGCTCCCTTCACTTTAGAGACTCATACCAGCTGAAGAGCAGATTCTGTTGTCCACAAAACTAAGACTCAGATACAGATTGACTAGGAAGTAAAGGAAGTTGTCTTTCTAGAGTTTAATTGTCTGAACTAAGAGAAATAGAATAGCAACAACCACAGTGGACTTTCCTTTGCTGAATAAAAAGACACTAGTGACATAAGTAATGAGATGGGTTTGTTTAAAATGAATTTCTAAAATTGGACACTTCCTTCAGTTCCTGGAGAACACCAGCACCAGTTCTCCGCTCAGACTAAAAAGCACTGTTGCCTCCCCTGGAGAATAGGGCCTGATGCTGGACTTCACAAACCAAGTTATATTGTACATTTTCCCTGCTTTGGGCTCTGCTTACCTATATTCTATGGGTATTTTCAAAAGGGACACCACTGCCCGTGACCACGCTTACCCTGGTGTGGTCACTGGTGGTGGCGTCACATCTGCTCCCACCCCTCAGAAGTTCACTACAGGTGGGAGCAGAGTACACCCCGGATTGGCAGGGTTAATCCAGGATGTGTGCTCGACTTGTTGTTGGAAGCCTACCCGGGACCATGGTAGAGCAGGCCGTCACGTTTGACGGCCCACTCTACCTAACCCCAGCCAGTGGCTGGAGCAGTTCTGGGCAGGTGTGGTGGTGTCATAAGCTGCTACACCTGCCTGTCAGGGAGGAGGTGGGGCTGCATTAAGCAGCATGGGGCAAGGGCTGTGCAGACACGTCCCCAGCTGCTGTCACTTTTGTTCAGTGCCAGGGCCTAAGTCTGCCTGTGGTGAGGGGGCTCACCATGGGCAGGATCAATGCATGGCAGCTGAATGAGCTGTCATGTATGAAAATACCCTATGAATGAAGTGTTGCTTGCTGGGATGGTTTAAAAAATAAAATAAATAAATCAAACCCCCTGTTAAGATCACCTTTGAAAGACAGGTCTCTCCTTGAAAAATTATATGGCATCCTCTGGGATTGTTTGCGACAGAAATGGGGGATAGTGGCTTAGATCAGCTTGTGAAAATACAAACTGGGTAGAACTCAGTCAGAAGTGAAAGTGGTCATGTATTTCATTTATTTATTGTTATTACTTAGCTGTAGACCATCATCCTCAAATAATGCCCTGTCACATTATGAGCATAATAAAACAGACAAGGGAAGAAAAAATACAAGCATGATACAATGCACATTACAAGAGGTAACTTTCAAATTTTCCCTGCCCAAGCAATAAATGTCAGTTTGCCAAGGTCACTGAGTTTTCTTGTACTCCAATACCCAGAATAAAAATCTAGCAGTGCTAATGGAAATATCTGGATCTGTCTCCAAGGAGATACAATTCTTTCTGCCATCTGATCTGCTCTATGCATATAAGGGGCAATGTACTGGTGCCAAAAGAATATGTGCCAAATTTTCAACCAGTGCTTGTCCCGTTGCATCTATGCAACCTTGCTTAGAAACCCTCTCAGCATACAGCATTCTCTTCCATCTTCCCTCAGTAAAAGCTGAGACAAAACACCAAATCTGGCCAGGGTGAAAGCCACCCCGGCCCTAGTAGGGATGGGTGAACAGAGCCAAGTTTGGAAGTTTGGTTCAAAAATGGAGTTCGGTTCGGTTGACCGAACTGGTCGAGTTTGGTCTGAACTCCCAAACCACATTCACCCTTCCCTAGACCCTAGTCATTTGTGCATTAGCCAGATGAGGCTCCTTTGGGTGGAATTACAAATTTCAGGAATAGCTGTGAAACCCTTTGGGTAGAAACAGATTTTCTGGATTTCCAGATCTCTTGCGTGGGTCTTAATTTCAGTCCAGGCTCTACAAAAGGGTTTGGCCAGGATATAAACCCTCGAGAATCTCCTTGAGTGAAGAAATTCCTCCACTCTATCCGGTCATTTTCCCTTGGCAACATGGACAATTTGTTGAGCTGTTGAACCTGATTTGACTAAATGCAGCTTTAACCAGAACTTCAGAGCAGCTAATTTAGCCATTTCAGAAACCCTGTCACACCTGTCTGCTCTAAAATGGTCACCTCTAGGGGACTGCGCATGCGTGAGTAGAAACAGGATGCACACTGCAGAACTCCATCCTGACCCCTGCAAACATCAAAAGGCATGCCATGAAAAGTGCCAAAATAATAAAAAAAAGTAAAAATGAGCGGCAAGGGGAATAATAAGCAGCTGCCGACCAGAAGCTCTTTAGAGCAATTTGTCAGACCTGCGGGAGTGGAGAGAGCAGAGGAGGCCATGGGGAAGATGGTGGACAAAATGGCGGCCCGCAAAATAAACGAGCAAACGGCAGAAGGGGATAAAGAAGAGCCCATACAGCAAATGATCTCTCTGCTAGCAGAATTTAAAGGTGAAGTAAAAAAGAACTGAACAGCACACAAGGCAAGAGACAGACTGGTAAGCCTTTCCACAGATCTGGGTCTTGGCAAGAACATGTTAATCGGGCCATACGTGTGGCACAGGCCACTGCCCAATAAATAAGTAGGCTTTTTGCTAGGCAGGGCAGATCTGCAGTCCAGCAGGCCCTGCAGGTTTATAACACCAAAGTCAGGGCCCAACTACTGTATTGAGCCAAGTTATGGGCTCCTTTCAATTTTAACTCTGTAAATAGGGTCCAATCTAGGTTCCTCCAGCGCCTCTTGGGGGCTCCCAGAGGCACCCCTACAGCAGCAATCTGGGTGGAACTGGGCCAGAAGTTGTGGACCCAGGTAGCCAAAGAAGCCACACTGACACTGTGGGTAAAGCTGCAATCAGTCCAGGGTCCCATCCTAACAAGGACCATGCTGGAGGATCCCTTTTTGGACTCATGGTCATTGAAAGTCGAGGCTCAGTTGAAAGAGACTGGTCTTTCCCCCAATTCTCTCTTACATAAGTTGCCCGATACCTGTAGGAGGGAGGTCCTAGTTCGGATGGGGGATATAGGAAGGCAAACCGAACTAGCCAGCATTAGGCTAACACCCCACATCCTAGACTATATGTCTTATCTTCCGGAGGTGGGGCAGGCTGCTGCCTACCTGACAGTTGCAATTTCTGGCAGAGCCAAACAGCTGTTTGCAAGTGCCTGCCTTAATAGCATCCCCTCTTGAGTCTTGGAGGGTAGGATCCAGGGCATCCCATATGCAGATAGTAATGGTGTTATCGAAGGGGCATGATCTGAGACAATTGGGCATATTATCTTATATTGTCATCTGTATGACCACCTATGCCAGGAACTCCTTGCCCCTATCCTGGGTAAGTTCCCAGGTAGGGATGATCAAGTTTTACTAGTGATACTTCTGGACAGTGTAGATCCAGATACTATACTGAAAGTAGCCATGTTTCTGTTGAGAGCTGTTCAACTCAGAACTTGGTTCCTGAATAGTACCCCTCTGACCCAGTCAATTTAGCTAATACTAAATGCTTATTTCAGGGATGTTTGCGATGTCAATATATTGTATTTAATATGTATTAAGTAGTTTGTATGTTTTTTATATATATTTTGCAATGATCCAAGATCATGCAATAAATGCATTTGATTTGACTGGTAAGCCAGATAAATAAATTGCAAAGTTCTGTAGATAAAGGAAATAAACTAGAAGAGCTGGCAGGGAGAACAACAGCTGCAGAGGATAGGATTGCTGGGGTGGAAGAACAGCGGATAAGAGCAGAAGAGCAAAGAAACTTGCACAGAGTATTCTTTGCTATATGAATAAAATAGAGGACTTAGAAAACAGTTCAAGAAGAAATAATCTGAGGATTTTTGGTGTGGCTGAGGGAGCAGGTCAAGTGCTCAATCAGTGATCTCATAACACAAATAATAAAAGAAATCCTCCTTGAAGCCTCCCATTTACATGAACTACAGATTGAAAGGGCACAGAGCGTTGAGGGCAAAGCCCAAAGGAGAGCCATCAAGACCCATTATAATAAACCTACTGCGGGTCACACAAAAAGAGGAGCTACTGGCGTGTGTAAGGAAAATCCCACAACTACAATACGAAGGAAAGAACATCCGGATCATGCCGGATTGTGCCCCAGAAACAATGGAAAAAGAAGAAGCCGGGGCAAGTACTTTGGGACACTGCGAGAAATGAAAGTAGAACCCCATCTTCTCTTTCCTGCTAAATGGCCATCATGTGGAATGGGTGTAGAAAACTATTCGTAGACAAAGAAGAGCTGGAATTCTTTGTCCTAAAGCACAAAGCAGAGACGGATTGAAAGAATGAAGCAGGATGAGCATTGCAGTTGACAAACCATGAGGTGCATGAACCCTAGGTTTTTTGTTTCAATGGTGTGGGCTACGTGTGGGCACACACTAAAAGTAAAAATGTATAAGTAGACAAGTTTGCAGGGTGGGCGGAAGGGGATTGTTTTTCCACTGAAAGGGGAAACATTATCTGCAGTTGAGTGCCTCATAGCAAGAAGGAGAGGGCTAAGGAGGGAAAATTGAGACCACCAAAGTTGGGGATGAAGGTGGAAGGGAGGGAAGGAGTGGGGAATAATAAGGGTGGGAGCTATCGCATGTTGAAGAGGAAAACCCATGTGCCAAGGATAAATAAGGAACATAGAAACAAGATAGAATTAAAACAATGGGAGGAGTAAGGTGTGACAATAAATGTGCAAGGTTTAAACACACCAGTAACGAGAAAAAGTTTTAAAATTCCTGTATACACAGAAGAATGACTTATTTGGATTGCAGGAAACCCATCTGTTGCCTATAAATGTAAATATTACCCCCACACACTTCATGTGCAAAAAAAAGAGAGGGGTTATGATTGGGTTCACAGAAACACGGGTTGACAGTGTTATCCTCATAAGGATGAAGAGGGTAGATTTGTAATGCTTAATGGAGTTTTACAGGGGGAACCAGTCTCAGTGATTTCCATGTATGCACCAAACATGCAAATGAAAAAGTTCATAAAACAATATTTAAATCTAATCCAAGAAAAGGTGACAGGAATGTTAATTATATTAGGAGACTTACACACCAAGAAATAGATCCTTCTGGGAATAAATGTATGGAAGTATGGCAATGCCAAATACAGCAAGAGTGTAAACAGTATCATTTACAAGATATATGGAGGATATTAAATCCTAAGAACAGAGTATACATATTACTTTGCAAAGCATAATATCCATACCAGGATCAATTATATACTAGGGGATAAGGTAACATTACAGAAGACCACAAAATGTCAGATCCAGCCAGTGGTTCTGTCAGACCATTACACAGTAATAGCCTCACTACAGATAACAGGACAGCTGACAGAATGTAAACGGGTAGATGGATAATTGACAAGTCCACACTTAAACTTCAAGAGGACAAAAAATATATGGTAGAGCAAATTTAATGGTATTTACATGAAAACAAGTTCAGTGGGTTCAGTAGGAACAGTATGGGAAGCAGGAAAGGTGGTTTGGAGGGGTAAGTTGATTGCCCTGAAAATAAGTCAATTTAAAAAAAAAAAAAAGAAGTAGAGCTGAAGAAATTGTAGGAGAAACTACAAGGGGTGGAAGTACAAAATAGGATAAACCCACAGGGAAGGTATAGTAAGGAATTACTAAAACTAAAGAGGGAGATTGAAGGAATTGAAACAGACAGAACAGTACAACAATTAAAGAAAATTAAATGCTTTTACTTTGAAAAAACAATAGGGCAGGAAGAATATTGGCAAAAAATCCAAGGAAGTGGACAATCATAAGCTCAGTCCAGAAACAGGATGGCACAGTGACAAGGATAGAAAGGGAAATCAGATATTTGTACAATTCTACCAACATTTATATTCAGCGCAGTAACAAGATGCTGAAAAAAGAGAAATTCATAGAAGCAGTGAAGTTACCACTCCTTAATACAGATCAAATCAAATTACTGAATAGGGTAACAATTGAGGAAATAGAAGCTGTCAAAATCCCTCCCTAACAAAGCAGCCAGCCCAGATGGTTACCTGGCTGAATTTTATAAAATATTTACAAACCAGCTCACTCCAATCTTGGAGCAAGTGTAACATTCTAAAATCAGGGAATACTCCTAAAGACTTTGGTCAAGCACACAGCGTTAATCCTCAAACCAGGCAGAAACCCAGAACCAGCTAGTTATAGACCAATATCACTTTTGAATGTTGGTTATAAGATATTCACTGGATCCTGGCCAAGAGACTTAAAGATGTGATTCAGAACCTAATTCATGTAGATCAGGTAGGATTTATCCCAAAGAGGCATGGATCAGATAATATTAGAAGGGCAGTAAACCTGATACATAGAATAATAGAGGCTAACACTGAAGCAATACTCAGCAGATGCTGAGAAGGCTTTTGATAGAGTAGAGACCATTCATGCTACAAACCCTAAAAAGAATGGGAATGACAGAGGATCTTAAGAGGTATTCAGGCTCTATACAAACCACCAGTATCACAATTGATCATAAATGGAGAGCTCTCAGAATCATTTAAGATTGGTAGAGAAACTAGACAGGGGTGCCCATTGTCACCTTTACTATTTAATATTGTTCTAGAGGTGCTTGCGTGTGCCCTCAGACAAGACCCAAAGATAGCAGGCATAAAAATTAAGGGGAGTGAACATAAGTTTGCACTTTATGCAGATGACACGCTTCTATTTGTGGCAGAAGCGGAGTTGTCTCTTCCACCATTACTACAGCTAATTAAGGACTTTGGGGAGGTGTCAGGGTATAAGATTAATCTTGAAAAATCGATGGCAAGGATATATGCATCAGATCAGCAGAGACAGGTGGCCCTGGAGGGAATGGTTCCCTTTCAGAAAGGTTTCAAATATCTGGGAATAAATTTAACAAAGTACCCAAGTAATCTATACAAAGAAAACTTCCCTGAAGCACTTGCACAGATACAAGCAGCACAGACCTGGAAAGGTCTAGCCTGCTCATGGATAGGTAGAAGTAACCTATTTAAAGTGATATCACTGCCAAAAATATTGTATAAAATAATGTTGCTACCAATAACTCTTCTGGAAAGAGTTTTTACACAAGTGGAAAGAATATGCAAGAAACTAATTTGGAAGGATCAAAGAGCAAAGATTGCTAAGGAAATGCTATACTGCCCAAAACAAAAAGGGGGACTTGGTATCCCAAATATTAGACTACCATAAAGCAGCAATGCTTGCATCCATAAGTAAATGGTATTTCAATTCAAAACAGGCAAATTGGGTGGAAATAGAAGAAAACCTAGGGATCAGCTCATTTGCTGACTATCTGATGGACATGGGCAAAATTGACTTTAAAAATGGGATAAACACCCATTTGCTGGAGGGGCACTACAAACCTGGAAACAGATAAAAAAAATGAAAATTAAGCCAATAGCTTCACCATACTCAATAGAGTAGAACTGAAGAAAGAAAAATGTGGCAGAGTCATTGAGAAAACAATTACAAATACATGGGATCACATGGGTGGAACTGTTTACCCCAGTAGGGTTCCGAAATATAGAATATCTGAAAAATTTACTAAGAAAGGTAGACTTCCTACAACATGCACAGCTAAAAAGCTATTTTACACAGAAATACAATATTAGATTACCAAAGAAAACTGAATAGGGTGGAAAAGATACTCTGACCATGAAATTAACAAAGGTAGTCTCAGTAAAGTATATAGGGCACTACAAGAAATAGAGGATAAAGAAACAGCTAATCTGGAAGAAGTGGGAAAAGGACCTTCAAATCAAATTAGACAAAGCAGCTAAAGCACAAGCCACTCAATAGATTTAAGAATTTCAAATCACTAGACATGCAAGACACTATCTTAAAGATCTTCTATAGATATTACATCACTCCAGATAGAGTGAAACACTGGAAAAAGGAGAGTAGGGGGAGTGCTGGAGGGGATGTGAACAGAAAGGAAATCTGCTTCATCACTGCTGGTCCTGCCCAAAGATCCTTGAGTTTTGGAGCAGTGTTTGGAAGTACCTGCATGATGCAACAGGGGTAATCCTACCCTTTGCTCCAAAGGTAGCTATCTTGGGGCATACTGTAAATAAACTCTCAGAGGAGAATCAATGGACTCTAGTAAGAGAATGCATAGTCACAGGCTTTTATGCAATAGCTAAAAACTGGAAGGGAGAAACTAAGCCTCTAAAGCAGGACTGGGAGGAAAGAATGTGGAAAAATTTAACTATGGAAAAGATTTTGGCAGAGGTAAATGGTAATGAGGAGGATTTTAGGAGTAAATGGTCAGTATTGTATTCTATTCTAAAGGAAGAGCGTGACTTGCGAAAGGGCGTATAACCGTTGGAACTTTGCTGACCTTTTAAGTGTTAATTTCTTTTTCAGAGTACTCAATTAAGACAAAGCACTGGACACAAAATATGTAAACAGGTTCAGAAATGTGATAGGGGAGCAGGTGGGTAGGGGAGCTATAGGAAAGAAATGAAACTGTATAACATTGTGAAATTTGTATTGTATCTGTGTTTTTTGTAATATATATATTATGAAAACTCAATAAATAAATAAATAAAATGGTCACCTCTAAATAGGATAAACAATGCAGTGATGCATTTCATTTATTAGCTGTTAAAAAACACCCCCTGCACTACAATAAAGGAAGTTTATTTAATTATCTGGCAGCCTTGTCAATTTAAGATATACTGTAGCCAATCAACACTACAATCTTTCACTGGAACAAACATGAAAGTGAATCTAGTTGATTTAAAGGTCTCTAGACAATCTTTTCAGATAGTAGCAAAAGAATAATCATTCCAAGTGCTTTTCAGCTGGTTTTTTTACACAAGTGCAGTTGTATTATCAATCTGTCAAATCCCATTCTTCAGCATTTTAATGAATAACTCTTTGTAGGAAGCAGCATCGATAATACCATGCTTAGGCCTTCAGAAAGAAGATTGAATTCCCAACAAAGAACATACCAGGGTCCAGCTCTTTCTTGCCAGAAATGAATTCTGGACCAAGAAGTGGATACAGTGACCAAGGATGAGAACTTTAGCCAAGGTTTTCAGAATAGCAGCTGAAAGTTAGACTTTTAAATCCATAGTAAGTTCCCCAATAAGATACTGATCTTGCAACCCCTTGTGTGCACGAGTAGTCCTTCCTCAGTGGGACTGCTTAGTACTACCAATTAAAGAATTGCTCTATGTACATCGAGGCTTGCCCATGCTCACCAACAGATGTTGGGCCATTAAGAATAATTTAAAGAACTTTGCTTTACTTAAAGTTAAAGATGTGCAGAAGTATTTGCAGTACCAAAGTAGACCAATTTTAAGAAGTTGTGTGCTCCCAGCCACTCCTAGAAGTAAGGGAGCTAGCTGTTGTGGGATCAACCCCTTTTAAAATAAGATCATACTTGTGTGCCTAAGAACAAATGTATAGGTAGTATTTTCAGAAGTGCCCAGATAATTTAAGCACAATCCTCTTTAGAAATCAAGAGCAAGACCCAAGAAGCTAATGCAACTTCAAGATGCTTTTTGAAAATACACTCCGGACCTTTTTACATGGCCGGAGGGGAGATGGGTGTTTTGCTGTGGTAGGGGAAGAGGTGTGTGTCCGTTTAGATGGACATACAGCCACCTCCATGGATGGAGCCTCCTCCAGTTTTCTGGAGGGCTCCATGGGTGGAGGTGGGTGTGGCGTAGGAGCACCCCCCCATCCTGCTCCATGTTCACATGGGTGAACACCGATTGGATACCCATCTCCCCACCCACTGCCAACTATATACACAGACACCTGCCTGAACATCAAGAGATGTAGAAATGGCCTATGTGTTTCAGAAGCACATGTTTCTGAATGTTTTTGCCTTTAGGTTTTGAAGATGTCCATCTGTTATGTAATGCCTGTGCATATATGTATATTCAAAAAGAAATTTAAAACCAATTGTATAACATCTGTAGGTTTAAATTCCTTTTAAAATTGAATTTAGGGTGTTTGCTGACGTTTAGGGAGGAAGGGACTACTGCGAGTTTAACTCACATTAGTGCAGTCACATGAACCCCACCCCACCCCCCCGATCATGGGTACGGGGGGGTTCGCATTATTTTTCCATTCTCCCATTAAATTCAACAACATTACACAAGGCTGGATTTTGAGCCCTGTCTCGTGTTATTGAATTTAATGGGGGAATGGAAAAATAATGCTAAACCCCCTGTGCCCATGACTGGTGGGGGTTCATGTTACCACACTAATGTGAGTGAAACTCATGTTAGTCCCTGCACTTTACTGAACGTGGGCAAGCAGCCTTGGTTAAGGGGTGCCAGCCATTGGGTCAGAGAGCTGCTGTGCATTGCCACGATGACCCTTTGCCTGCTCTACTCCAGGTGCTTGAAGGCACTCTGGACACCAACTCAAGAAGGGAAATTAGGAATTGAAAGAGAATAGCCCACAGGGTATCCATTGTAAGGGCAGCTCAGGCAGGAGGCTGAAGCTATAAGTAGCAGAAATCCTCTCATTTTGAAACACCTTCATTGCTTATCAGGAGTTGCCATCTCTCTTCCTTGGATGGCAGCCTGCAGGTGTTTTGGCAGGTGAAAGTATCTGTGCAGCACAAAACAGAAGAAAGGGAGTCTCACACTGCCAGGCCAAGGTTTTGTCTAATCCTGATTGCATTTCAGCTGGCAAGTTTGTGTTGCAGAGTTTGTCTGTGCAATCAACTCCTTAGCAGTCTCCTCAAATAGAAGAAGAAGCTCCAAGAAAGCAGCTGCTCATCAGCAAGCTATGGGCATTTCCGGCTCTGCCTCACAAACAAAGGGGATGATCCTAACCCGTGTGCAGCACATGCTCGATGTGCAGTTTGCAGGCCCTTCGCAGTTGCATACGCACCGCCTGCACCTCCCACCATGATGTGAACCCTACGCACCCCTGTGCAGTGGGGGCTGGGGTGCACACAACTCAGACATGGGCATTTAGGATTGGCCTCCAAAGCTTTAAAAGCAGGAAATGCAAGGCTTGAATGAGGCAGAGTCACACGACTAACTGAGCAAAACCTTTTTCTGAAGGCTGCTGCACTGTGCTAAGGCATCTATGCTTGCTTTCTTTCAAATCTGTATGCCTTTTTTAAAGAGCTTCCTTTTCTAATGCTTGTTGAGAGAGAAACCTGTTGGCTAGAGTTGGTCAAAGAGTAGTAAGGGAGTAGCAATTTTAAAGTTATGCCTTTTTTTCTAAATCAGAATTTCAGATTTTTTGTTCAAAATTTGGAATTGGCATGCTGTTGAAACTTGGGGGGGAAGGGATCAAGCAGCTCTACAGGTGGTTGAATACCAGGAGAAATTGTGAAAATTGTATGTTGTATTCCATACAGAAGCTCCCTGTACAGAAGTTCCCTGGAAGGCCTAGTAGCATGCTGAAGCCAGCAGCCACAGCCAGCGCTGCCGCCGCCGCCACCCAGAGCTCAAGGTAGGTGATCCCTGGGTGGGGAGGTAGGATGATCCCTGGGGTGGGGGGTGTTAAACCACCCCCCCACCCCAGGGATCAGTACAGTACCAGTACTTACCTGCTACTGGTGCTGGCTCTGGTCGCCGCCGGCAGCCTGGAGCCCACACTAGGGGACTTAGGGGAAGCTTTTTTAAAAAAAATCAAGGCTGGGCAGGGTGGGTGGGGGTTGTCCCCCTTCCACCCACGCAGCCTGGACTCGGGGAGGGAAAGAGTTTGGGTTTTTTTGTGTTTTTTACATTGCGGCCATTCATTTGAATGGCCACAATGTAAAAAAATCCAGCAGGGGGGATCCGGTACCAGACCCAAAATACCAGAATAATCCAATACTGCCGATACACCAAAATACCAACAGTATTGGATACCGGATGATCCAGTAGTCCAACCCCTACTGAGGAGTACACTCAGCCAGGTGAAAGCCACACTCTGGTGGCAGTGCCCCCCACCCCCCAATCATGATCCCTGGGGAGTGCAGCCAGCCAGGTGAAACCCACATCTTGATGGCACAGTGCCCTCAAAATCCCTTTCCTGGGTTTCAGTGAGATCAGAGAAGGTTGGGGAATATATAAAAAAAACAACAAACAACTTACTGTTGAAGGTTCTTCCATTGCTTCCAACCTCTTGCTAGCCGACTGTAAAATGGAACCCTCAGTGTAGATAGATTTCTTCTCCAAGGATAAAGTTCTCTCCTGCAAAGTACTGGATCTGGCTTATAGTCAAGCTTTAGTAAGGACAGTGGAGTACACTCAGCACCTTATATAGCCTACTATTTGCATAATTTTTTGTTGTCTAGGATAAACTTACCCCTGAAAGAAATGAAGCCTAATATTCCCTGATCAAATGAGAACAGAAACAGAAAAGGTGTGTAAAACCAAAGAAAAAAAATACAATTGACACCCTGTGTGTGTTTGCACCCTGGCACTTTTTGGTCATTGGAGACAAACGATAAGGATATCTGGCTGAAATTTGAGTATGTTATGGCCAGAGGGACCAGTGAGAATGTGCTGGAAGCCCAAAGTTGTAGACCCAATACTAAACATATTTTCATGGTTTATGTCAGCCACCATACAAAAGCACAAAATAGCAGTGAAAGGGTTAATTTTCATTGCTGCTGCCAACCGAAAGTGGCCTTGAGTTCCATGTCCCCTATTCAGATGAATAGTCCTTGAAAACTTTATTTTAAGCTGGGGTCCATTTGACCCCAATTGAAATGCATTGGCTGGGGTCAATTTGACCCCAATAGGCCAACTCAATGGAAACCTGAGATCTGTTTGAAAAATACCCTTTTTTGTTTATAGGATACTAATGGTAAGAGGTATTAGGCTGAAATGCTTGTATGTTATGCCCAGAGGTGCTGGTGACAATGTCCTAAAAGCTCAAACTTGAGCTACTAATTACCTTTTTTAAAAAATGTTTTTGTGCTTGCTGGGTCAGTTTGACCCCAGTTACCTTCTTAATTAAAAAAGGAGTAGCCATGACCAGTAGACCCACCAATTTACAAAATGGCCTCTAGTCAGGCTTGGGAAGGGAGAAGGAAAGCAGCAATGCATCATGCAAACACAGAGCAAGCAAAGCAAACCATCTTATAATAACAATGTTATGTGCCATCCTTAGCACACGATAACAGAAGCAGCAAGAATTTCAACTTGTCCCCCAAAACATGCTACACAGCTCTGTTACAACATAGGAGGTAACTTCTGCTGCAACTAAACACTGAGTATTCATGCAAGGACTAGCCATTAGTGAAAAAGCCTGTGTCAACATCCCACCAAACTGCAAATGGCAGAGCCATTTTAAAATGCAAGGAACATTCCAGCAAAGACTGGAAACACTTCCATCCCAGCCTATAGGTCCCCCACCTATAAAACAGAAAGCATACTGTTTACATCAACAACAGCATAGAAAGACCAGTTTTAATGGAGGATAGCCATGGCCAGTGGGGGCCCTAGAAAATGGCCACAGCCTTTGCACATGCTTGAGAGATTTGAGAGTGGGGGAAGCCAGCAGTGCACATGCAAACACAAACACAGAACAAGCAAAAGCAAACCAGATCGGAAACCAACCAAACCACAGAATGTGAAGTCTTTGCACACCACAAAAACAGCACTGCCTGAGTGTTTGAGTCTCAAGTCCAGAGTCTTTCAGAGCAGCCCACAGGGCTCTGTGGAATATTACCCCCACTGACGGGAAAAACAAAGCACTTTTCCCCAGTCAGGTAGCAATGGGCACCAAGCCCAACTGACCAGAATGCTTTTGTCCTTGAAGTGACTCCTTAGAGCAAGCTCAGCAGAAGACACTGCCCCCAATCCCCTCAGTTCCTACCTGGGCCCAGGGAGGCAAAACACTGAGCACTCAGCTGATGCAGATTGCACCAAGAAAGTCTGAAGAAAGACTGACTCACATTAGGCATTCTTTTTTAAAGAATTCACACGACATCTCTCCAGAAATGTGCTGTTCTTGACAGTCAGACACAGACTAACCTTTTGTGGGGGGCTGGCTTCCTTTTATGCTCCAAGCCACACCCACCAACTTCCTCTTCCTGTGCGGTGGCCATCTTAGGCATCCCACATGATAGGTGCCATCTTGTGGCCTATCCCTGCCACACCTGCAACTTCTCAACCTCATGAATGTATCCTTGTCTCTCCTGATGTTGGCCTCTCCCACATCTCCCTTTTCCTTGTCTCTTAGATTGTAAGTCCTTTGGGGTACGGACCTGTCTGTAACTACAGACTGTATAGTGCCAGGTACATTGCTGGCACTGTATAATTAATAATAGTTATTCAAAGGTCATGGAAATACAGCTGCAGCAACATTTGGAGTCCACTCGCCTTCCCTAATGCAGCTACCTGTAATAAAAGAGGGGGGGGGGGGTGAAGACACAACAGCCATGAGGTCATATTGTGCCAATCAACCCCAAACACATGGTGAAGAGCAAAGGATTTAAAATTTCTAAAAGTACAGCCTTTTTCTCTTCTACTTGTCAATACCAGCAGCAACACAGGGGATAAGAACCCATGACCTTTGGTTTTCTGAGCAAAGAGTCTTACTGTTAGACCACCAAGCCCTGTTTCTTACAAGCTAGAATTTTGGTTCTCAAGAAGGTAAAGAAGGGTGCGCTGGTGCAGGGGGTGTTTGAGCCCCTAGAAAATAATTGTCTACGCGCACGTGCGTAGACTAGAATTTTGGGGCATCACCATTTCAATTCAAGTTCCTCCCAGTGTCTTCTTCACAGGTACGAACATTCGTTATATGCGTTCTATCGATGCGTTCGCCCAAGGCCCGCCCAAGGCCCTTTTCATTCACCCTCGACCTAAGCACACAGAGCATACGGGAAACTGGGATATTATGTGCATTCTATACATTCTATTTGCACAAGGCCCGCCCAAGACCCTTTGCATTTGCCCTCGACCGTAGCACACGGAGCATACTGAGAACTTGTATATTATGTGTGTTCTATCGATGCATTCGCCCAAGGCCCTTTTCATTCACCCTCGACCTAAGCACACAGAGCATACTGGCAACTTGGATATTATGTGTGTCTATTGATTCTGTTTGCACAAGGCCCTTTTCATTCACCCTCGACCGTAGCACACGGAGCATACTGGGAACTTGGATATTATGTGCATTCTATCGATTCTGTTTGCACAAGACCCGCTCAAGGCCCTTTGCATTCGCCCTTGACCATAGCAGGATTCAGAAAGCAGGCCCTTTGTCATGGCTGAATGGTGAGGGTTTCTTTGATGTTCATGTTTTGGGGTTCTAGCCTTTACTGGTGCTGAGGAAATCAAGGCAGAGTGCCTAGGGCACTAAATTTGCTTCCAAATACAATAGCTGATTTCTTGCTTAAAAAACAAAAACCATTACAGTCACCTTTTCAGAAACAAAGCCAGGTTCTTACTTCCCCCATTTATAGTTGAGCCACACTAAGCAGCCATTGGAAGGCTCAACATACCTTCCTGGGGGGAAGCCAAGAATTGAACTAGAAGTTTCTGAATCCCAGGCTAGTGTGATTACCACATGCTAGCCTAAGACGTGAGCCTACAGTTTGCTGAAGCACAGACAGCTATCGACTCTACTTGGCTACCAGAGAAGCACATTGACATAATACAGCAATAAATAGTTGATTGCTGAATTCACAAAGCAGGCCCTTTCTCATGGTTGAATGGTTCGGGCTTTGATTTTCATAGTGCAGAGGAAGCCTAGGCAGTGTGCTTAGAGCAATATATTTGTTGCCACATACAGTAGCCCATTGTTTGTGAAAAAGACCCCATTGCCGTCACCTGTTAGAAAACAGGGTTAAACTCGTACTGTCTCATGGCAACTAGCAACCTTTCAAAGGGCCCACATACTTGACAGAAGAACCAGGCTTTTAACCTGCAGATTCCAAATCCAAAGCGAACACCTAGCCCACAAGGCCAGCTGGCCACTCAGAAACAGCCTCTCCTGAAGCACACTTTGTTTTCAGAGAAGCAGGTTGATGGGTGTCATGAGTTAAATAGTTGTTTCCTTTGCTTGCTAAGTAGGCCCTCCTCTCTGGTTGAGGTTTTGGGCTGCGATGCATATGGTCATGGGTTTTAGTCTCTACTTGCCCGTGTAGTTGTTCGTTCGGTAGATGTTGACCGAGCAACATGGATGTTGACGCTCGGTAGAAGTGTGAGGCAGTGGTGGCAGGCGTCAGGTGCGTGCATGAGAAAAGAAAGTGTAAGGGTGTGTGTGTGTATAGAGAAAGCCTAGGCAGAGAGCACTCAAAGAGGAAGCTAAAGGGACACAGTGGAGATGAGAACTCAGGACCATAAGGACGAATAAGAAGGGTTGAACTTTGCTGACAAATATAATAGCCAATTCCTTGCTAAAAATACACAATTCGTGCCTCCTGCGGAGAAGCAGGGCCAAGCTCTTACTCACCCATTTACAGGGGAGCAGCACTAAGAAACTATTGGGGAGCCACACTGTCACAGGGTTGGGGTCTGCTACCCCACTTGCTGGGTTGGGTGACTCATTTTCACCCCACTTGCAGCCCATCTGAATCAGTTCTCTCTCTAGCTGATTCAGTCCTGCAAAGGGGACAATGCTTTTGCCACGCAAGTTCCAGAGGTTTCCCATTCACAGACTCTTTCTCTCTGGGTTCGGAAGTGCTTGACAGCACAAGTTACTCAGGCTGTGATTCCCCACAATGTGAGACAACAGAAAATAATTCTTAGTAAAGAAGAAAGTTTATAGATTACAGAAGCATAGATAGTTTGAACGCAGAGTGGCAATTAAAACAAAGGTAAACAAGGCATTCCCTGTCTGTACTGAGTGAGTCCCTAGTTAAGGTCTTACCCTACAGAAAATCCATTCCTCAGCCAGCGGTGGAAGGCTTAGCTGGGCTCCGGTCTTAGGCCGTTTTCAGATGAGCGTGGCGGCACCCGCGCTTGTTTTTCAAAAGAGCCGGCAGTCCGTTCTACATGTGACGCTGCCGCTGAAAAAGCGCATGCGCGGGCGATGCGCATCCATTTCCGACCGCGAACTTACCGGGTCGGCGATCGAGGCTGGTCATACGCGGCCGGAAATTGATGCGCATCGCCCGCGCATGCGCGTATTCGGCAGCAGCATCACGTGTAGAACGGACTGCCGGCTCTTTTGAAAACAAGTGTGGCCGCCACCACGCTCGTCTAAAAACGGCCTTAGAGTTTTCCAAAAGTTCTTACTTCATCGTTCGTTTGGCGCAGCCATCTCTGGCTGGTCAGGCGTTGACGCAGATAAATCTCTCTTAATACAGAGAGATAGCAAGGATCTCTCCTTTCTCTTGTCTCTCAGTTTAAATACCTTTCCAGGGTTCTTTGTTTTAGTTTCCTGCCCTTCCTGCTGGACCCAACAATCACCCTGGGGCAGTTCGTGCAGCCCGGGGGGGTCTCCGTGCTGGACTTCATACGCTTCAAATGTGGGGAGGACGACGAGGTGTTGGAAGCGGAGTAGACACCAAGGCAGCCATCTTTTGCAGGAAGAGACAGTCCCCAGCCCATGTGGGCATGTTCGCCAGATTGGATTGGTAATCGATTAGTCATGCCTGTGCTGGTCATGAAAGCTAAACTGTTCCCGAGTCACCTTCGCTATCCTGGGACGTGCAGCTCACTAAAGAACCAAGCAGGGGCAGCCCATGACTATCTGTGTCAGATTGTGTGTGTGTGTGATTGGTCTGGTGATGGGGTCAAGTCTAGAGTGCTGGTTTTGTAAGCTGGGAGACATCCCAGGGGTTCAAAGCGAATTGGTCGGCCAAGAGTCATGACAGGGTCATGTGTACCTTATTAAAAAATATAAGTGACATAGCTTTTCAAATAGCTATGAGGGGGAGTTGCTGGGGCATGTGGGGAGAGGGAAGTCATTGGAGGTGGGGAAGGATGCGTTGCTTGCTGGGATATATAGGGGAGGGAGCTGTTTGCGTATTAATTTCCTGTTTTCGCAGATGATGTGGAATGTTTCCCCTTCTCCGTATTGTTGTGGTTGTATTGGGCTGGGGGTAAGTGCTGGGAGGCTGCATCCTGGAAGTAGATTTGCATATGCATTGCATAGTTGTACAAACTTTTATGCTTGTTAACCTGCAGGATTTGGCTCTCTTGGGTGCAGAGTTCAGGTTTTTTTCTTTTTTCCAGTAAGCATGAGTCCCTGAATATATGCCAGCATCCCTTTGGCTAGCTCAGAGTGCTTCTCACTCGTGCTGGAATTGTGTTGCCAAAGGCAATTCCTGCAAGAGTCTTTGGGAAAATTCTGCAAAAAATAGCTGTACTTGCAGAATTCATGATGCCCTAGTTGTGACTAGGGCAGCTACCTTTCTAGATGTTTCGACCCCAAAAGGGGCAGAGTCTTGCCATAAGGGAGGGGAGGAAAGAACTTGTCCACTCTTGGACATGGCCCCGCCCCTTTCAAACATGTCGTAGTGCTCCACAGGAGGTGAGGTGCAAATGGATTCTCCTCCTGGCCATTTCCAACATGACCTCACTCTTTTTGAAGCATTGATGTCATAAGTTACGTCAGTACCAGACTGGGTCAGACTAATGGCCCCTTGAACCCAGCATCCTGTCTCCAACAGTGGAAGTTCTCAGTTGCTTTGCAGAACTACCCGACAGGTCAAAATGGGGTGAGATCCATTCCTTGTCGTTTGCTCCCAACAATCAGATGTTATGTCCTCCAACTTTCCATTAAAACCTTTTCTATCCCCACCTGCTAAAAGCCTGGGAAAATAAAAACGTCGTGCCTTGCCTTCTGAAGATGCTTGTCTCTGGCAAACATCCAGGGGAAGGGAGTTCCAAAACTGTAACCTTTTTAAAAAACCCAGATTGTGCTGCTGTCCATGTCCTCTGACAACTAGATCTGTACGCAAACCCATTACAGAGGGCTACAATGATGCCATTGCATCAGTAAAGTGTGATGATGGGTGTTTTTACACACACATTTCTCCTGCCTGTTTGCTGTTACATCTTGAGCTTTCTGTGTGTTTAAATCACTCACCCAGATCTTAAACACCCGGCTCTGAACTTCTGCATAGAACTTCTCCCAGAACGTTTGTGTGTAAAAAGTTCTTCTGGTAAACTGCTTTGCTCCAGGTAGCTGTGGTCACTTGGTTTCCATGGCAGCCCCTCACGTCTACATCTGCGACTACTTTAGGCTGCCTCACGGCAGTGTGTGTGTGTGTGTGTGTGTGTATGTGTGAAGAATTAATCCAGGAACTGCCTCAAGGCAGTGTGTGTGTGTGAAAAATGCATTCGGAACTTACTTGTAGACTTGTAAAGCCAGAAAATTGAAAAATCGGAACCTTTAAGGTGTGTGTAAAAACGCCCGATATCGCTTCCTTTCAGACTTCTTGTTGCTAGGCTGGACAGACCAAGTTCTTTACAACTCGTCTCATCCGATGGGTTCTCTTTACCTTAGCTCTGACCCCTTCTAATTCCCAGCCTCGTATACAGAGACAGAAATCCTTCCCTCTCCGTACTGGCGATACTACACCTAATACATCCCAGGACTGCATTTGCTGCTGGATCGCATTAGCAGCTCCTAGTCAATTTGTGGTCAGTTAAAGTCCCTGAATGTCTCTCCTCCTCCATTGTTTAATTCTTGCATTTGTGCTTTGTGCTATTAAGTATTGACCCATTTCTAGCACTCCAGCCCAGGAGGATATACAATTCATCCAGCAGGATTTTCTGATGTAATTCTGGAATGGAAATTTCTCCCACCTGAGAGAGATTTTTAAATGTGATGGGTGAAAAGCCCGCCATGCTTAAACCCACCCCGGGGTGGGGTAAGTCCAGCCACCGAACAAACATTCAGGCAGCCGGGGCTGGGGAGGGGGCAGAGTATGTGCAGACGTGGGTCCGCACAGCCCCGTCCTCCTCAGCGTGATCCCGCCTCCTCCCTAACAGGCGGGTGTGGCGGCCTATGAGGCCACTGCGCCTGCCTGGAACCACTCCAGCCGCGGTCCAGGGTTAGGTGGAGCGGGCCATCATGTCTGATGGCTCTACCACGGTCAAGGGTTGCCTACCCCGAACCATGGCAGGGCTTAACACAGAATGTGCCCAGCGGGACCAGAGCAGACGTGACCCCCCGGGCCCATGACCATGCTGGGGTAAGCATGGCCACAGGCCGGGGTGTCGCATCTGAAAATGCCCAAAGAGACGGTGATGCTGTTTCCCTCTAGTGGCAGCACTAGACTGTGTAGGCGGCGTGGTGCTCTGTCCCCCTCTAGTAGCAGCACCCGACCTGGCACAGGCCATGGCATTGTGTCCCCTTCTAGTGGCAGCACCAGATTGGGCAGAGGCTGTGGCACTGTGTCCCCCTCTAATGGTGGCACCAGACTGCACAAAGTTTGTGGTGCTCTGTCCTCTAGGGGCATCACTAGACTGTGCACAGGCAGTGGCGCTCTGTCCCTCTCTAGTGGCAGCATAGAGGCTGTATCAGTCTGTCCCCCTCGAGTGGCGACACTGGGACACGCGGAGGTCATAGTGCTCTGTCCCCCTCTAGAGGTGGCACTGGGCCATACGGCAGCTATGGTGCTCTGCCCCCCTCTAGTGGCAGCACTGGGCCACACACGCTGATGAGACCCAAGACATAGGTTCTTCCTTGCTTATATGTAAATACAATTGTAGAAGGTTCCTGCTTAACTTTATGCAAATCCAACATGACCCTTACATAGATCTAACAAGTCTAGCAGAGTCTCCTCTGCTAGCATGTTGGCTGGGGGGAAAGAAACTGGTTCCAAGAAAGGGGAGCTGTGGTGTGACATGGAGGCACCCCCCACTCACATGATGCCTTGCTTGAAGTAGTCCTTGAAGAGGTCCGACTCATGGCGCTGGACCTCGCGGTGCTGGACGGGCAGCCCTCCCAGGTAGTCGTCCAGTTGGGTGGTGTAGATGGCAGCACAGCTCTGCTCAACCTGCGAGAGCTGTCTCCAATCCAGTAGTGTATGTCGTAGGAGAGGGTGCTCCCTGCCTTCCGAGTCTGAACGAGGAGCAGATTGGGGAACACTGACCAGCCTGGATTCTCTCCCAAGCTCACCCCACAGTGAGTGCACCCCAGACCACCCTGGTTCCCTATGAGGTCTCACACTGATGACAATCTTAGCCTCTGGAGAGACCAGGGGTGTGGCTACCATGGAGCCAGGGCGCTCAGAAGAGCCCTGGCCCCCACATTCTGAGGGGGCCCTTTTGGCGGAAGGGAAGGTGTAGTGCTCCTAAAAAAAAACTTCCTTCACAGCAGGGCTGCTACCACTCTAGGGGGAGAAGAAACCCCACTGGGAGCTGGGGCAGCACTACCTTCATGAGAACGTCCCATGTCCACCTACAGACTCTGCCCCCGGAGACATGAACCTGGGTCTGCCACAACCGCTTCCACACCACTGGTCAGGGGTGCCGAATCCATCCCCAAAGGCCTCCCCCTCCCCTGCAGCCCCATCTCTCGGCCCCACGTGCCTCTCACGGAGTAGCCACGTGGCCGATTTTGAACCATGCTGCTTTACTGCTTGAGCAGAATCAGTGGTGGTCCCAAAGGCACTAGTTCCAAGGGGTGGGAGCTACCCGTAGCAGCCTGTTTACAGTGCAGTGATGAGGGGATCCTAGAGCTGGAGGGAACCCCCAAGGTCATTGTAACAGGGCAGAGTCCCTGTGGGCCTGTGGAAGGGTGGCCATATCTCCCCTTTAAAAGAGGACACTTATGAAAAATGCATGGTGCAGGGCTGCATTGGTTTCAGCTCAGCCCTGCACCATGTATTTTTCATAAGTGCCCTCTTTTAAAAGGGAGGTATGGCCACCCTTCCACTGGCCCTTTAAGTGAGTTAGCACCAGCCTGAAGGCCGTGCTACTCAGGCTGCAGGCGCTGAGGTGATGCAGGACTGTGCCTAATTGGGGCTCTGGCTATGGGAGGGTGTGGCACTAGCTCAGTATGGAGAGAGACAGCAGGCTGGCAGGCCCATTTCTGCTGAGACAGGTAATAGTGAAGGGGCTACTGCTGGTTAGGATTCTGGGGCAGTCAGAGCTGGGAAGCTTGGCTGAGAGACTCAAGCGCTGGGGAAGACCTGAAGGGAGTAGGAACTTTGACAAGACAAACCAAGGAGGCTGTTTGGTCCGATAGGAGCTCTTGGAAACAGGTTGCCCAGAGCCTGTGTGTCTGGAGAGAGCTCCTGAGGAGGAACACTGCTTGGCTGCCTGGATAGCGAGTAGCCGGCCAAAGGAGTGTGAGTGACTATGGATGGTTATGCTGTGGTTTGCGGAAACTAGAGCCTTGTAGGGGCCATGGGAGTATGCCTGACCCAGGAGCCCTAGGGTTGCCACCTGTGCACATTTTCATGGAACAGTTATGGAAAATACATGTTGCAGGGCCTGCATTGGTGCTAATGCAGGTCCTGCAACATGTATTTTTCATAACTGCTTTATAAATTGGCGTACATGGCAACCCTACATGGGACTATTGAGACTGAGGCTCCCTAGATGCTACAGGAAGAGCCAGTGGCAAGCTGGGGGCGATGGCAGAGTGCTTACATTTGGAAGCCTGCCCAGGTCTGAACGCTGGGTGTAGCAACCCTTTAACTCTCCTACACTGAAGGAAAGAAACAGTGGAACTAGTTCAACCCCTCCCCCCCCCCAAAAAAAAAAGCTTCAGTGGGTCCCAATTCTAACCCCGCTCACCCAGCAGGCAAGCTGGGCCTTGTTACACTCCTCTAGTCCAGCCCCCTGCCGTTAAGCAGGATCACCTGTACCCCCACCCTCCCTGGGGAAGGGCTGCCTAACCTAGTTTTAAAAGGCCTCCAGCTAACGTGAGTGCGAAAGAAATCCAGCCTGGCAGCGATTCCTGGACACCCGGCGGGGAATCTCTATTTCTCACGAGGAACCAGGCCGGCTTACTCAGGCGATCTCCAAGTGATGTCACCCCCACTGACGTTGCCCTAGGGAAACACTTCCACCAACCAGTATGGAGAGGCAGCTGCCTCTGGCGTGGGTTGTGATGACTGTTCGTACATGGATCCTTTGCCCAGTGCTGATTTTGGGGTGGGTCATGATAGTTTATATAGACGGTGAGATCCCTCATGCAGCGCTAGGATCCAGCTATTTTTGGGGTGGGGGCAGCTGTTTATGCAGGGAACCCTCAACCACTGCTGAAATGCAGCTGTTCCTGGAGGTGGAGCAACTTTTTTTACTAGGATTCCTCATTCAGCACTGAGATTCAGCTACCTCTGGGGTGGGAGGCAATGGTTTACACAGGGACCTGTCACTGAAAGCCAAAAAAATTTAGGGAGCAGGAAGATGAACCCAGGGCTGAGGGGGACAACCTCCCCGGCCCCTGCGCTGTCATCCAGAGCATGGGAGACAGGACCCAGGCCTGACACAATAACACTACCCAGTCTCTCCTGCAGGGGGGTGCTGTGAGCCCATGAGAGGGCAGGCCGTGAGCCGGGGTGGGGGGAAACCGCTGGGCCCTTGCATCACTTACCGAGAGGAGAACGTAGCAGTCACTCTCATAGAAAGTGCCATGGGATTTGGGGAGTACCTGCATCAGGTCCATTTTCTGGAGGAGGAAAAGAAAGGGGGGGGGGGAGGGACATGAAAATGACCCCATTGAAAGTGGACAAGCTCTCTTCCACCCCCCAGATAGGTCCCCCCACCCCATTGACACCAGGACCAGGCTTACTACAGGGTGACCCACCTTGACCCTCTCTCTTTTCTCTACTTCTGGGCCCCCATTTTCACCAGGACAGGCAGGACCCCAAATATGACCATTTCAGGGGAGGGTCCACAGGGGAGGGGGAGGTGCCACCATGTGGGGGCTGTGTTCCATCTTCACCCTGGGCCCCACAAATTGTAAGGCTGGCTCTGCCCGATGTCCCCCTTGCTCCCAAGATCCCTCCCTGTGACTGTCGGCCCCCTCTAGGGGTCTCATTCCTGGTTGACAGTGTCATGCTACCACTCCCTTCCAGCTGGGCACAAGACTGGGAGGAAGAACAAGAAGGTGGGGGACAGAGTCGGGGGGAATTCATGAGCTTTGCAGGTCCGTTCTTTCACCAGACAGAGTCTGAAAGGGGGAGCTGAGCTAGGAGAGAAGGGGCAGCTGTGGAATAGTGGGGAACCAGGCCTGTGCAGGGAGCAGCTTTGTGGGGCTGATGTCCCTTATAGAACACAGCATCAGCTGGGTGACTGGTGTGGGGCATGGCAAAGCCAGCCGATAGCTAGGGAGCAGCCTGAGCTTGATTATAGGCTGAGGAGAATAAAGGGGAGAGGGCAGGACACTGGCCCTTTAAGGGCAGACAGCCTACACAGGTGGACACGCCCACTCCTGCTTCATAAGAGGCTGCAAGCCAGAGAAGGCTTCAGTCTCTGCCTGGGAGATGAGAAGCTAATTTCTCCTGGAGGCCTTGAGGAGGGGAGTTGTTTGGTATTGAAACCCTTTTGGGAGGAGCTGGATTTTGCCTGGGAAACCTTATTCCTTTACACTCTCCAAGGAACTGGAGGGTGAGTGCTGTGATCAGCTTGGAGTAGCCCAGAGAGTTGAGCCTGGGAGAAGCCGTGGAGAACTCTGAGTAGCCTGCCAGAGGACGGGATATACCTGGCAGAGCTGGGCAAAATAGGTCCAGGGATGCTGGACGGGTTGTAGTCCGGCATTGGTAAGGCTGATATAGTGAAGACTGTACTATAAGATGAATAAACTGTGATATAACCATAAAGGACACTGAGAAAGCACAGAAGGAAGAGAGATGGGCTGCCCTTCCAATTAAAGATAGGCAAGGTGGTTCTGACTTATACTCTGGTTTCTATGCTGCTATTTGTGGGTTGTCTTTTGTGTCTCAAAAGTTTGGGGTCTTCAACAGTTGGTAGGGAAGCAAACATGGGGGAGGGGTGCAGCCTATGTTTGTGGCCTGCGTGCGTGTATGGGGATGTGTGCAAGCGGTGATCCCACCAAACAGTAAAGGACCCTGACAGCAGTGAGTTGCAGAGCACCGGGCAGGGGAAGCTCATGCTCCATCCCATATGGTTTCCTGGATGCACTATCATCTCCAGCTGCCTGTGGAAACAGGCCAAGCCCCCAAACCACAAAGCACTCAAAGAGCGAAACTAAACCTAAATCAAAACCTAATCCACTCCTATAGATTCCCCATTCTGGGGGCTAAGCCCCCTCGGCTATGACCCGCGCAACATATCATGTTACTCGAAGGACGTTCACACCACTAGATTTCTGCAATGTCAAATTAGAAGTGGCTATTAAGAGGCACAAAGCATTTTTTGTGTTTTGAATACAGAGGCCAAAAGGGGTGCTCTGGTGTTTGTTTGTATTTTCACCAAACCCAAATGCACAGCCTTACTACAAATCCATTTTCTCTACTCCAATTGAGGCCTATCTTTACTGCCTGCAGCATGAGCTCCGATGAGAGAACTGAGCCGCTGGGGAGGGGCAGGGGATGCTCCTGCTTCTACTCAGCAGCTGATTTGCAGCCCCACCACCACGCGGAGCACGTCTGGGGCTTGTGCTGCGGGTGGGATCAGCTGTGCTGCTCTACTAGGTTCTAGGCTAGTGGCTGAGAAGCTCTGAGCTCTTGGAACTTCGCAGGGCTCTCAAAGCTGCTAAGGACATCGGGCATGGCTGAGAAGTCTGAGTAATGGGCATTTCTTCCAGCCCTGAGCCCAATCTGAGCCCGAATCGTTCCCCTCTCAAGGCTATTCCCTGCCCTGGTTGCTAGATAGTTTCCTTCCCCAGGGAAGCAGTTTCAAGGCCATAACTGGCCCTGCACATATCACATGCTCCTTGCACATCTGGGATGTAGTTGTAGGGGATCTCTGTAGGGAAAAGGGCAGGGACTCATGGGTTCCTGGGCGATGGGGAACCAGCAAGATGGGGCGAGGGCTGGCGGCACAGCTTCCCAGCATAGACGTCTCTGCAAAAAAATGTCTGTGCAGCAGCAAATGCATCATCGATCCTTTCAATTCTGGTCTCGGACTCCGGCAGCTGCAGAAAAGCAGCTCTGCTCTCTTTCCTGTGTCAGATGCTCTGTCAATGGCATTCTTGGCAACAGCAAGACCCAGGAGGCTCAGTTTCCATTTCCTGCTCTGCCACAGACTCCTTGGGTGATCGTGGGTTGGTCACTTAGTTTCCAGGGGCCTTGATTCCCATCAGGAGGAGGAAGAGTTAGCCTTGCTAAATGCGTGTGAAGTGAAGAACAGGATTGGTTTAGTACTGCTCAGATTCTTGGGGTTGGAGGAGGGGGGCGAGAACAGATGCTTCTGCCTTGTTCTTGCAGCAGAACTGGGGCTCCACAAATCCAGAGTGCCCTCCCCAGATTCAACCAGGCTCATCCCAGTCTCACCCCCACATCCATGCTTAGTTGTGTTGCTTAGCCAGGGATTAAGAGCCAGGGCCAGTTTGGGGTGCTGGAAGAGGGGGGCAAAAAGGAGACCCATAAAGGTTCCTAATGAGAGATGAAAACACTGAGCTTAGAGACAGAGGGACCAAAACTCCCCCCGGCACCTCCATGTTTCCAATCCAGCCCTGCCCCCAGGTTTCACTGTAGACTCTCCCCCACCCCCCCCTTCTACCCCCCGCACACACTTTGCCCCCTTCCTATGAGCCGCATCCCCTCCATTTTGAGCAGGGATTGATTTGGTGGCAGAAAACCAAAATCTCATTTGCTCTCGGAAACAGGAGGCACCCGGCTCCCATTGGGTCCCATGAGGCGCCAGTCTGGACACACCCAGCTTCAGGGAAACTGTCTCCCAGGGACCCAGCAGAGCGGGATGCTGGGAATTCTGCAACTGTGTCAGTGAGCAGGGAGGCCAGGGGTTCAAATCCCAAGGGAGACACTTGTAAAGAGAGAGAGTGAGGGATCACTCCCCTAATTTCTATGCTTATGAAAGAGATTGGGTACCAGGCGAGGCAGGCACACCAAGACTTCAGGGAGAGGGGGACATCTGACCCAGGGTTCGGGATGTGCCTTTCCATTTAGGTATTAGATTAATGAAAACAAATGAGCCTTCTTTCATTTTAATTATTCAGTAATGAAAACAGTGTGTGATAAGGACATTGTCAGGCTTTCTCTTTTGTTATTCTGGCTGGGAAATGGTTGTAACTTCTCTGGCCCTTTTTACATGAGACGGGCCCGCTCATGCCCATGCAGCTCCACTACATGGGCATTAGTAGGGTGTGTGTGAGAGAGAAGGGGGAATGGACTGAGTGTGGGGGAAGGGGGTGAGTGTTACATAAGAGCGTAAGTGCCATACTGAGTCAGACCAATGGTCCATCAAGCCCAGCATCCTGTCTCAGACAGTGGGCAATTTTGGTTGCGTGGGAGAAGTACCAGCAAGACACAAATGGGCAATCCATTCCCTGCTGATCACTCCCTGCTCTTGACAGTAAGAAGTTCCCATCTTGTAATGTACTTGGCTAATAGCCGTTAATGGACCTATTATTGCTGATATTTCACCTCACAGAAGAGCATATCCTAAGGAGTCAAGGGGAACAGTATTAAGTCATTTTAAATGTGGACATTGTACATTCTGTAAATATACGTTGAATACAAAGTCATTTGAATCAAATTGTCAAGCTTTTGCTTCCAAGCTCCTTGAAAGGGTTGTCTACTCCTGTTGCCTCAACCTCCTCTCTGCCAACTCCTCCCTTGACCCCCTCCAATCTGGCTTCCTCCCCCTTCACTCCACTGAAACCACTCTGACTAAAGTCACCAACAATCTTCTTGTGGCTAAATCCAACTGCCTTTATTCTTGTCCTCCTTGATCTCTCTGCTGCCTTCAACGCTGTTGACCACTCGCTCCTGCTTGATTTGCTCCACTCCCTTGGATTCTGGGACTCAGTCCTTGACTGGTTTTCCTCCTACCTCTCTGACCGCTCCTTCAGTGTATCTCTTCCTAACTCCTCCCCCTCCTCCTCCCTACCCCTCTCGGTCAGGGTTCCCCACGGCTCTGTCCTTGGCCCTCTCCTCTTCTCTATCTACACCCAATCCCTAGGCAAACTCATTGCCTCCCACGGCTTCCAATACCACCTATACGCTGACGACACTCAACTCTCTCTCCCCGCTCCTTCCCTCTCCCCCTCTGTTCAAGCTTGTCTCACCAACTGTCTCTCCGATATCTCCGCCTGGATGTCTCAACGCCAACTCAAACTGAACATGGCAAAAACTGAACTCCTTATCTCCCCTCCCAATCCTTCCTTTCCCTCTTCCCTGTCAATTGCCATTGACGGGGTCTCCATCCTCCCTGTCCCCCAAGCTGGCAGCTTGGGCTTCATCTTCA
>QEPC01002896.1:2171-13812 GCA_003113815.1 Sphenodon punctatus
CCTTGGCCCGAAAGACCCTTGCTGCTGCAGACTCCCGAGGCCCAGGGGATTCCACATTGGAGTAGTAGGAGGGGGAAGGGCTTTGGTGGCATCTCTTTTGGGTTGCCTTCCCCCCCTTCTTCTGGTGCTGATGCTCCAGCTCCATGGCTACGCCAGAGTCCTGCAGCCGAGCCACCTTCTCCCCGTGCAGCTTCTCTATGTGGGAGATTAGGTCCGATGTGGTCCCCTCTTTGGCCCTTTTAAATCTTTTGCCGCATTCGTAAAGAACATAAAAGATAGGAAAGACATAAGAAGTGCCATACTGCATCAGACCAATGGTCTGTGTCATGCCCTGCCTGCATTGTGTCTCCACAAGTGGGTGGGTTCCAATCTCTCTCTGCAGGGGACCTCTGTTTCTAAGAGGTCATAGGGCAATGCATACCCTATTGTTCCAGCCCCCGTGTCTTTTGCCTTACCTTGCAGATGGCGAATCCATTGCCCTTGTGATACCACCTCCAGACATTTGACCTTGTCCACCCATTCCCACGGTCTGGGGGTGGCACTGGCGACCTCCGCCTTGGTGTTGTCCTCCTGCACCTGGCACTGGCATTGGAGGATTCCTCATCCTCACCCTCTCTGAAACAGGAACACATAAACAACACCTGAGTAATTTCATGCATTTATGATGATGCCTCTAGTCTTCCCTCCTTTGGGTGCTAGTAGGGATGGCAACTGGAGACAGTGGCCCTGGCTGGCATGTGCAAATCCTGCCCTCCTTGGGGTGCTAGTAGCAATGGCAACTGGAAAGACCCTTTCGAGCATGTGCAAATCCTGTCCTCCTTGAGGTGCTGAGGATGCTAGGGATGGCAAATGGAGAGACCCTGGATGACATGTGCATATCCTGCCCTTCTTTGGGTGCTAGGGATGGCAATGGAGAGACCCTGGCTGGCACATGAAAATCCTGCCCTCTTTTGGGTACTAGGGATGGCAATTAGAAAGACCCTGGCTGGGACGTGCAAATCCTGCCCTCCTTGGGGTGCTGCTTTGGAGGGATAGCAATGGAGAGACCCTGGTTGGCATGTGAAAATCCTGCCCTGTCTGGGGTGCTAGGGATGGCAACTGGAAAGACCCTGGTTGGTACGTGCAAATGCTGCCCTTGTTTGGGGGTGCTAGGTAGGGATGGCAACTGGAGAGTGGAGACCCTTGCCAGGGATGGCTGGCGGGCACATGTTTGGGTGGGCGTGCTGCTCGTGCTCGTGCCTGACTTCTGGAAGAGCCCTCCACACTACTGTACCCTCCCTCTCTGTGGCAGACATCTGCTGCCACCTGTTGATGCCCACTGTTTGTGCCTGACTGAGTCCCACCACCCACGCACCCACCTGCATGCCAGTGATCTTGCTCTTACAGATAGAGCCATTCTTGTCCTCAAAGTAAAACAAAAATTACAAACCTGGCAGCACCTCCTGTGCCCGCTTGCTCCTCCACCACCGGCTCCGGGAGCACCATCACCGAAGGTCCAGGAGCTGGGGCAGTGACCTCTTCCTCCTCCTCCTCCGCCACCAGCTCCGGGAGCACCACCTTGGTTCCCCGGCATTTAATTAGAACAGTGTTCTTCATTATTATTTTTTAACAACAGACAGTCAACAGTCACCCACCAACACTCACCAACCAGCAAAACCAAAACCAACAGTCAAACCAACACACCACACAGCCAAAACACACAAAACAAAACCGAACACTCAGCCAACCACAACACATGCTCTCACCCACATAAGCTCTGTATGCACTCGAATTTCCAGTTTTTGGCACGCTCACGGGATCTCACGATACCTTTTTCCAAATGACTAAACCGAACTGAATTCGACCAAACTGAACGACCGAACCCGAACTCGGCGACTGAACTGAACTACTGAACCGAACAACTGGACCGAAAGACCAAACCAGAGTGAACTGAGTGAACTGAACCAAACGACTGAACCCAAACCGCGATCTATTCGCACATCCCTACTTCTTTCTTCAGGCTTCATGCATCATCCCTTTTTCATGCTGTTCGTATGTAGCAAAGGTCAAGGAAAAAGGAGACCCAGTCATGGCTTGCCTCTTTCATGTCCTTAAGGTAGGGGCTGGCTCTGAGGCCCTCCAGCAATTTACTCACCAGTCGTGTTGGAATGTCTTTGTCCACCTCCTCAAAATCAATTGCAATCTGCATGGTTTTTCTGTCCAACAAGTGAACCAGGTAAATGTACTGGACGAGAGATGCATCNGCCACGGACGCCTGCCACTGGGAGACCGACTGGCGGAAGAGTTCCAGGTCGGCCATCTCAGCAGGGACGTACTTTGAGATATACTGCGAGTATGCCTCCTCCTTCTGTTCCAAAACCTCGACCACCTGGAACCGTTCCACCAGTCGGTTCTCTGTGGTGGCTTCTCACTGCTGCAGGCCAGCCACGAAGTCCTGGGTGGGCCTCTCCACCTTGGCCCGAAAGACCCTTGCTGCTGCAGACTCCCGAGGCCCAGGGGATTCCACATTGGAGTAGTAGGAGGGGGAAGGGCTTTGGTGGCATCTCTTTTGGGTTGCCTTCCCCCCCTTCTTCTGGTGCTGATGCTCCAGCTCCATGGCTACGCCAGAGTCCTGCAGCCGAGCCACCTTCTCCCCGTGCAGCTTCTCTATGTGGGAGATTAGGTCCGATGTGGTCCCCTCTTTGGCCCTTTTAAATCTTTTGCCGCATTCGTAAAGAACATAAAAGATAGGAAAGACATAAGAAGTGCCATACTGCATCAGACCAATGGTCTGTGTCATGCCCTGCCTGCATTGTGTCTCCACAAGTGGGTGGGTTCCAATCTCTCTCTGCAGGGGACCTCTGTTTCTAAGAGGTCATAGGGCAATGCATACCCTATTGTTCCAGCCCCCGTGTCTTTTGCCTTACCTTGCAGATGGCGAATCCATTGCCCTTGTGATACCACCTCCAGACATTTGACCTTGTCCACCCATTCCCACGGTCTGGGGGTGGCACTGGCGACCTCCGCCTTGGTGTTGTCCTCCTGCACCTGGCACTGGCATTGGAGGATTCCTCATCCTCACCCTCTCTGAAACAGGAACACATAAACAACACCTGAGTAATTTCATGCATTTATGATGATGCCTCTAGTCTTCCCTCCTTTGGGTGCTAGTAGGGATGGCAACTGGAGACAGTGGCCCTGGCTGGCATGTGCAAATCCTGCCCTCCTTGGGGTGCTAGTAGCAATGGCAACTGGAAAGACCCTTTCGAGCATGTGCAAATCCTGTCCTCCTTGAGGTGCTGAGGATGCTAGGGATGGCAAATGGAGAGACCCTGGATGACATGTGCATATCCTGCCCTTCTTTGGGTGCTAGGGATGGCAATGGAGAGACCCTGGCTGGCACATGAAAATCCTGCCCTCTTTTGGGTACTAGGGATGGCAATTAGAAAGACCCTGGCTGGGACGTGCAAATCCTGCCCTCCTTGGGGTGCTGCTTTGGAGGGATAGCAATGGAGAGACCCTGGTTGGCATGTGAAAATCCTGCCCTGTCTGGGGTGCTAGGGATGGCAACTGGAAAGACCCTGGTTGGTACGTGCAAATGCTGCCCTTGTTTGGGGGTGCTAGGTAGGGATGGCAACTGGAGAGTGGAGACCCTTGCCAGGGATGGCTGGCGGGCACATGTTTGGGTGGGCGTGCTGCTCGTGCTCGTGCCTGACTTCTGGAAGAGCCCTCCACACTACTGTACCCTCCCTCTCTGTGGCAGACATCTGCTGCCACCTGTTGATGCCCACTGTTTGTGCCTGACTGAGTCCCACCACCCACGCACCCACCTGCATGCCAGTGATCTTGCTCTTACAGATAGAGCCATTCTTGTCCTCAAAGTAAAACAAAAATTACAAACCTGGCAGCACCTCCTGTGCCCGCTTGCTCCTCCACCACCGGCTCCGGGAGCACCATCACCGAAGGTCCAGGAGCTGGGGCAGTGACCTCTTCCTCCTCCTCCTCCGCCACCAGCTCCGGGAGCACCACCTTGGTTCCCCGGCATTTAATTAGAACAGTGTTCTTCATTATTATTTTTTAACAACAGACAGTCAACAGTCACCCACCAACACTCACCAACCAGCAAAACCAAAACCAACAGTCAAACCAACACACCACACAGCCAAAACACACAAAACAAAACCGAACACTCAGCCAACCACAACACATGCTCTCACCCACATAAGCTCTGTATGCACTCGAATTTCCAGTTTTTGGCACGCTCACGGGATCTCACGATACCTTTTTCCAAATGACTAAACCGAACTGAATTCGACCAAACTGAACGACCGAACCCGAACTCGGCGACTGAACTGAACTACTGAACCGAACAACTGGACCGAAAGACCAAACCAGAGTGAACTGAGTGAACTGAACCAAACGACTGAACCCAAACCGCGATCTATTCGCACATCCCTACTTCTTTCTTCAGGCTTCATGCATCATCCCTTTTTCATGCTGTTCGTATGTAGCAAAGGTCAAGGAAAAAGGAGACCCAGTCATGGCTTGCCTCTTTCATGTCCTTAAGGTAGGGGCTGGCTCTGAGGCCCTCCAGCAATTTACTCACCAGTCGTGTTGGAATGTCTTTGTCCACCTCCTCAAAATCAATTGCAATCTGCATGGTTTTTCTGTCCAACAAGTGAACCAGGTAAATGTACTGGACGAGAGATGCATCTGGGCTGTTTGCTATGTCTGTTGCTTCATTAAATGGTCTCAGCAGTGTTACCGTGTCCTTCAGAAGCACCCATTGTAATGTGGTTAGATGGGTCGACACATCCTTTGTTATTGTTGCTGCCCCCTCTAGGTAGAGTTCCTGGGTGGCCTTTGATTGTACCAACAGCCTTTCCATTATGAGGAAAGTTGAATTCCTCTTTGAATTCACCTCCTGAATCAGATTTTGAGGTGGCAGGGACAACTGAGCTTGGGCCTCCCTGAGTGCTCGTCTTGATGTGCTGGAATGGTGAAAATGTCCGCAGAGGTGTTGACATCTGCCAACGAGCTCCTTCACCTCTGGGCTGTCAGCAGGCATGCCTTCAGCATCTTTCTCACTCCATAACATCTGCTCCGCTAGGTTGATGCAGTGCGTGAAGTATGGGACTTGAGTGATACTGGACTGAAGCATTGCATTCTAAATGTTCTTGGCGTTGTTCATGACTACGAAGCCAACCTCCAATTTAAATGGTGCCAGTCAGTCTTTCAGAATGAGTGACAGTTCATTAGAAATGTTCTGTGCAATGTGACATTCAGCAGAAGCATACAGATGAAGAAGGGCCTGCCTCCGTCCCAGGCTGCTCTTCTCTCTGTACAACTAGTGCACAGTCACGGTGAGATAATCATGATAGGCGCGACTGGTTCACAAGTCTATGGTGATATGAAAGAGCCCCCCCCCCGCCGCTTGTCTCAAAGCTCCCTTCACTCATTTGACTGTTTTTACTAACAGTTCTGTCACAGCTTTGTTGGCAAAGTACACCCTGCTTGGGACTTTCCATCGGTGGAAAAACATTTGCATGAAGTCTTGAAAGCTTTCGGTTTCTAAAAAGGAGAATGGTAGCATGTTGGTTGCAATCTACTGTGCAGTTTGCATGACCAGTTTGCATGCCCTTGAATGCGAAAACTTAAAAACGACCTTCTTTTCATAAGCCTCCGGAAGCACCATCTGTACTGCTGGAAAAGATGGTGGTGGTGACACTGGTAAGCATGGGACTGGCCATGCCCATGACTCCTGTGAAGAAGAGGTGTTTTGGTTTTCCACCAGAGAGGGGGTTTGCTGCTGCTGCTGCTGCTGCTGTAAACACAGAGGAAACAAGGGAAACAGACTGCTTCTGAAACTGAAGGAGGTTGGGTGTTTCTTCTTCAAGGTGTGTACTGATCATTGTGTTACCCAAATTATCCAACTTTTCCCCACGGCTTAAGTGGACCCTGCAATAATTGCAAATAGCAATACATTTATTGCCTTCCTTCAATTCACAGTGATCCCACACCCATGAATATCCACGTGCTGGCTTTTTTTCTGTCATTCTCTTTGGGGTGTGAAGAATGGGCTGTGCAACCTCAGTGTCAGTATCATCATCACCGGACTGAGGTTCCGGACTAGACTGGCTGTAAAGGGCAGAGGGTACTGTTGGCCTTGGTGCCCTTTTCACGAGTCTGTCCATCATCCCTCCAACCTTGGGCAACCTTGATGGTGGAGTAGCTTTAGATTGTTTTGAACCTTCTTTTTTTGGAGGGGCAGTGCTGCAAGATGCCATGGACACGGAACTGCTGCTGCCCGCCCCAGAAGAAGTTGAATGGGACTTCTTGGCAGGATCAGGTTTCCATTCTTCCGGTGATTCTTCCAAGTAAGGCTCCTCACTGGCATCATCGTTGACATCAAGATTCCACTTTCAAGACCACAAACATCCTCATCTGCATCGGCATCACAGTCTGCAGCGAAAGTCTCCTCCTCTTCTTCAGCATCAAGGACTGTCACTGGCTCAGGCATGGGTGGATTCTGTGGAGGAGTCCGTGAATGGTCTTATTTTTCATCCATCATTCTCTGAGCAGGGCTGTTTGTTGCTTTTCTTTGCAAGCATTGTGAGGTCTTTAGGAACAGCAGCCGTCTCCTTCCTACACTCCTGCGTAGGGGTGTGCATTTCAGTTTCATTATTACAATAACGATAACAAAAAATGTCTTTTTCGTTATCGCAATAACAAAAACAGCAACTGAGAATATCAAAACCAACAACCGAGAATACCAATAATGATAATGATAACGGGAAAGGGAAACAACAATATCGTTATTGTTATCATTATTATTAGTGCTGTGGCAGTTGGGTTTTGGAAGGAAAATGTGGAAGGGGAGGAGGGAGCAGACATTTCTGTGTCTTAACAGGGTTGAACTCTTGAACTGTGCCTGTGTTGGGAGGGGAGAGCAGTTCAGCAGTATCTGACAGATGTATTACTGGCCAATGAGCAATGCAAGCAGGCCCCAGCAGTCTCATGGCACTCTGTGATTGCTCAATGCCTGCTGCCTCCCACAGCCAATCAGGGGGGCTCTGTTCTGTGAGAACTCTGCTTGTCAGGTTGTATTTACAGAACTGTGGTGCTTGCACATAAAAAATCCTCTCTAGCACTCATTGTATTACCACAAATACCTTTCCTTCCTCATTCCCTACATTTTACCTTCTCCTTTTCCCTGCCCTTCTCCCCCCTGTACATTATATAAAGATTGGTAGTGTAGATTAGATATGTTATAGACATATAGATTAAATTAGAATGGTTATATAGATAACTGATTAGATAACAGATAGTTTTCCTTTTCCCTTCCCCTGTCGCCCTTAGATTTAGATAGGTATTAGTTGTGCACGCGAATCGATAATGATACTGATACCAAAAATAAAATCTTTGTTTGAAATGGTACCAATATCAATAACGATATCCATAATGATAACGATACCAAATATCAATAATGATACCGAATATCGATAACGATATTGAATATCAATACGATACCGATAACAAAAATTATAACAAAAACAAAAACAACATTGAAGTTAATAACGATAAGAAAAACACCATTTTTGAATAATGAAAACGAAAAATGAAAATGACATGGGGGCCTGGTGCACATCCCTACTCCTGTGATATGGAAGCACCAGACAACACCAGCTGCTCATCTTTTGTTGCTTTTGTCCTTGGAAATGTGCATGTGGAAGCAGGACAGAGGAGGAGTAGCAGTTGCTTTCTTCTTCTTCCTGCCCATCTGACCTTTCACCGCCATAGTTGCAGATACATGACAACAAAATTAGCAAATAAAGCAAGAGAGGAAAACAATTAGTTGCTCAAAGACCCAGAGACAAAACGATCGTTCCCTTAGTTTCAATTTCAGACTCCTGCCCCTCTCCCACTGCCTCCTTTCCCTTCCTACCCTCCATAGTACTTCAGTAATTCCATATTGTTTGGGGTGAGTGTGTGCAACTGGGAGAGGAGGGACTGGGAACAGGGGAGAAGTTATAGCTTGTGCCCACTCATTGGCTGTCTTCATCTCCCCAGGTATATTTTACAGGGACTGGGGCCCTTTGGGCATGAGTGTGTGCAGCTGGGAGAGGAGGGGCTGGGAACACGGGAGAAGCTATCGCTTGTGCCCACTAATTGGCTGTCTTCATCTCCCCAGGTATATTATACAGGGGCTGAGGCCCTTTGGGCGTGAGTGTGTGAAGCTGGGAGAGGAGGGGCTTGGAACAGGGGAGAAGCTATCGCTTGTGCCCACTCACTGGATGTCTTCATCTCCCCAAGTATATTATACAGGGGCTGGGGCCCTTTGGGCTCCAGCCTGAAGGGTGACACCCAAAGGGTGTTGACTGTTAGCAGGGCTGTTTGTGGGGCCGTGTTGGCATTGGCGCTATCCTCCTTCATTGTATGTCTGCTGCCTTGGATGTAGCTGATTTGTGTGAAACTTGGAACAGCACTCTGCAACATAACAGCGGGTGGGCAACTCACCACCCACTGCCTGCTGCTGGAGCTCCTGTCGGGGTGTGCTCCATCTCCACCGTAGCTGCTGCTTTGGGACCCCCCGCTGTCCACCTGTGGGAAAGAGGGTGCTTTATTTATCGGAGCGCTACTTACCATCCATCTGCTTGCTGCCGCCTTTGCCACTGCCGGGCTGGCTCTGCATTCCCGCTGCTGCCGCAGGAGGGTGCGGCCCTTAGGGACCCTTCATGGAATCAAAGGGGAACTATTCCAGGCTGAATGTAGATGGAGGGAGAAGAGGGACCATCAGCATCTGCCCCAACCCAGTTGAAGGAGCTTGGCGTGGGACCCCCAGGAGCCCCCCACCCTTGGACTACCTGTGACACCTGGTGGTGAGAGGCTCGGGGTGCACCTGTGCACTGTGGTGGGATGCCCACATTGTTGATTAGTGGTCTGGGCAATTGGCTTTGGTCTGGACAGACATTGTGGGAGTGGTGGTAGGTGAAGTGGGCCGAGGGTGTTCAGTGGAGCTGAGGGCATGCTGACTAGGAAACAGGTTGGTGTGAGGGGGGAGGCAAGTAACCCGTCAGCCAGACAAAGGGTCCTTGAGGATTGTGTGCCGCCTGTTCGGGCCGTGGAAAAGAGCAAAGGGCAGAGGGCTTCTCCTGGACTAGCGACCGTTACACCAAAGAGCCATATTCTTCTTCTCTAGTGACAGCATCTAGAGATGTCCCCAGATCCCCTGAGAAGGAGTTGGAGATTGTTAGCCCCCAGTCTCAGGAGCAGCACAACCTCACTCAGATTGAGTCAGTTGATAATCAGAGGTTGCTGGGTGGGGACTTAGCTAGGGATATAGCCTCACAGTTGGCAACCATAGTAGATTTATTAAAGATCAGCAATTGCAATGGGCAGCGATGAACGAAACTGTTAGTGAGATTAGGAATTGGTGGCACTCCCAGAAGCCTGATAGTGGGGTGGGGTCAACCGAAGTACCTATAGAGCCCCCATTTACTGATCTAATGTCCTCCCAGTCAGAGAATTTGGTAGGAGAGGCTGGAAGGGTAACAACGCTACTAGAAAGACTTTTTGGAACCCTTGAATGGAGGTGGGTGGGGTACTGGGAGCGAAATGTAAAGGGTGTAGAGGTGCAATCCCAAGGTTGCTTCAGAGGGCTCTTTCCTTGCACATCAGACCCTTGCCAAACCGTGTTTTCCCCTCATGGAGATCTAAAAAGGACATTCAATGGCATCTATCCTTCTTGATAGGGGTCCCAATTCCAGCAAGCCAGATTTGTGATATTTGCTTTATCCCTGTACAAGGGCGGAGGCAGCGGTTGATCATCCACTTTCATAGTGATAGGCTTGTTTTGCAGTTACTGTGACATGCCCCCCTTCTTTTTTCCTGGGGTGTGCAGCTGGGCAAAGTATTTGAGAATCTGGGGGGGGGATTTAGCTCCTCCAGAGGGTGCCCCCAGCCATATCTTGCAACCAGGAAGAACTAGCACTGCTTGTAAAGCTGTGCCCGGAAGAATGAGAAGTGATAGAGCACAGTTAGGGGTTGCAAATGCTACCCCCATTCGCCAAACAATAAAAGATAGATTGTCCAATTTTGCTTTGGAGGGGGATCAGCTGTTGCCGGCTCAGATAAAGGACTTGGAAGTCCATGAGCAGGCTGTGGCCAAGTCTTCAAGGGAGCTGATGACATTATTGGAAGAAATAGGGAGTCTCGTTTTAGAGACTAGTAAGAATTCCCAGTGGGAACCTCTGGAGGCTGAGGGAGTCATGGGGCACCGGGACCCCCCTGCCCCCCAATTGGCTCTGTCTGATTGTTCTTCTGTTAGATGTTCCAGTGGGGGTCAGGGGAGGTCTGTTTCCCCTCAGAGACCCGAGGGGGATGTGAGGCAGGAGGATTGGGAATTGGGAGGATTGGGTCAGTCCCCACCGATGCCAGTTTCGGCTTGACTAGGGGGTGGATATAGCCATCTGCTAGATGAGATGAAAATCTGATAGTGGAACGTGGTGGGGTGGAACAGACATTTGAGTGATGCGGACTTCATTCCCTTTATTAAGAGATTTCACATAATAATGATTCAGGAAACCTGGTCCAAGGAGGATTTGACCCTGGAGGGTTTCCAGTCCATTAATCTTCCAGCTGTTAACCATCCTAGTAGGGGGCACCCTTGTGGGGGTCTAGCATGTTTGATTTCACTACAGCTGGCTGTGAAAGATCTGGTGGTGATTTCGGTTCCCCCGACCTTGTTGGGGGTAGTTCTAACCCTGGGTAAGCAACAAGTGAGCATACTCACGGTTTATATCCCTTCTTCTAATGTCAGATCCTATAAGGAATCCATGTGGGTCACATTAGAGGAGTCTGTCCAGCAAGTGACCAAAGATTTCCCGGGGAGCTTTTTGATCCTAGCAGGGGATTTCAATGTCCGTCTGGAAGTAAATGATCAAGCTCTGGAGCAATATTGTGATGCTTTTCCCCAGGAATCAACGGGTATCTTAAACTCACAAGTATCTAAAGATAGTCGGATTAACGGCGCAGGGATTAACTTTAGTAATATTGCTGTTGGCTCTAATTAATACCCCCTCAATGGGTCAGCTTTTGGGGATCCAGAAGGAAAGTTTACTTATGTAGGACCGGCCGGTGGCAGTGTCATCGACTATGTGTTAGTTTCAGCTGCAGTGTTGCCCAGTATAGTGGACTTTAGGATATGCCCTAGGTTGGTGAGTGTCCACCTTCCCCTAACCTTGACACTGAGCATTGGTGCCGGTTTATTAGCCGTGAGTAACGAGATCTGTTCTGACCATAGTCAATTGGAAACATACAGAGCCCCTAAATGGAGTAGTGAGCTGGCAGCCTCTGTACCAGCCTACATTCGGAAAACATTTGTGCAGGCTAGGGATTTAATGCTCTCACCCATTGAGGATGGGGAGAAAATCAATTTGTTCAACCAGGTGAGTGTGACCCTGCAGCAGTATATGTTATCTCTGCAGAAGGAGAAAGGCAGGCGTGCCTCTTACCCTAGTCAACCCTGGTTTGATCAAGAGTGCCAGAGGGCTAGAGGCAAACTCAAGTCACAATATTACCACTATAGGAAGAGCGAGGGCAAAGGTCTCCCGCAGGAGTACTATCTAGCAAGGAAGGCATATAGGGACCTGATACAGGAGAA
>QEPC01002900.1:6960-18624 GCA_003113815.1 Sphenodon punctatus
GACTTGGTTATGGCAGAGCAGACTGAAGCTGAATCCTGATAAGATGGAAGTGATGGTGGTAGGCCGAGTGGGGGAGGTGTTGCCCCCTCTTGTGGAGGGGGTGCGCCCTTCCGTGGCCCAGCAGGTTCAGAGTCTGGGGGTGTTATTGTATGCAGACCTCCACCTAGATCAGCAGGTGGATGCGGTGGCGAAGGTGACTTTCCGCCAGCTGTATTGACTGGTACGGAGGCTGCACCCATACATCTCCAGAACCGACTGGCTACCTTGATCCATGCCTTCATCACCTCGAGACTGGACTACTGTAATGCGTGCTACATGGGGCTTCCCTTGACGCTGGCCCAGAGGTTGCAGCTAGTGCAGAATGTGGCAGCCCATCTCTTAAAAGGGACGGGCCGACAAGAGCACATAACACCGGTACTCCGTGCACTGCACTGGCTGCCTGTAACGTACCGAGCCAGTTTCAAGGTGCTGACTTTGATCTATAAGGCCCTGTACAGTCTTGGAGCTGGATATCTCAGGGACAGCCTCACCCTCCGCGACTCAGGACGGCCCCTTCGGTCCACCGGGAGTACCTCGCTGGAGGTCCCCCACGTAAAGTGGGGGGCTACAATGGAAAGGGCGTTCTCGGTGGCTGGGCCACAGCTATGGAACTCCCTCCCAGAGGAAGCACGGCTGGCCCAGAGTCTGTTGGCCTTCCATCAGGCCTGTAAGACATGGCTGTTCTCCCAGACCTTCGGAGGCGGGGAGGGGAGGGTGGGTTAAATTTTTGTATGGGGGGTGTTTTAAATTTGTTTAAATAATAATATTGGAATTCTTTTAGATTTTAATGTGGCTTTATGTTGTTTTAGATTGTTTTTATATTTGTTGGAAACCGCCCCGAGATGCCATTGGCATGAAGGGGCAGCATATAAGTGTAATAAAATAAATAAAATAAAATAAATAAGAACAGGGGGGTCAGGAGATATTCCTCTCAGGATTTAGTCCCCATCAAGCATGGGCTGTAGTTCCATGGTGACGTCTCCTATAGGTTCCAGTGGGGTGCTATGAGTGTGCAGTTTCAGGGTTCTCTCTTTCTATATTGTAGCAGCTTCTCTCAGGGTATTTGGATAGTTGCAAAGGCGTCAATGAGAGGGATGTTGCCTCGCACCAATGGCATTGCTTCTCGCTCCTCCAAAATAGTAGAGAACACTCAGATATCCTCCCCAAGTAAATTGAGAAGATCATGCATTTCATCTCTATAAACAACTTTGCATTCAGCCACAAACACAACGTTCATACTGTAATGATCATTGGGTTCAGTTAGCACAGATCCTCAAAAATGAGAAAGGAATTAGCACCTTAGACAGCATTCCACTATTACAGTCCAGCTCATTTCCCTCTAAACTGGGACCATCTGCCAACTCCCATCTTCCTAACACTGTCCCTTGTAAGGGAATGTCTCTAAATAATAACTTCTCTACATCTTCCCTCTTAACAAGGACATAATGATTACTACAAGTATTAACAAATAAATAACTATTACTGCAAAAACTCATCTCAAACACATGCCAACTATGTGCAGATGAGAGGTTATTAGCACCTCACTCTGGAGTGAGTCTTTACCATTCACTTTCCATTCTTGTTCCTAGTTCATTAACAAGTCTCTATTAGTCTTTCTGGAGGTTTAAGCTTTCTTGTAGATTATTGGAGTGTCTGCTCCTCACTGGAGTCTGAAGAGCTCTCTTCTTGATGATCTGGTTCTTCTCATTCTGGAGAGGAGGAAGGCTCAGTCAACTGAGAACAGTCCAAGTCTACTTACTCTCTCGACATGTGTGAGCTTTCTGAGAGTGCCTGTAGATCAAATTAATTAGGCAGAAAAATGTCCCCTTGAACTGTCTGAAAGCACATAAGATGGTGAAAGCACAAGATGCTTTATGGCACCCCTTTGGTCCTATGTGCTTGAGGTGTAATTCCTCAGACTCACTCTGTCACCTGGTTTCAGCACAGGGAGCTCATGGCCTCTTTTATCAAAATACCATTTCTGTTCCTGAGTTTCTTTTATTCTCTTTATGATCTCATTGTCCTGATCTCTCAGTAAGCTGTCAATGATTAGTAAATTAGAGCGTATCCGTCTCCCCATTAGTGGCTGTGCTAGGGACCAGCCATTGTCCAGAGGCGTACTACAATACTGCTTTAAACAATTCACTCCCACTGTCAAATGCTTTCTTCATCAGGTTCTTTACTGTCTGGATCGATCTTTCCACAAGGCCATTTGAATGCAGATAATTACTGTTAGATGTGTTGTGACAAAAGTCCCAATTGCTTAAACTCCAAACTGGAAAACTGTGGCCCATTGTCACTGAAGACTTCATTGGGAATTCCATGCCATGCAAATAGGGTCTTCAGGCTGGCTATCATTGATTTGCTGCTAGTACTGTGCAGTATGCTAATTTCTGGATACAGAAAATAATAATCCATGACAATTAAGTAGGTCTTTGAGAACCAAGAGAACAGGTCAATGCCTGCTTTCTCATATGCCCTTTGTGGAACTGGATGAGGTTTCGGTGGCTCTGCCTACTGGCATGGTTGAAATTTCATGTCATGATCGATCCATTCCATGGCCAGTACATCACATCTCGTGCTCACTTTTTACACTTCTCAATTCCTCATGGATCCTCTGTAGCATTTCATTTTTGGAGGCTCCTTGGTATCATAATCTTACTGCCTTTGAAAATCACCCCTTCTGTTACTGAGAGTTCATGTGTGCAATTCCAGTAGTCTCTTATATGCAGATCACAAATGCTTTTGACCTCAGGCCAACCTTTAATTATAACTCCTTTCAGGACCTTCAATGTCTCATCCTTCTTTGTTTCTGCTTTGATTTGTTGCAATCTTTTGTCAGCTATGGGGAGCAACTTAACAATTAAATCTACATAGGATTGCACCACAACTTCAGAGGTCTTCTCTGCTTTCATAGGAGGGTTTATTGCTCTAGATCAGGGCCAGCCTTACTCTCAGTGGGGCACAGGGCAGGAAAAAAATGCGGGGCCCCATATCTTCCGCCGGCAGCTTTGCCGCCAGCAGCCGGCAGGCCTAAGGGCAGTCCCTGGCTCAGGGGGTGCTCCCCGGCCCGGGAGCAGCACACTACCTGGGCCTGGGCTCAGGGATGGGCAGAGGGTCACTCCCCTTCGCCCATCCCCAAGTCTGAGTGGCCATTCGAATTCCGACCGAATCGGATCACTTACCTGATCCGCTGTCCGTGCCGCCGCCTCCTCCAGCCTGGGCCCTGCACTTCTGGTGGAAGTGAGGGAAGAAGCAGAGGCCCCACCCCTACCTCACTCTGTGGGTGCCCCCCTCACCCCCGCTTGTCAGTCTCTTGGCCAGGGGAAATGAGGAAGAGGTGGGGCCTCTGGCTCTTTCTCCCTCATTTCCCCTGGCTGAGACTGTGCCAGGCAGCGGAGGGGGGGGGGCACGAAGTGTGAGAGAGGCGGTGCCTCTGCCTCTCCCTCACTCCTGCTGCCCCCCGACCTGACTCAATTTATTTATTTATTTATTAAAATCAAAGTTAAACCCAAACCCGTGGGGGGCCCCCAAGTGTGGGGCCCAGGGCAGTCGCACCAGCCGCCCCATGGTAAGTCCGGCTCTCTCTAGATAGTGTGTCCACTGTACACATAAATATACCTTGTGTGTAGGTCACAACCAAGTCATACTTTTGCAGCTTGATCATCATTCTTTTAATTCTTAGGGTACAGTCATTTAAATGGTTTGCTAAATAACACCATCAGGGGATTGTGATTTGTTTCCACTTATATTCTCTGGCTATAAATATATTGATTGAATCTCTCACAGGCAAACAATATTCCCAACAGCTTCTTCTCAACCTGTACATATCTGATTTCTGCCTCTGTCATTGATTTGGAATTGGATACATATGCCACAGGTTGCCAGTGGTCAACATGGTTCTGTAAAATCACTGCACCCAAGCCCGACTGTGATGCATCTGAAGAAATTTTTATAGACCTATCAGGGGTATAGAATTTTAATACTGGCTCTTGCATCAGCTGTTCCTTCAAGACAATTCACAATTCTTCCTGTTCAGAATTTCAGCACCATTCATTCTTACTTGCAAAAAGTGTCCTCAGAGGTGCTGCTTTTGTGGACAAATTAATTATATATTTTCTCAAATAATTTACCATTCCCAGAAAACTTTGCACCTCTTTCTTTGACTGGAAACGTGGCATCAAGTCAGTGGCCAGAACCTTCTTCTTCTCAGATTTCAACCCTTCAGTAGAAATGATGTCTCCCACAAAAATCAGCTCAGTTACACCCAACACACACTTCTCTATATATAATTTCAAGTTTGCAGCTCTAGTTGCTTCCAGTACTTCCTGAAGCCTATGAGCATGCTTCTCTTTGGTGGAGACCCAGATGATAACATCATCCAGGGAGGTGTCAACACCACTAATATGCTCATAAATCATGTGTATGGTTTGTGATACACTTCAGGAGCAGAAGCAATGCCAAATGGTAAACACAAAAAACTGTACCTTCCAAATGGGATATTAAATGTACATAATTTAGAGCTTTCCTCTGTCAGCTTGAGCTGCCAAAATCCTGAGGAAGTATCCAATTTGCTGAAAAAATGTGCGTTTGCAAATTGGGCCACAATCTCTTCTCTAGTTGGCAGTTTGAAATATTCTCATTTGATAGCCTTTTTGAGGCCCCTGAGATCCAAACATATACACAACTGGCCATTAAACTTCTCCACAGTGATTAGAGAGCTTACCCATTCTGTTGGTTCCTGAAGTATAACTTTCAGTTCTTCCATCCTTGCTAGCTCTGCCTTAAGTTTATCATAAAGAGCAAATGGCACTTTTCTACATGGATGGATAACTGGAGGGACCTGATTATTTATCCGGATTGTGTGTTCACCTGTCAAACATCCTGGTCCTTGAAATAAATCTTAATATTCTGAAATGAGGGCCTTGTATCCTGCCTTGTATCCTGAGTCATCACGTTCTTGAAATGTAAGCACTCACCTGACCATATTAAGTTTCTCACAAGCTGCCAGGCCCAAAATTGTGGTCACTTCTAGTACTGAAACTTGGTCCTCAATTTTCCCAGAAAACTCCAAGAATCAAGGTACTCAACTCAGTTTTCTGAGGTCCAAAGTTTCAAGGAATGGCCCCCAAAACTTCAGAACTCAGAAAATCCTTGGCCGAGTACAGGTAAGGGGACTGGAGGCTGGCACTAGGCCCCTGATCCCCCTTCCCTGGCCCCCACTGGCAAGGGAGAGAATAGGCCAATGGGGGCCAAGAAAGGGGGGCAGGGGCCTAGCAGGGGCTCAGTGGTGGGGTGCTAAGAGGTGAGAGGGCTAGCAGGGGCTGAGGGGGTAGAGTACTCACCCTCCAGAGGTGGTATGGTGATGCGTGGCTTTCTCCGGACTAGGTAAGTTTGAAGAAAAAGGGGAAAAAATCTGGGTATGCTCAGAAGGGCCAAATGGACTCTTCTGAGAATGCTCAAATCTTTCCAAGATGACACCCACAGCACCTCATCAGCACCTACTAGGCCCCCACCCCTTTATTCCCTGGCCTATTCCTCCCCCCTCCAGCTCTCTCTGGCCCCCTCTTCAGCCCCCGCCATCGGAAACTACTTGCAAGTATTTGCTGAGAGTCCTCGGACTGGCCCAAGCACTCAGGGCTGGTCCTCAAAACTTGGCAAATACTCGTGAGTCATTTTTTTTACTACTCAATTCAGCCCTAGTCGCTTCCTTAGACACTACAATGGCTGTCTTTGTCTACATAGTATTTTTATGCCTGATGCTGGCAATACATTTCCTCGCTGGTATATTTGTTCCTGAAAAGCCAGTTATTTTTATGTTTGTTGGACCCAGTTTGGGTTTAATTTCAGTCTTTTATAATCTTGCTGTGGTAAATTATTAACCAGAGCTCCAGTGTCCAGTTTAAATGCAACCATGGTTCCCTGCACTTCCACTGGCAGGATTCAGCCTCTCTCCTTAGTTCTGCTTAATTCCACCACATCAGTATAAAGCTCTTCCTCTAGTGGAGGTGCTTTTGTGGACAAATTAGGTATATATTTTCCTAATATGCACTTGAGTTTTCTGTGTTTGGGATCTGCAGAATTTTGAAAAATGGTTGTTCTTACCACAGCTATCACAGAGATGCTGAATTCCACACCCGCTACATGCCTGTCTGCAACCTCTCTCTTCCTTGGCAGTTGCTTTTATGACAGATGATTTCACCCTGGGAGTTGGGCTTTTCTGGCCTTATTCTTTTCTGCTTAATACCTGGGCAGCCCCTTCAGGTGCATTCAGCTCTCTGGCCTTGGTCTCCACAGTTTCTGCTGCTCTGCAGATGTGGAGAGTCTTATCTAGGGATAAGTCTCCTTCACGCAACAGTCTGTCTCGTAATACATTGTCTGTAATGCCACAAATAATCCTATCTCTGATCAGAGACTGTCAACTTCCCCAAAGCACGGGTCTTATTGAGTCTTTTCTATTCTGTGACATATTGCTCTATGCATTCATTCCTTTTTTTTTCCATGCACATAAAAAATCTGTGCCTTTCAAAAGTCTCATTCCTTTTTGGCCTATAATATTCCTCAAATTTAAAATTTGTCAATATTTCACTTAATTTTATATTTTGACCTTCTTCAAATGTAAAGAAGGTGCCGTAGGCATGAGGGGGCGGTTAATAAATATTTATAATAAATAATAAATAAATAAATAAATAAAGTTGTTGTAGATCTACAGTGCTTCCTCCCTCACAACATGCAAGGACATGGATGGTTTTACTTTCTCACTTGTTTCCTCAGTCCCTATGGCTGCTAAATATAATTCAAACCTTTGTTTGAATTATCCCATTTTCTGCAATATTGCCTGGTAACTGAAGGCTAGATGGAGGTTGCAAGACATCCATGTTTAACTGTCTTGTCTTCTAATCCAGTTAGATTACTGCTTTGCAGACGGAGCATTTACCGAGGCCTTTGTTCCTCTTTGTATGTGGCTCCACGTGGAGTTTTCAGCTTCCTCTGCAGGGATGGATCTCCAATTCACTTCAGTCTCTTTCTCATTCACCACTTCTGACATCATGTAATGATTACTGAGTTCTGTAAACACAAATACTCAGAAGAGAAAGGAAAGGAATAGAACCTTTAATCCACAGACATGCTGACAGTGTTCCAGCATTACAGTCTAGCTCACTCCCCTCTAATCTGGGATCATCTCCCAATTACTATCTTCCTAACACTGTCCCATGTAAGGGAGTGTGTGTATCAGGACGGAGGGTACCTGGTGGGAAGTTCTTGCCGGATACTGTCCCAAAACACATTAATGTAGGGGAATGATTAGCTCAGGTGTCTTTTATCCATATACAACATAGTCCTCTACTGTATACACATCTGTATGCATGCAGTTTCCCTATACACAGTTCTATATATCACCTTTCCAGCTGCAAGCCTTTCCCAGGTATGCAGGCCAGGCACAATTTCCTCCTCATCTGCCAAACCCTCCAACTCAGGCAACACCCACTGAGCAGGGTTGAAGCACTCTCTGGCTCTCACTGAAGCAGAGCTCCCCACAACTCCTGCCTCCTCGCAGTCTCCCCAGAAACTCCCTTCACTGAGCTTTGCTCAAGATTTAAGCTTTGGGTTGGCTCAGTCATGCCCAAGCGCAGGGGTGAGGTGTCAGGTGCTGTCCTTTCACCTCCACTTACAGTAATGCCTGAGCCTTGGGTGGTACTTCACCCCTATACTTGTGCTACTCCCTTAAAGGGCCAGCATCCCAATTAAGCTGTGCCCTGCTACAGAGTGTCTAAATAATAGTTTCTCTGGAATACCAAGGGAAAGCTATAGTAACAAAAATGCCCCCCAAGTATGCCAACCTCTTTATGAGCCACCTGGAAGAATACTTGGGAAAATTTACCACCAAGTGTGCAATCCTCCACTCACTAAAGTCAATGGCTCAGTTCCCATTTATTTTAATGGTGGAGGATAGTGTTCCAAATGTTTCTTCTACCTCAACTACATTGGTAATTTTGTTATCTAGACAGACAATTTTAGATTCTCCCTTAGAATTTCAGTTAAACTTCAACAACCACCACCTCTCTATCAAACTTACCCTGGAGCATTCCCACACCAGTCCCAATATAAACTTCCTAGACACCAAAATCAGCATAAGTAATGGAACCCTACAGAAAACAGTATACAAGAAACCAGCCAATCATCATAGCTACCTCCACAGATCCAGAACCAACCAAGATACACTAAAAATCTATCCTCTCAGACTAACCACTTAGATATCACAGTCTGCTCTGAAGAGAAGATTCATAATGCATTCCTTGCCGTGCTAAAACTGCCTTAACTAAACAAGGGCATCCTGTCAGAGAGGTGGATCATATAATGGAATGGGCTACAGAAATCACAAATATCTAGAGTAAGTTTCCAAGCTGGTGTAGGTATTGCCTTCCTGGCATTCAACTACCATATAAAAGCATGAAACAAATTAAAATTAAAATTAATGCATGATAAAAATAAACCAAAATCCTACACACCCTTAACATACCTCCCAACAGTCCCTATGTAGATGGGACTTCTTTGGGTGCTGAATCCCACTGTGACTCTTTCAAGAGGTCAAAGTCCCTCCTTCAGGACAGAGAGTAAAAAAACACCAAAAAAGAGTATTCAAGTCTCAGACACTTTGAGTCTTCCTGGTTGCCTTTCAGGGAAAGCAGTTGAGCAGACAATGGGGAGGTAATGAAATGACAAGAACCTAGTGGAATGATAAGCAAGCAAGATTCTGTCCCTCTTTCTGTGTTAGGAGATGTGTGCGTGCGTGTGGGGAAGTGGATCTTAGTCACTGAAAGGCAGAACTTTTTAAGTTATTGCCATTGGACCTTATAAGGAGCTGGGTTTGTCCCTCTGGCTGCTCAAAATGTTGGGTTGTATGCCCTTATACCAACTAAGACAAGGCCTGAGGTCTCTGGTGGCCATTCTGCACTGAAATGTACAGAGCAGCTGCTCCTGCTTCCCTCTGAAGAATCATACTCTCTTTTCCTCAGACGTTCTCTCATCCCTGGAGATCGTCAGGACTGTGGCTGTCAAGGTCACTACATAAGTGCCACTGACAGCCAGATCTCTCCAACCAGAATTCAGCAGCCCCCGGCAGCTGGTCCTCAACTGCCCTAACTACCATATGGAGCTCTTAAAGCAGAATATTCAATTTTTTTCCTGGCCCTGTCTTTGTCAGTAGTCACATTTTATGCTTTCTTCACAGTTTTAATAAAATGGTTATTTCTACACAGTGAATGCATATTTTTGACTTTGTAGACCATGGCCATGATCCACAAACTCCTTACTACAGATTAGTAAGGGGTTTGTGGATTGCAGCCCATGAATTTTAAAGGATGCAATAAAAAATGAGAAACATTTGTTCCATTGCCACTGAGAGCAGAGCAAGAAGCAATGGATTTAAATTGCGCAGGAAGGTAGATTTAGGTTAAATATTAAGGGGGAAATTCTGTAAGAACAGTTCAGCAGTGAAAAAAGCTTCCTAGGGAGGTTATGGAATCGCCTTCCCTGGAGGTTTTCAAGAAAAGATTGAACGGCATCTGTCAGGAATGCTTTCCGTACAGAGGATCATGCCTCAAGGCAGATGGTTGGAGTAGATGACCTATGAGATCCCAGTTTCTACTCTACAGTTCTATGATTCTATGAAAGTGGGGACATTGCATTATAATGGGCCTGTTTTCACTAGAGAATAGAACAATGTTTGCTAAAAAATGAATAAATTTTGCAGCTGAGGCAGATTTTTCTAGACTCAGAAGACCATTTTTGAATTTGTAATGAAATATGAAAATGTATATTTTTACAGCCATTTACCCGTTAACTACAAATTGTTTGCACATCCCTTTTGTGTTCCAAAACACAAAAAGTCAATGGAAATTTTGCCATTTACTTTAATAAAAGAAGAATTGGGCTCTCTTACCTAAAGGGCTCAGGCAGGGCTTGGTCCTGCAGGAATAGAGAAGAGGGTTTTGAGAAAACAGCACTGAATCAATACTAAAAAAAAGTGTAAACATCTTGTCTGACTGACTTTTCCTTTAAAAAGGAAACCAAAATCCAAAGCTTTCCAATGAGTTTGTCTCTTCTCTATTATTATAAGAACATAAGAAATGCCATTACAGGGTCAGACCAATGGTCCATCTAGCCCAGCATCCTGTATATGACAGTGGCCAGCCTCAGTTGTCTCATGGGAGAATGTAGCAGGTTACAATCAAGGGTCTCGTTCCCCTGACTAACCTAACTAGTAGCCCTGTATGGACCTGGCTTTCAAAAATTCATCCAATCCCTTTTTGAAGCCAGTTACATAGACAAGAGGACATATCTCAATTTTAAGGTACAGAACACAGAAAAGATTTACAAATAGGCCTGCTCCATAACCGGATTTTGATTTTGATTTTTGTGTGACATTCCTATCCTACTGAGACCTGGTTATCTGTATCACAGATATTAGCCCACCACACATTAGCTCACACCAGGTGGGTGTGTTAACCTGTCCATTTATTAGGTGTTTGCCCCACCAGACATGTGGCCACCACCCACTGAACATGTAGCCCCCACTCATGGCAGGGTCCTGGAGCCCACCATGTGGGCAGATGAGGGCTATTAGTAACGTGCACCCACGTGTCTGTGTCCCATCAACCATGTGTTCCGCAGGGTTCTATTCTGTCCCCTCTCCTGTTCAACGTGCATAGGCAGCCTCTGGGTGAGGTCGTGAGAGGTTTTGGAGTGTGATGTCATCAATATGCTGATGACACCCAGCTCTACATCTCATTTTCAGCAGACTCAGGACCGGCAGTCTCGTTGTTTACTTGGTGTCTGACAGCTATAGGGAACTGAATGACGGCGAGCTGCCTGAAGTTGAATCCTGACAAGATGGAGGTGATGCTGGTGGGGAGGGCTGAGGGAGTGGAGGCCCCTGTCATTGATGGGGTGTGCCCTGCCTTGGTTCCTCATGTTCGCAGACTGGGTGTGCTCCTTGACTTGCAACTCTGCAAATGTCTAGGTGATGGCTGTGGCAAGGAGTGCATTTTGTAAATGACATCTGCTATGACGGTTATGGTGATATATCTCAGTCCGCTTTTAGACTAGACAAATTTGCACATGATTGGTGAAAAATGTGTGTGTTTTAATGCTCGTTTAAACACCTAAACCATTTTAAATGCGCATTTGCCATGATCGTATAAAAGCCAAAACCATTTTGAATGTGGTTTTTAAATAAACCGATTTTGGCATCCCCCGATCATCAAAGGGGCTCAAAACCGTTTTTTAAAAATGTGCATTATTTAAAAAACACATTCAAAATGGTTTTGGCTTTTACACGATCATGGCAAATGTGCATTTAAAATGGTTTAGCAGGGGCAGCTGGTGGGTTTTGAGTTTGGAGGGGCAGTAAGGCCGGTCGGCAAGCCGGTGGGCGGAGCCAGGAGGATGGTAGGCAGAGCCAGGGGGTGGTAGGCGGAGCCAGGGGGATGATAGGCCAGTGGCATGGCATAACGCAGCAGCAAGGAGTTCCCATGGTTAACATCGGATGGAAGAAAACACAATCTACATGCACATCAAGCTTAAAATAAATAATGTATAAACCCCAAACACAGGGAAACACTG
>QEPC01002900.1:31378-42446 GCA_003113815.1 Sphenodon punctatus
CTGTTCCCTGCCTCAGGCCCCCGGCCCAAGGCATCTCGCCAGGACACTTTCAATAAGTGCCCTGGTGAGAGCTTTCCTTGCGCCCATTGAGCGCAATGGAAGCCCTAGCTCCTCCCTCCACAGCACATCCTATACGTGCTGTGTAGATTGGAGCTCAGCCAGACTGAGCGCTCAGCCGCCCAAACCGCGTTTTCCATTGGAAAACGCAGTTGGGCTTAGCATTTTTGAGCCTTCTGGGACCCAATCCTCTTCAGTGGATCCCAGAAGTCAACTAACAGTGCCGCAGCAGCCTCTGCCTTGCCTTTGCTTCAAAGCGGCTGCAGCGCTGTTGTCAGTTTCACTGAAACTGACAACAGCGCTGCCTTGCCTCCACTCTGAAGCAAAGGCAAGGCAGAGACTGCTGTGGTGATGGGAAGTGGTGGCAGAGGCGAGGTTTGGGGTTTTTTGGTTTTTTTTCACGAGCGGCGGTCGCGGCGCCTGGCGGGGCGCTTCGGGGATCAGCACCCCAAATGCCCTGGGAGGTCAGCAGCGCCTGCGGTTTAGGTGTTCAAACGAGCATTAAAACACATGCATTTTTCACCAATCATGCGCAAATTTGTCTCATCTAAAAGCGGTCTCAGACTGTGACCTTGCCACCATCATCCATGCCTTCACCTTGAGGCTTGATTACTGTAACACGCTCTATGTGGGACTACCCCAGGTGATGGTCTGGAGGCTGCAGCTGGTGTAGAATGCGACGACTGACCTCCATATAGGGATGGGCCACTGGGAGCACATAACCCTGGTGCTCCATTCGCTGCACTGGCTATAGCCTTCCAGGCCCAATTCAAGATGTTGGTGCTTACCTATAAAGCCCTAAACAGCCTGGGCCTCACCTACATACAAGAATGCCTCACACACACACACACACACCTGGTTCTGGGGGCCACATTGGAGAGGGCGTTCTCATTTGCTGCACCTCGTTTGTGGAACTCCCTCCCAACGGAGGGTTGCTGGACCCTGGATCTCCCCTCCTTCAGGCAGCAATGTAAAACCTGGTTGTTCCACCAGGCTTTTGGTGGGGGAGATTGGTAGTGGGAGGGTTGGGGTTGGGAGGGTGGGGGTTGTTATGACCCATATAAAGTTTTGTTTTAATTTTTTTAATTGTTTTTATATTTATATTTTATATTGTGCTTCACCCCAGGCTGCCTAGGAACGAAGGGGTGGGGGGGGGGGAATATGAATTTTTAAAATAAACAAATAAATAAATATAAAAAAAATTAGGTTGCATCCAGCCTTGTGTGCATCCAGGTTTTCCAGAACCATAGAGTTGCTGTCGTCAAGAACGTTCCAAGGAGCAACTGCTTCCTGACCCTCTTTTCACTCTCACTGGCCTCTTAAAAGGCCAATGCATGCCAAATTTAAACATTAGTTAGCCTAGCTCATCCTGGTTTGCATCATGTGCCCAATGCTCTTTCTTCATAAGCCATTACATTTTAAGGCATTGCATTGCACAGGCTTTCTATCACTGTGGTCATGGCTCAAAATAACAGCCAGGCAACTATGGTAAATTAATGCATGGGGTGGGCTACATTTACGCAACTGCATGAAAAATGCTTCCACTTCTTGCTATATTTTATGTGGTGGGTTTTTTTTACTTTACTTTGTTCACAGGCAGCTACCAGCACCACTGCCTCTGCTGCCTCTGATGTTCCAGCCCAGACACTGTCCCCCTACATATCTGTCCACTAGAGGTGTATTCCCTGGAGTAAGGAAGAGACCAGGGTCTTCACTGCTCTATGGGGGGTGCAGAAGGTCCAATACCAACTGGTCAAGTGCTATCAGAATGAGGCGGTGTTCCAGCAGAACTCTCTCCAGACGGTGCAGCAGGGAAACGATGTACCAGGGACATGAACCAGTACAGGCAGCAGGCCAAGGATTTGCACAGGGGGTAAAAGATCAGGGACAACAACGCCACCTCTAGTCATGGGTGGCAAATGTCGCCATACTAGGATATCCTCAGCTGGTTCCTCTGTGTCGATGGAGCCATCCTAGCATCCCATCGCTATGGCTGAGCCTTCACCAGGGCAGGGGATGGGGGCTAGGAGCTGACAAAACACCTGTGCCTCTTCGCTTCCTCTTGCCATTCCCTGACCCGGCTAGCCTATCAATGCCAATTGGGAAAGCAAGGGTCCATGCCTGCAGCCGGCTAGCCTGGAAATGTCAATAGGGAATGCATAGGGAACGGAAAGGGTGGGAAATAGCATGGGCTGGAGGGCGAGGGGCCCAAGAGGGAAGGTATGCCATCCTGGTGAGTGGGGAGGGCTGGATGGGCCAGAGGAAAATACATTGACATACAGAAACAGTTTAAAAGCCTTTAGTGAACATTTTAAAAGGCTTATGATCAGTAAAGTGTCACTTAATGCTGGGTGTTTGTGCTGGCAATGTGGTTCATGTGGTGGCACATGGTGTCCAGGAATCTCTCCAGCTATGTGCTGCTCCACTCTTTTCAGCTGGTTCCAGAACAGGGGCACTGGCTCACTGGAGATAACTACAGGGGTGGGGTTGTCTTGACATAGCCTCGCCGGTCTCACAGATGTTGTGGAGAACGCAGGTGGCAGTGGTTAGCAGGGGAGGGGTCTCCAGCTGGAAATCAATCCTGGCCGTAATTTCTTTCCAGTGCGTTTCAAAAGCCCTTTCCACAACAGAACAGGTAGCGCTCATCTGCCCGTTGGAGTACCTTTGCTCCAGGGCGCGGGCAACGCTGTAGCCCTTCATGAGCCAGGGCTTCAGTAGGTAGGCAGGGTCCCCCTGAACAACAGATCACGTGAACCCCCCACCCCAATGCAAATTTCAGTGGCGAGTCAAAAGTCCCCAATGTATATGCACCCAAAGAAGGGGAACCGGAGGAAGATGCAGGTGTCATGGTTCTTCCTAGACTACCTGGCCAGCACATCCACAAACAAGGCATGGTGGTCCACTGTGGCCTGGAGAACCAGACCCCCATCGAAGCAGACACCAAGCCCTCATCAAAGGAGATGCCGAGCCCAATGTTCCAGTGGCCAGGCTCGTCAGCAGGATCTGAAGGGCCTGGTTCTAGAAGGGAGGGCCAGCCTCCAGCTGACCCAAAGGACACACGAGGTTCAAGGAGTCACTGCAGAGCTGGTCCAAGGTGTGTAGAGACACAAGGAGGGGACACAGAAGGTAACAATAGGAAGTGACTGATGATCTGCCCAGCCTCCTGTGTCTACTGACTTGCCTTATATACAGGCAAACAGCCAACCAGGAAGCTGGGGGCATGGAGTGAGGCTGAAAAGGGGTGTGGCTTTATCGGCACTGGAGGAGGCCTTGTAGCCAATACTGGGCCCTGACCAGAGAGAACTGGTGGCACTGCAGAGTCAGCCACTGTGCCCAGGATGTCAGTTTGAGCCCAGGTCATACTTGTTTATTTCACTTGTTTATTTGATTTCCAAAATTTGTTCACAGTTTCAAAATCATGTCCAGCATGAAATTCTTTGGCTTCTCCAGGCTCCTACAATGGCTATTGGGAACGTATGTGCCAAGTCACTCAGGCATCTCCCTTATGTGCCACACATCTATAGATGGGCCCCCTTCATGTGCGGGATAGGCTTGGTGTTTTATTTTGTTTTGTTTTTTTAAATTATACTCATGCAGTTGGTAGCTGCTAAATTTGTAGTGTTTGATTTAGACAAAAAAAAAACCCCAACCCAAACCCTGCCAATGTACTAAATTAACACCAAAATTAAGCACATTTTAAAGCTCTGAATTCAGCTTTACAGATATGTGAAAGTGTTCCCTCTCTTCCTGCTCTAAAACAAGGACAGGCAAGCCAGCATGTACTATACATCCAGGTTTTAATTTCCTTTGGGCAACATTTTATGCAGCAACTGGCAAAGTCTTTTTGTTTTACATCAGACACTACTAGCTATCCATTTCTCCCTGCACCTGCTGTGTTAAGTGATCAGACTGTATGCAATGGCAAAATGAACTACAGGAGATTATGGCTCAAATGCAGCACAAAACAACAGAAAGGCCAATGTATACTTTTGCTAGTCACACCATGACTGCCTAACGGGTCTGGGGAGCCTTCAGTCCACAGGTCAAGCCTGCATCTAGCCTGGGAATCCAGTCATTACCCTTAAACTCTGAAAGAGTGAGCTCAGAGGAAAAGGAGAGGAGATAAGGGTATGCACGTAAGGTTAGGGGATGAATCTATGACACAGATCCATGGCCTGGATCCTTCCCTTCCTCCTTCCATTCTGAGAACATTCCTTAAGCACTACTCCTATCTGGCCCACGGAGATTTTACTAATTTGTAAAATGGCCAGTGGAAGGGAAGAGGCTCCCCATGTGTAGAAGAAGGAAAATCCTCCAATTAAGTCTTAATCAACTTCATATATGGGAGCTTATTGTTATTTTATTGTTGTCGTTTGTTTGTTGTTGCTAGCTTAACTCAGCTGAACTTGGTTGCATCAAGGAGTTGCAGCCATGACCAATGCTTCATTGTTCTAGCCTAAACACAAAGCAAAAACGAAGACAGACCTTGCCCTCAAAGAGCTTATAAAGCCTTGTAAAACTAAGGCCACTTTCACACGGTACCAGGGGAGGCAGGAAAATGCGTGCAGTGCAGTGCAATCACGGCTCTGATATTGTGGGGATTAGCACTTGCGAGAATGCAAGAATCCTCTTTTATCACATGAGAACACGTGTCCTTGTAAGAGCTACATTTGGGGACCCTGTGCACAAGTGTTCTAGCATGAGAAAAGATGATTAGTGCATTCTCACAGACGTCAATCCTTGTAATAACAGAGCTGTGATTGCATTGCACAGGTTTTCCTGCCTCCCGCTGTACCATGTGAAAGCAGCCTAATTTAAGCACAAAAAGTGAAGAGCTAGGAGGGATATTTTTTTCCTTTGCTAAAACCTAGCACATTTTGCATTTTTTAAACCATGTCAGTTTCACATTAAGACCCCAGTCCACAGAAATCTACTGGTGTTTCTTCTTCTACTTCAGTTGGAATTGAATGAGGTTTTGTCACATGAAGGAGGAGGAGGAGGAGATGTACAACAAATCTGCTGCTTGGTCCATGTTATCCACGCAAAAGGCCATTTCAGTATAACTGCAGCAAATGTCTGTTGTCTGGATGGGGTGGTATAAAACTCTTAAGTTGTACTCCCTGAAGTCGTCTGGACATAACCATGAAATGCTTCTTTGGAAAGTTTGAATGGGTTCAGTGCAATCACAGCAAAGACTGCCTCTGATTTCATTGACATTGGGATCAGGGCCTTAAACCATCTCCTGTCACACAGGACGTATAGGACAGCAAAGAGGGCAGTCTTAAAAACCACCTCTCCCCTCAGTGTGGCTTGGTAAATAAATGCTTTGTACTGGCTTTTGCAAAGATGATCAATGGACTAATCAACGGATGATCATAATTATGGCAGAATGTTCCATTTTTTAAAAAAAGGTGAGGAGTCCATGGTTAGTGAAGGGTTACCACCCAAAAAAAAAAAAAAAGCCCTACATATTTTAAGCAATGTAGGTCTCTTGCTTTGGCATTTCATATTCACCAGACTGACATGACTGAACAACATCTTGCACCTCAAAGATGAACTAACTCAAAGAATATAGGGCATTCACACAAGACACTCTCCACTCCCTACACACCCCACCACCCACCCACTATGCCCTATGAGTGCCCTGGAACATGTATAGTGGGTGGGTAGTGGATGTAGTGTCTTTTCTGAAAATGCCCTATATTTCATCATTATTTTAGAAATGTGTATGTTTTTTAAAAATTCTGTACTTCTTTAGCTATATATTTAAACTTGCTGGGGTAATTTTTTTAAAGTACTACCCACAGTAAACATGGCGGACCAGTGCTCGACTAGGGCCACCATGTTTCACCAGAAGAAATAGAATTTGAGGGCAAATGACTTCAGAGATTTCCCTTTATCTGCCTTGCCTCCCTCCTCCCAAATCCATAACAATAATATTTTTACTTGAGCATTCGCACCTGAACATTTATAAGCCTTTAAACAAAATACATTATCCAAACCATCCAGTGGGTTTCAGTGGGGCTACTCCAGAGTAAGCAGTTTGTGGATCATGGCCACAGAGTAGTAAAAGCAAATTTAGAGACCAATACTTGCATGTTTTTATTCCCTGTGGATTGTTATTTCTCTGCACACATATTGGTTTAGTCATCTACATTTTTATACCCTCTTTTGCTGTATGACTGAGTTCACAGCCATATTTATGTTTCCCACTGTATTTTCCCTTTGCGCCTCTGCACCTCATTATTTATTCATGATTTGCTGTTTTCCTGTAAGTTATTGTTTGCAATATATTTGTTAAAAAATCCATTAAGAGACTTCGACTCCAGATTCCTTTCCCCCTTATTGAGAGAGAGAGAGAGAGAGAGAAGGAGAAAGAGAGAGAGAGAGAATGGAAAGCAGCTTGCCCAATGGAAGGACATGGGTGACAAGAAAAGTATGTATTTGTTTCCCAAATGTATAACTATGGGTATTTTCAGACGTTACGCTGGCCCAATTCACCACAGTGAATCCTCGGTGGGGGTGAACCGATCAACCACCCCCCGGGGTCAATAAAAGCCCCAAACAGAGGTGCCGGCTGATCCCGGTGGAGAATTGGGGAGCATGTCCGCATTTGCCCATAATATTTGAAGCACCTTTGGGTACCACTGACTGAATACTTTCATTACTGTCTAATTCCATTTCCAATGATATTCAATATAGGTATCTATCTATGTACCTGTCTGCGTTCCAGCTGCAGGCTCCTTGAGCCTCAGAGAACAATAGGAAGACAAAATTGGGGAATAGTGTGTCATTTCACTTCCAGCATGGCGGAAATGCCAGGTGTGTTGTTTTTATTCATGTCAACTAGCTGAGAGATTAAATAGACCATGAAAAAGATAAATCTAAACAGAAATACCAAGATAGTTCTAAAACTTTCTTCATCCATCAAGCTTTGCCTAGCTTCTCATCCCCATCGATTGCTCTTTTAGGCTTCCTCTTATACTGTCCCATCCTTCAGGAGCCCTCCTCCTCCCTTTTAACTAAGCGAAGCACGTGCACCTGCAACTTCTCAGCTTTATGAATGCATCCCATCCCATCAGGGCCGGCCCGAGGGATGTGCCACCAGTGCCCAGGCACGTGGCCCCGCAGTGGGGAGGGGCCCTGCACCACCGCAGGCTAGAGACTGACAGACGCCGCCGGTTTTTGTTTTTTTCCCCACCGGGAGTCTCCGAGTCAGTGCTCATAAGGGGGGCGGGGGGGCGTAAACTCCCTGGGAATCCCTGGGTATGTTCACGTTTGGGTTCATGTTCAAGTTCAGTCGTCCGAACAGGCCAAGTTCGGGCCGAACTCCGAACTTCCGAACCGCGTTCGCCCATCCCTACCGATTGAAACTCATCCCATAAAACATGACCACGCAGAGCGTTCCTAACCTAATCTTAACCCTAATCTTACCTGGGGGTTAAGATGTTTCATATGGTCACTTCTCCCCAGTCTGCTGTATGAAATAGGGGTGGCCAAACAAAATATTAGTATATCTTTTCCCTGGAGATAAATTATCACATATCACCCTAAACTGCAGGGAAGGGTGTAATGTGTGATAGTTTACTCCTAAATAAATGTTACCACATGTTTACTACTAATGTTTTTTGTGGGCTGCTCCTATTCCATACAATGGAGTGGAGATTAATTACCACCCCTGATCCTCAGGGGAAAGTGGCCACACAAAATGGCTATTTCCCAGGTGTTTCAAATGATCCTACGAGCCAAGACCTAGGGTATATATCCTCCCGGAGATTTTCTTCCCTTTATTTCCCTAGGATGGTTTGCAGTTTACCTAAGTATTCTTCTGACTGTGTGCAATAGCATACGCCATGTATGTAAGGGAAATATTATATTAAATATAATTAGCAATTAGTAATTATGAATTAAATTATTAATTATTAATTATTGATTATTCATTATTAATTATTATAAGCATTTATATAGCACCAGCAATGGCAGATGCATTGCAAACAGACAATGGGATCAATAGAGACAGCAGCTGATCAATTTAGATTGTAAATGCTTTGGGGCAAAGACTGTCTCTCTCTTCTGTGAAACATGTAGCACACCTCTGGGTGGTATAAAAATAACTATAAACAGGTCATAGCCAAGTGTTTATCCTATTTCAACAGAGCAAAGGTTCAGAGTTCTATTTATACCTCACAGTTTCAATTAGCAGCTGAACTAACAAACCTGATTAATTGGTTTGCTGTGGCTGCTCTGCATTGGCCTTTATAAACTCTACTCTCTCCACGTCTGCCCATTTGGACACTGGTGACAACACTGTCATTGGGTTAAAACAAACATGCACGTAACTCTGCTTTAACACCACTTTTAAAATTTCTTATGCATGTTGCAGGGCTGTATTGGCTCCCTATGCAGCCCTGCAACATGTATAAGAAATGTTAAAGCAGTGTTAGGTACATGTCTGTTTTCACACATTGTCCCCATTACTGAGGGCGCCATCTCTAGCCCCTCCCTCTTTCTTGCACTGTGCCTGTCACTTCTTCCTTCGTACTATAGTGTGTGCTCACTGTAATGCTCTTCATTGCAGTGGAGCTGTAACAAACCTGGCTACTGCCTCCCTGGCATTTTGATTGTTCTATTACCATTACAAACCTTCCACTATAGTGAACAAAAGGTTTAGATCCAAGAAGTATACTATGCTGAAATTATTCTTTATCTATTGTTTATCTAGACATTTCGGTGTTCAAAGTGCTTTATAGTCCTTATCTAGTTCACCCTCACAATAACCCTGTGTGAGGTAGGTCATTATTATTCCCATTTGAAGGATAGGCAACTGAGACTGAAGTAGCATGATTTGCTCAAAGCCACCCAGTGAGTTCATGACTAAGGCAGAATTTGAACCATGGATCCCCAGGTCACTTTATTTACTAGGCTATCCTGGCTCTTGTCTTTCAGGCTAAACAGTCATAACTTTTAGCCATGCCATCATTATATCCAATCCCAATTATTTAGGGTGGTTCTTCACAATACAACACTAGCCACTCAAATGCCTGCATTTGTGTGTTTGCTTGAGCACATAAACACAGGTCTGATTATGTGCCAAACTGGGAGTGGCTGCCCCAGTTCTTAGGCAGCCACCCTGAGTTTTTGTCCCCACATCTCCAGTGGTACATCTGGAGCCAATTCTCCACAGCAGCTTTGCTCAGCCATGGAGACTGCTGGGGTGGGGGGGACTTAGAGCATTTTCTGATGAGATGAGCCAGGAGGAAATGCATAGCTTTTGGCACCGTGGGAATCCCCGAGAGGTAAATGATGCACAGCATCCATCTTGGGAGGAGGGCAAAAGCTCTGGTCTTTGCTGGCAAACATATGTGTCCAGCAGGGTGGTGAAATCCTACTCTGCTGGACGCGTATGTTTGCCGGCAAAGACCCGCACTCCACCCTTCCCACAAGATGCAAGCTGCATGTCATTTACCTCTCCAGGAATCCTGCAGTGCCAAAGGCTGCACATTCCCTCCTGGCTTGTCTTGTCATCAAGTGTCCTTAGAAATGGGAATGCTCTGCTGAGAACTACCATAGCCAGGAAGAAGTTGGAGCAGCTTCTGGCAGTGCCATGACTGTTCCCACAAGTCTGCCAGCACATGCGAACACCTGCTATAGGAGTTCCTTCATACTGTTTCCCACACATTTGCTACAGGAGTGAATAATGTGCGGAACCAGCCTCAGAGTAAATTCGTTCTCATTAGCTTCACAAAACACCCAACATTTTATCATTCAGGTTCATACAAAAGAGTAGTTGCTAATGTCATCTCCTGTGCCCATATCTCTAATCCAGTCCTTTGGCACCCCATTCTCCCATTTCAAACTTCTTGATCTCCCCTTCAAAAATCTTCATGCGTTTACTTATCGTCTGTAGTCAGTTCACACATCCGTCACCCTCATCTCATCATTTCTGACTTTGGGAATGTTCAGACAAGTCACTCCCCACCCACTCCCCACCCACTATACATGTTACAGGGCACCCATAGGGCAACACCGCAGCCTTAGAACATGTTTGGGGCGGGGGAATGTCTTGTCTGAAAATGCCCATTGATACCAGCCTGCCCTGCTCTTCTCAAAGAACTGAAAAGCTAAGAAAGCTGATGATAGATGAGGGAAGTGAATCAAGATCTCACAAGTTCCCTGCTACTAGTATGCTAACCACTGAGCTATCTTGCCTCCTGCTACTTATGGAGATGAAGTAGTGCAAATGTAGGATATCTTTTATTGAACTAACTTCTATTGGTGAGAATACGCAAGCTTTCGGGTCATGCAGGGCCCTTCCTCAGGCATGAAGCATAGCAAGTCAGAAATATATAAACTGAGCAAATACAGGACAGGTATATATGAGGAGGCATGGCAGTGACTTGGGTGGGAGTGGATAGGACAAAGTAACTAGAGAAGGGATTGTAACTAGTTACTTTTTCCTGCCATGTGGCCTGAAAGCTTGCCTATTCTCACCAAAAGAAGTTGGTCCAATAAAAGATATTTATTTATTTATTTATTTATTTCAAAGATTTATAACCCGCCCTTCCTGCAAAAGCAGCCTGGGGCGGCTTACAACACTAAAAGCATAATAAAAACAATTTAAAACATACAATATAACAATATTAAAACAGGGCTAAAATAACAAATAAGATAATAAATAGTAGATAGGTGGGGGAGCTAAAAAACCCTCACCCTACCCTCCCACCCTCCCCAAAGGCCTGGGCGAACAGCCAGGTTTTACAACTTTGCTGGAATGTCAACAGGCTTGGGGCCAGGCGAGCTTCCTCCGGAAGGGAGTTCCAAAGGCGCGGCCTGACCACTGAGAATGCCCTCTCCATTGTGGCCCCCCGCTTAACGCAGGGGACCTCCAAGAAGGCACCCCCAGCAGACCGAAGGAGCCGCGCTCAGGCACGGAGGGTGAGGTGGTCCCTGAGGTATGAGCGGCCCAGACCATGTAGGGCTTTATAGATCAACACCAACACCTTGAACCTGG
>QEPC01002900.1:43457-57235 GCA_003113815.1 Sphenodon punctatus
TTTATTATTAATTATTATGTATTTATTTAGTGCCAGCAGTGTACCTGGCACTGTATAATCAATACTTATAGACAGGTCCCTACTCCAAGGGGCTTACAATCTAAGAGAGACAAGGGAAAAGGAGACAAGGGAAGAGGTGGACATTGGGAGAAACAATGATACATTAATGAGGTTGAAAAGTTGCAGGTGCATGTCCTTCACTTAGTTACAGGGAATTAACTTAGCAACTTAGTTACAGGGAAGAGATTCTGAGGATGCAATTTCACTCATGACAAGCTAGGGAAAGCCTGATGGAAAAGGCAGGTTTTCAGGAAGGATTTGAAAATTGGGAGGGAGCAGAATGAATGTATCCAGGGAGGGAGTTCCAGGCACTGGGTGAGGGGAGCAAGAGAGAAGGGGCAATGATGTTCAGAGGAGTAAAGGAGTCATGAGCAGGTGAGGGTGCAGGCAGAGGAGGGGCGAAGCTCCCGGGCAGGACTGTGGTGGGATACAAGGGTGGAGAGATATGGGAGCAAGGCCATAAAGAGCCTTGAAGATGAAGGACCAGCAGCTTGTGCTGAATGCGTTCATGTAGAGGAGCCAGTGTAGGGTGGTGAGGAGGGGCTGAACATGCTCAAAGCAACAGACAAGGTGGATGACTTTGGCAGCAGAGCGTTGGACAGAGATAAGGGGGGTGAGATCAGACCAAGGGAGACCACTAAGGAGGAAGTTACAGTAGTCAAGGCAAGAGAGGACTAGCGCATGGACTAGGTTTTTACAATGGAAAGAGAAGGGCAGGGCTGGATTTTAGCAATATTGTACAGACTGAGCAAAGTGACAGGATTTGGCAACAGCCTGGATCTGAGGTGTAAAGGAGAGGGAGGAATTGAAGATGAATCCAGGCTATACACCTGAGGGACAGGCTGGATGGTGATGCCCTCAATAGAAATGGAGAGTGACATCCAAGCAGAGATGTCAGAGAGACAATCAGTGATACAAGACTGGATGGAGGAGGAGAGCATGGAAGTGGAGAGAGAGAATAATTTCAGATGTGACGGGCCCGGAGGCCCACCATGCTCAGCCCTGGACCAGGATCCGGCTCAGATCCTGGTCCGTGATCAGGCCGGACATCCTTTAGATGTGCCGGCCTGATCTCTGAGGGGGATTAGGGAGGGGGCGGGGCTGCACAGGGAGAGGAGGGGGCGGGGCTGCACCCTGCAATGTGCGGTCGTTCAGTCCTGCCCCCCCCCCAATGCGGTCCCCCAGCTGGCTGCCCGCCTGCCCACGGGGAGACGGACAGGCGCAGTGGCCAATCAGGCCGCTGCGCCTGACCCCATCCAGTGGTCGGAGCCTGATTCCGGGACAGGGTTGGCAAGCAGACATGCAGCGCCGCCATCGCCAGCCCCGTCCTGGATCATGGTCACTCCAACCACGGTTCTCAACCTCCATCCAGCCGGATGTCAAGAACCGTGGTCAAGCTTGATCCCGGCCGGAGGTTCACCGTGGTGAACATCTGGCTGGGACTAAACAGACGTTCCCAGAAATGCCACCACCAGAGGGAATCCACTAGGGTTCACTTTGGTGAAAGGCGTTTTCGTAACGTCTGAAATTACCCAGAGTTTGTGCCATCAGCATACACGCGATACAGGAATTCGTGAAATTAAAAGAGTTTACCCAGAGAAAGAGTATAAAGGGAGAAGAGACTGGAGATGTTAAACATGTGAGTAGGAGCTGAGTGGGGGCTGCATGAACCAAACACAAATTCCAGTGGACTATTGTTTCATTTGAAAACACCCATTCTCTCACCTGCTACTTATATGATAGTAGCAGGAATTGGTCTAACGTACACTCTGCTTCTCTTCCTAGAGATGGAATAGACTCTGCAGTTCTGCATCATGTTGTTTCTGACCTTTGGAGGTCCTGATTTCTCCCCTCCACTATCCTCAGCTCACTGCCCAGAACAATACTGTTTCAAAAGGTGAAGCCTCTCTCTTCCCATCTCATGCGCATCTCTCAGGTGGCCACGTAATGCATTAGTGAGTGGTTCCCAAAGAGGTATATTTGGTGAATTGCCCTTTTGTTGGTATCTTGTTGCAGAAAGGAGAATCTGTCATTTTCTTAGTGGTTTGCTGCTTGGAGGGTGATCTTAATTAAAATGTAAAATGTCAAACATTAGTAAGGAGCAGGATAGCCCTGTGGGGAGCAAGGATGAATCAAATTTATTAGTCACTTAGCAGCAGGCTGGTAGCCCTTCACTTGGAGAAATTTTATAAGGCAGTTAATAACCGATCATCAAACCACCTAATCTCCCCGCATCTCCCTTTCCATTCTAACAAAACAAAAACAGGAGTCCCACCAGTTCCAGAAATTAAAAGGAAATCAGGTGCAGAAATTAAAGCAGTCCTGCTTTTCTCTTCCTTCCAGACACAGCACACAGTGTGCTTTACGTTTAGATTGCAAAGAGAAATGGCTTGCTTAGGGGGATTTCTTTCCAAAAGCTTTCTGCTCTGGAGCCTCCGCTGTGTGTAAAAACACTCTTCATAAAGGGCAGCGACAGGCCCACCAGAGAGCCATCCTTTGTGGAACTATACCTTAAGGATCAGCCTCCGACGATAGAAATCTCTAAGCTACAAATTTCAGAAGCAGTCAGATTCAGGTGACCATGAAAGCCAGTCTGATGTACCCAGTGAAGGTCAAGATTATGATGTGCATAACTTCACTTGTCTTCTTAAAAGTGCAATAGCCTCTGCAGTTCTGTGTCATGTTGATTCTGACCATTGGAGACTGAATCCAACACTTCCACTCTCCTCTGCCCCTTCCCCATCAAAATACTAGACTAATTATCCTATCTGTATTCTCCCTCTTACAATTGCCTTGCATATGAATCAGCTGACACCATTCACTTGCCACTAGTTTCTATGTTTCAGTGTTTGTCACTAGATTCTGAGCTCCTTGGAGCAGAAACTATCATTGTTGCATGTTTGTAGACCATTTGGCACATAGCAAGCACTACACTAAACAAAGGATGATCATCCACACTCAGTCCTATAATACTGGAGTAACGTTGGTGAGAAAGTGGGTGTTTTCAGACAGACAGCACCTACGCCTCTGCTCTTCTTAACCCCCAGGTGGGCCATCTGTTTAAAGGTGGCCCACCAGATGTGCAGGCAGAGCAGAGGCAGGGCAGCCCAATCGGCAGCGTTCTGCAACATCCAGGAGCACCGCTAGTGGAGTGGGAAATCCAAACCTGGGGCGCTGGCCAGAGGCAGAGCTGCTGTCTGTATGCTCAGCGGACAGCCATTGCAGCTTCACTCTCGGCCTGGCGTTGCCGCGGGGAACACCACAAAGTTGTGGGCAGTAGCCTAGAAGGTTGAATGATCTGCCTGCAACTCTATAGTTTGGAGGAAGGGGCGCTGTGCGGGCAGACAGTGGACTGTGGCAGGCAACGGGTCATTTAAACCTGACCCAGGCAGGGCTGAATGCAGGCAGACGTGGGGGTGCACCCCCGGACCTGGTTTGTGGATGAGCACCCCCACATCCATGTGAAAACACCCAGTGTCTCCTTTTTATAAATCAAGAAGCTGAAGCAGGGAGGTTAAGGCCAACACTTTCAACTGTCGGCACCTGAAAGCTGCAAGTTCTTGCTGCAGTTAGCTTCCAGCAACAGTGAAGTAGATAGATGTTTGTAGGGTGGTGTTGCAAGACTGTGACAGGCCCCGGCTCATGTCCCAATTATGAGGTCCCCTAAAAGAAAGGTGTGGGAGTCTCTAGGATAGGGGGAGAGCTCGAGCTCGCACTCAAGTTTCCACCACTCTCGAGGGGGCCCAGACAGGAGCCCTGCTGCAAGCTCCTGACACACACAAACAGCCTGAGCGCTCTTAGGAAATTTCCAGAGTGGGCAGGGGAAGTAGCAAGGCCAGCACTCCGTCCCCGTCCATTTTGACAATTTTCTAGTGGCACTCAGGCTACTTGAAGAGGGCCTCCACAGCCTGGGCCCCAGGCTTCAACTCCACTCCATGGTAGCTATGCCCCTACATTTGTATACCTTCCAGTTCCTAGGACTGTTGGATTCTGACAAAGCTGAGAGTTCCAGTACTATCAGTGTGAGCAGCAGAATGAGAATGGTCAGGCTGAACTGGTCCTTTTTAGAAAGCCAGACTCTGCTAGTTCTCATTAAACACTTCCACTAGAAGGCTCCAGTGGACATTCTGAGTTGGCATGTTGTGCTAGGTGTTGGAGAAGCAGCTCCAGGTGACATCAACCTTTTGCACCAACAAACTCTAATGACCACAAGGGGCACTGGGAGTAGAGATAGTGAGTTAGTGTGTGTGTGTGTCACTTTAACCTTTCTGATCTCTGCTTCTAAGCCCCCCCTTCCCCCTCTCAGCACCCCACCCCCCCTCAGGTGGGATGTGCCCAGGAAGCTCCTACTGGACTTCCTCCTTCTTCCTGACCTTTCTCCATTCCTTTCTTCTTCCACTGACCTTCAACATGACTGGCCACCATGCTGGTGGCAGCTAGATAGACAGATCTAGGGATAGGCCTTTCCTATCACAATGTATTTCTCAATAAAGTAGATCATTTTCAATCTAGAAACAATCTCCAAGGTGTTGATTACTTCTAATCTCTGCTACTGAGAATTCGAGCTATTTTCCTTTTTGCTGTGTGTAAACTCTGCTGATGCCTAGCCAGAGCTCTAACAGGTCCTGGTAAAGTAGGCAGTGAAACTTTGTTTTTTTGACCACTAATAAAATTCCAACACTAGGTTCCTTGCACATTCTAACTTCTGCCCTTTCTCTTGCTGCACATGATTTTATCCTAACAAGCCTTCTGATTGCAGCCATCTTTGAGGCTGAGAACCATGTACTGTAGTGAATTGCCCCAGAGTTCCTCCTGCAGTTGCACTGATGCTTCAGGGAGGGTTACAACAGGGACTTAGTAGCACCAGCCAGAAAAGAACAGGCACATATAATAGAAGTGGATCATGCCATAGGCTGGCACCAAAGACTGCAGGTGCTAGTGGTAATGAAGGAGAGCACAAAGCACCAATCAAATGTAAAGGTCACAAGGACTTGTGAGGATTTAAGGACAAGCCCTCAGTCTGAAGGGAGAGGTTGGAGAGTGAAGAGTTCAGGAAGATGACTCCCCAGAGAAGCAGGAGGCCGAAGAACAGATAGTTGCAAGCTGCAACTGGGTTACCCAGGCTTTTCCCCAGGTGTACAGATCTACATACTGGACCAGTGAAGAGGACAGGACTACTCCCAGGAGAGCCAGTAGCCTCAGGAGACTCACAGCTGGGACTGTCTTATATATACCCTGAAGGGGACTGATGTTAAGCAAACAAAGACAGTGGGAAAGCCCCAGAGGGTCTTTAGTGGAGCGGTCTGGCTGGATGGGGTGAATGGAGGCCAGGCTTGCTCAGACCTACCCTGTCCTGGGATAACTGAGAACCAGGCTTATGGTAAATATAATGTATTTTTTAAAATATATATGTGAGCTGCCCTGAGTCGCCTTGTGCGAGAAGGGTGGAATATAAATGTAAGTAAATAAATAAATAAATAAATACTGCAGGAGCAGACCCTCAGCAGGTGTATAAGCAACCAGGCCTCGAGCTAAAGTTAGCATGTGGCCTCTGTTGGGACTATTGGGTGTACTGGGGCATGTAGCTGGCTAATTTCCAACTGCTGCACCAATGCCACCTACAGTGCCTGAGGTGCAACCCCAGCTCCAAAGGTACTAGTAGCATAAGCAATATCATATCCTCACTCATTCTCCACCTGAGTTATTTCCATTTCTTCCGTTACCATCACATTTGCTCATTTCTTTGCAGTGGGCTCCTTTGCACCTGCTGTGTTGCCTACACAGCCCTGCTGCTTCCTATCCAGAAAGATACTGCTGCAAGCTATTAAGCATTGAGCAAGCAGACTGTCCAACTGCTCTCCTTGCTTCTTCTCTGTGGCATAGATCAACTCTGCTTTATCCTGTGGTTTACCTAGGGTGACCTGTAGAGAAGAAACACCTCTGCCTGGAAACCGTTTGTGGCTCAATTCTGCAAACCCTTGCCTTTATTAAGAGTGCCTAGTGAGGTGGCAAAGCATACCAGTTGGAAGGCTGAGCCTTAGACTGCCAGTTCTTTAGGAGAGGGACTACCCTTTAATTGCCTACATATGACACCTAACATGATGAGACTCTCACCCCCTCATTGGGGAAACTCAGTGTTATCACAAACATATTTACTAATTTACTAGGAGGGAAGGTGGAATAAAACTCCCTATTTGGCAAGATTGTGTTTATGTCCTATGGGAAAGGTGGAAGACACACTGCACTACTTGTGGGAGTGCCCTCTGCACCAGGTCCCAAGGGAGACGTTTCTCCTCCCAATAGTGAAATCAATATCTGTATTTAACATCTTTGAGAAAACGATATAGTTGTTACAGAATGAATTTGTTCATATTTTGACAGGATTAGATAACTACATCTGCGAAACCAGAAACGTGTACAAGCAGAAAAGAGTTAAGAACAGTTAGTATAGTCCCAGAAAGGGCAAGCGTTTCTAAGAGACTTAGGAATTAAACCATGCTGCCAGTAACCCCCAGGAAGGGCAAGGCATCTCCAAGAGACTCGTTGATCAAACTGTGCTGCCAGTGAGCCCCCGGAAGAGCAAGGCATCTCCAAGAGACTCGAGGGTCAAACTGTACCGCCAGTGAGTCCCCGGAACAGCAAGGCATCTCCAAGAGACTCAGGGGTCAAATTGTGCCGCCAGTAAGCCCCGGGAAGGGCAAGGCACCTGTAAATGATTCAGGGTTAAGCTTATAAGAGACTAAGTGAAGTAAGCATGTTATTCTGAGATTTTGACTGTATGGTTTTAACAAAAGTTTGAATTTTGTTAATTGTATTTTAGTGAAATTGTGTGTTGTGTATATTTTATATTTGTTTATATGTGTGGTTGTGAGGCTCTTGAGCTGTGCATATATATTTTGGCTTCAGCTGTAAATAAATTCATTCATCATATTAATTTATTAACAAAGGAAAAAGATGTCAGACACCTGGGTTGTGGCCAAGGACCAAGCTTCAGGAATTTGTGATCAAAGGCTGGAGCTGGGTCAGAAGCCAACAACTGGAGCTAAATCAAGAACTAGGAGCCTATAGCCAGCTAGCCAAGAGTCAGAAACTGGAGTCCAATAACCAAAGCCTAATTGGGCTCCTGCCATTGCTAGTTAATAGGCAGGGATCAGGCAGAGCTGGGTTGAGGCAGGACTGGAAGCACACAGATGACCCTAATACTCCAAGTAGACATCATGTTGCACAAAAATTTCCTGTTAGCTGCTTCCCCTTTATGTAAGGCCTGGCAGCCAATAGGGTGCAGGTTCCACCCACCAATCAAAGACTAGGTCTGCTAGTATGGAGACACATTATATCTGCTGAGCAGGGGATGCAAAGAGCTACCTTGGTAGTGCAGAGTCAGAGCATTCTGATAACCTTATGGTTCTGGGTTCAAGACCCTCAGGGTCTTACATAAGCACACTTGTCTCTGGCATTATGTCCCACTAACTGATAGGAGGATAAAAGCCCTGCGCTCTCCAGAGAGAGAAGTGAAGTCAGGGATTGATTTTCAAATATGTCTTTTTAAAACTCAACCCTTTGTAACTTTATGACTGTGCCTGATCTCGCTACTGATTCTGAACCTTTGAACGTTTAGGCTTAAACCCCTAAAACTGAGCTTCCCCCCCCTTAACTATGACATTTTTTGCTCATGTTACCTGGCCCGGCAAAACTCCAAGTGCGAAATCTCCCGGCTGGGAATCTTACATTTACTCCGAGCGTGGACGTGGGGCTAACAATGTCTTCTGTTGGGTCCTGTGACATTTTCTCTTATGAATGACAGAGCTGGAGGATTTTGAGCTCTGTCATTCATATGAGAAAATGCCACAGGACCTGGATCATGACGTTTTTACCCCCAAACCCACGTTCAGAGATAAACATAAGATTCCCAGCCAGAAGATTCTGTGCCAGGAGTTTGTCAGTCCACGTATTGTGAGAAAGCAGCCTTAGTTCAGCAAGGCAAAGAAGGTAGAACATTTAAGAAGAGAGGGAGAAAGAATTCAGCCACAATGTGAGCTTACAAATTACAACCAAGTGGAGCTGCCAATAGCATTGTATTTAACATATTGTCCCAGAATTTTCCTTCTGGATCAAGTTGGTCATTACTGTAACACTAAATGAGAAATGACTTCATCTGTTAAAAGCAGAAAAGCAAAGCAGCTGCTACCCTTGTGCAAAGACGGGATTAACAAATGCTGAGCAGCCTCATTCCCTTTAAGTTTTAGTTACAATTTAGTCTCACTTTATGTGTGTGTCATAGGCCACCCTAGCACTTCTACTGAAACGACAGAAAAACCAACAATCCAAAACTCCTTAAAAGAGGAGAGTGGTACCTGCGAAGGCAGTAAGAGCTGTTGCTTTGGCTACCTCTTTTCAATCATCTTAGCGTGTGGATTCTTTGGGTAGTTTTACATGTTATACCTGCTATATATTGAGGATTGCCAGCATGGAAAACCCTCAACAGGTACCAGGTTGTATACACATAACAGCTTGTGGGTAGCAGTCCATACACTCAGCAGTTACCCATGTGAGCCTGTTGTGGGGGGGCAGGAGGGGCTTACCGGTCTGACAGCAGGTCTTGGGAAGCAGCAGTGGGGGCAGCAGGAGCAGCAGTGAATGAGGAAACTCCCAGGAGCATCAGCTTGCTGCTTTCCTAGCCCTGCCACCACAACTTCCTAGAATTTTCTGCAACAGCCGCTGCTCCTGTTGTCACTTCTTGGACCCTTACATGAAGAGAGGCACCAAGTAGAAACAGTGAGTATCAAGGAGTAGTGAGCGACCAGAGCAGCAGTGACTTGCTGAGACTCCCAGGGAGCTATCGCTGCTCCTGCCACTGCTGCTTACTGTTCCCGAGGACCCAAGTAAATGTATAGGGGGAAATGACAAATGGGGAGAGCAAGGCAACAGCAGCCGCTCTCCGGTGCCCCCATGCTCTCCCTGTTTCGATATTATACCAGTTATATGCTGGTACCTGCCACATATGGCTTGCCAGGGTGTCCATTTGAGCAAACAGCGCAGGGCAAGTGACTAGCTGGCACAGAGTCAGTGATTCTGGATTTTAAATACCATGTTATGATAGTATTTTGCACATGAAACACAGCATAATACATAAAAAGGTCACACATAAAAACATGTGAAGGACCTGTAAGGAAAGGCAGTGCTACTTTACTGAATCAGGCTCATCACCAAACCAGGAGTGTCACGTTAGCTCCAAAGAAGAAAAAGAAAAGGGTTTGAGTCACCTGTAGCCAAGGAGGGATGAAGCAGAGGAAGGCTAGGCACTCCTCCTGGCCTGTGCTAAGAAGTAATCTATATAAACTCTCTAAAGCAAAGACGTTTGGCACAAGGAGGCATGTGAATGCAACTGCCCCTAAACTGCACAGGACATGCTTTGCTGCATGACCAACTAACTGTAGCTTTTGGGCTGCTTGTGCTTGAGCAATTACAGTCCTTTGGCTGGTTCCATGTGACTGCTGTTGACGCAGGACAGGCAGGTAGCATGCACTGAAGCACCAAATCCCATTTTTAGTCAGAGGGCATGTGTCCAGTACTGTATACATTTGACCAACTTTAGTTTTTCACTTTTTCTACCTTCTGTGCAGCCTGTTAAGTCAAATGCAGATTGTTGTCAACATGTGAAATAGGTTTTTCATATTAATTCATTGGGGAATGCAAAATTACACAGAATCACACAATATTTCCATAAATGTAGATGAGGGTGACATACAAAATGATTAATTGCAATTTGAAAAAGCATGTATTTTATTTAAAATGTAAAAATAAAATTACAGAACAAATGAACATTTCTTTTTTTTAAAAAAAAGTTTTCCTTAAATGTATTTTGGATGCTGCACAAAACATGTTAATTAAGGAACTTTACTCTGAATCTGAATCATCTAGAGCAAATGGAACCTTGAAGTTTATGTTACAGCTACTATCTCCACAGCCACACAAGTCAGTGCGGTGAAGATTAGTGCGTTTACAGCCACAGGACTGTGTGCTGCAACCAGTCTTGCAGTTACACTTTTGCAATTCTAATAGGGCTTCTGGTGCAGAGGTATTTATGCAGTATATTGGAACCTGTCAATGATCTACCAACTTCCATTCATGCTCAGTTACTGGTGGAAGGGAAGGCATTGGTTTCACTGAACTTTTCCAAATTAATGCCATGTAATAAGGTCATGCAACATGTGGCTGCGGTGTATCTAAAATTGGTGGCAGTTGACGACCTTCCTTCCCGAGTCTAGAGAAAAGCATCCACCTCCTCTCTTTCAACGATGATGCAGTTACACCAACTGTTTTATACAAGAGGCATGTATACTTTTCCATAGCTGGTAAGATAGTGGGTGTCTTTACACACCCATTTCTCATGCATGTTTGCTGTTACATCCTGAACTTTCTGTGTGTCTAAATCACTCACCCAGATCTTAAACATCTGGCTCTGAACTTCTGTGTAGAACTTCTCCCAGAATGTTTGTGTAAAAAGTTCTGGTAAACTGCTTTGCTCCAGGCAGCTGTGGTCATTTGGTTTCCATGGCAGTCTGTCAGTCTATAGCTGCGGCTACTTTAGGCTGCCTCAGGGCAGTGTTTGTGTGAAGAATGCATCCAGGAACTGCCTCCGGGCAGTGTATGTGTGTGAAAAATGCATCCGGAACTTACTTGTGGACTTGTAAACCCAGAAGATTAAAAAATTTGGAACTTCAAGGTATGTATAAAAATGCCCAATATCTGGCATATATTCTGATGCTCCAAATAGAACAAATGCATGAAGTATATCATCAGTTGATTTCATGAAGGCTTTGAAGTGAGTTGCTACACCCTTCATTGCAAAACTTCTGGTATTATCAGTGCCCTTCAATGCATACCATCCAATAAAAAATTGACATTTCTTGAAGCCCAGCTTCATACAACATTCATGAATGGAAATTTTCTCTGACCCTTGCTTTCTGATCATGCTGACTGCCTTTGGCAGAACAGTATAGTGCCCAACTAACATAGCAAATACGTCCATATCAAGAGAAAAAACATCAAGTTCTGTGTTTGGGTCCTTCTGACAAATATCAACTGCATTGAGAAGGATGAGTTGATCTCCTTCTTCTAAGGTATAAATAATACCCCTTTTCATCTCTCATATCTACAACATCAGAAAGGGGGCAATTGACCCATATGACAGAATGGTATGCAATCAGCACCTTCATTTGGCTGGGATGGAAATGGGAAATGATCTTCTCACCCAAATACTTAGTCAGTTCAGCTTTCATTTTAACATTGGCAAGGAAGTCTTTCACAGAATTTATTCATGTATCATTGCTTACATGGTAATACACAGACTTCATTTTAGCAGTTCTCTTGGTACGGGTTGTCTCCTTTAGTGACCCCTTGAGGTACTGATCAAAAAGAACCCTTGATTTGTTGTAGCCGCTACATAATTTAATAAGCACACTCAAAAATTGTAAGGAAAAAACATTCACACTGATGAGGTCAGGAGTCTTTGTAAACATCTGCACTAGACACATAGCATCAACAAGCAGAACCCTGCGTTGCTTGTCATGAGGTGGTGCTGCTGATAAATTACGATTTGTTGACATTGGTCCTTGTGGCTCTGTCGGTTTTTGTATTGAGAATCAAGAAAACAGTAGCGGACTTCTGAGTAACCATGAGAAGTGAACCATCAGGACTGAAGTTCGATGGTGCAGCCACACTAAGCTCATAATTCCCCACAATTGCCTGAATGTCCAACTCTGGATGACTCTTAGCAACCACAAGCAATTGAGAGAGCAGTTGCCGCTCTTCATGCACTGCTGTGAGAATTCCTTTTATTTTCACATGTGTCTTAATGCCTGTGTCCTTGAAATATGAACAGTTGTTTTTCTTTTGTGTTTCCCAAAATCCAATCTTGCTCGTAATTAATTTTTTCACTTTTGGACCTTTGACCGTAAATAAACTAAACTAATTCTTTCAGTGACAAACTTTTTGAAAGCAGCCGTTCCAAGATCATCTCGATGTCATGCGAAACTTTGCTGCAAGGAACTGCGAATGTCATTACATTAAAGAGATCATCCTGTAAGTGAGGATTCCCCCTGCATGGTATTTGCTTTGACAATTTTTGCAGCACCTTTCAATATTTTATTTCCTTTCTTAGATGACAGGTCATTGTGGAGCAGCTGTAGTACTTTGCTGATAAATCCTCTGTCATTTTTGAAATCTTCAACAATAGAACAAAGCACTGGCGCACTGAGGAAGTATTTTTCCAGCACCTGCTCCTGCCCCATAATGCCGATAAACCCACCTTTCCCTTTCATTATTTTTGTGTTCATGCTCTATTGCATTATCCATGTCAATTGATGTGAAGGGTACATCATGGTTTGTCAGGACGAAATTTCCATTGTTTAGGAAGTCCCATGTGACAGGATCTGTAACAAGTAGATCATGTATATCTGCCAAGTAAAGTAGTGCCCATCTCCCATAATTCTGTTGATCATGGGCATGAAAGTATTTGCACATTTCTTCTATGGATGCAAGGTAGAGCTCCCAGTTTCCTGTCCTGGTCTCAGTAATGAATGGTAATAAATTAAGGACCTGGTTGTGATAACTACTGAAGAACATTTTGATACCACGACTCATTTTGTCATAGTTCAGTTCATTAAACACAGTCATGTGAGGAGAAGGCATGTCGGGGGATGGAGGCGGAGGCCGTCACAACTTCTTTTGTGAACAGGGTTTTGCCACAACGATACTCACAAATGACAAGACTCAAAATCCAGCCCTGTCATTCACAAATATTATTGAGGCAAAACTCCATTCACACTGGAAGTTGTGAAGGCCTCTGCCTCCTTTCCCCGCTGTGTCTTCTCCTCGTAGGAATGCCGCCACCGCCATGCCACCATAAAGTGTGAGTGACGTCTAACCCATATGCCATCCAAAACTCCTGCTAAGGCATAATCATAGATTAAGAGCCCACAGTGTTGTCATGCGTTCACATTCAGTACCTACAGCAGGAAGAGAGGTTAGCTGAAAATTAGATTTCTTGATTTCTGATAAAGGATGCTTTTCACATTCAACATATTCCACCTAGCCTGAAGAGCATAAAAAAAGACTTTTCATTACTTTCCACATCGAGCTGAAGATTTGATGACAGAAGTGGCATTCCATCTACTTTGTGCAGTCAGTCATTAAGTCAGCTCCATGAAATAAATTAGTGTTGCAACCCAAGTCAACATTATCAATTGCAAATACTGTCTTCATTCCTTTCTTAACAAATGGTGAGATATTGGGTGATTTCGGATGTTACGGGTGCCCGGTTCACCACAGTGGATTCCCGGTGGAGGTGAACTGAACAACCACCCCCCGGGGTCAATAAAAGCCCTGAACAGATGTGACGGGACCGGGACCACAGCAGGGAATCAGGCCAGCAGATCACGGGCCAGGGCAGCGCAACAGACGTGACACCGATTCCCGGCCGTGGTCAAAACACCCAGAATCCACCGGGCAGGGGTGGGACACAAACATGGCCGCCTGAGGGCAACTGAAGCCAAAAGGCACACAAGGGAACGCCCACACAAGGGAAACGGGAAGGGATGGGGGAAGAGGGAGAAGAGCCAGACAGGTACCATACACAACAGGCACACAGACAGCGGGGGCACAGTGGAACACACAGCACAAGCACATGCCCGGGCACACATACACATGCACACACA
>QEPC01002900.1:61858-74346 GCA_003113815.1 Sphenodon punctatus
AGTACCGTTATGCCAAGCGCATCCGGGACGCCCTGGCGAGGCATATCAGCTGGGAGGCCGAGCCCCAACACAGGAGGGGGTCCGGTACCCCACCCCTGTCCCCCAATAATGGACACGGGAGGCAATATAGTGCAACCAGGTTTATCTCACCTGCGTGTACATGTGCACCTGACCCCGACCCCTCCCCCGCCTGCGGTTCCTCCACCACTGCCACTGTCACTGCCTCCTCCACCCTCGCCTTCTCTCCCGCCGCTCTCTTCCTCCTCCTCCCTCCATCCCGCCATGCTGCCCTGCTGCAGGTTTCCCTTTAAATCTCCCTCCGGTGGCTGTGTTGTTGCTGGTTGCCTGGCAGCGACACTGCATGCTTTGTCCCTGACTGGGGATCATTTTCTTTGGTTCCGGTCGGTGATTGCCATCCAGACGTTCTTTTTTGGTGGTTCCCGCCGAGAATCTCATTGACCACGCTTCCGGAGATTGTCCGGCGGGGAGCCCCAGAAGCGTGGTTGAAATTGACCCCATGTGGGTATTGACCGTGGTGAACATCTGGCGGCCACTGAACAGACGTTCAGGGCACTTTGGCCCCACAGCAAAATTGACAGTGGTTCACTGTGGTTGAGTGCGATCTCGTAACATCTGAAAATACCCCTAGATACCTCTTGTCTTTGCATCCATTTCTCTCATGACTGCTCTGGCAATGTATGTGGTGCTCCTCTGAACTTCTTCATATATGATAGAAAGATTCAAATTGTGAAGTATTTCTACATCCTATCGTGATTGTCCTTTCTGGACAAATATTAAAGCAGTCCCAACTGCTAAGGGTGTGGTTTTGTTTTTGTGAAAGACTATGTCTTTATTAGCCTTGTAAGTAAACTGTTGCTTTGTCCGAAAGGAGAACATAACATGGTCTGCAAGATTCTTTCCTGATGTAATAATGTCATCTCTTCTGCTTACATTAAGACTTTTATTAGCTGACATGTTTTTTAGGTCTTTGATAATTCTGGAATGATCCACTCCAGCATTTCATCAATTTCCCTCCGAATGATTTGCGACGACTTCATTAGAACCTCCATTTCTTCCTCCATGTGACATCTCTCATGATGAGCTGCTAACACCTTTTCTTTTGTTGCTGTTGAAAACACAACCTCAGGTTTTGGCACCCTCTTTGCAAAGTCTACATCAGGTATTTTCAGCAGAAACAACTGCTTGATATGAAGTTTCAGATTTTCATCCACATCACCTCGCACACTATGGCTCGTAGGCAGTGATCTGTGTGTCCTGAATGCTGTTCACGTCCAGTGTTGGACAGAGTTCATTACTAACATCAGTAAGCAATGTCTGTACTATATTGATGATTTCTAAGTTACAAATTGCTTTTTCAATAATCATATGTGGTGCAATGTTGTCCTTTTGCAAAGATTCAATATTCTTCGTTTCAACTCTAAGGCATATGTATTGGCTATTATAAGGTTGTGAGTAAATAATAGGAAAATGTAATTCAGCCTGCAAGCATAAATGCTAGCCAAAACAGTAGGGATGCAGTTTTATTTACAGCAGTTTTCTTGAAAAAGGGGCATCGTACATCAAATATACAAAGAACAAAAAGATTTTGTCTTAAAAGGTACTACAACTCATTTGAAACAATTTTTGGAGAAATGGCCATTTTCAGAGATATCCCTCCCCCCCCAAAAAAAAAAATCTCAGCCCCATGGAAGGACATGGCTCAATAATGAACTCATAATTTGTACTAGTGTTTACTTTATCTGTGTGAAATTTCAGCTGCCTAGCTCAAGAAATGTGGCCACAACCATGTAAATCCATACATGCACAAACCTACAGGTACACAACTATGGCAATGCCATTGCTATGCTTGCATCCGCACTAAAAGGAGACCACACGATTGACATCCAGTAAATGCCTAATCTATGTGATGTCATCAATCAGTTAAAAGTGAAAAATCAAAATTGGCCAAATGTATAAAGTCACTAATTATGGCAACTGCCCTTTGACTATCTTCAGATTAGTTAAACACATTCATATTGTTAGTAAGGTGGCAAAAACATGCTTGTGTTATTGTTGTGTGACATACATGGAATACTTCCCTCCTCTCAGAACCTTCTGCTCCTTACCTGCATCAGTCCGAGTCTGGAGATGGGCTTCATCTGAATGTCTCCTCAGGCTTTAGGAGCATGGCGCTGGGTAGGAATGAAGCTGAATTTCCACCCATGTTCTGATTCCATCAAAATCAGGTGTTTTGATCATTATGATTGGAAATCGAAATTGACAAAATTCCATCTGGATTTCCAGTTGGAACAATCAAAATAACTTTTGCCATTTTGGACATGCACAAAATGACCACAACCATACTGCACATGTACAAAACAGCCGCTGTACAACACAATAGCAGCCACTATACTACATGCACAGAATGGTTCAGTTGGAATTCCAATCAAAAAATTTCAATTGGAATTCTAACCTAAATTTCACCAGCCTTTCCTTTTCTGAAGAACTGTTCCACAAAAATGGAAAGGAGGGGTGTAAACTTTTACATTTTCTGGGGACCGCTGGGGCTGGTCCACATTCAGGGGGCAGAATCAAACCCAGGAGGGGTGGGAGCCCTTTAGCCCTAACAGAGTCAGCCCTAACACCAGGTCAACTTACTACTGCTAGAAGGAACCCTAAGAATAGTCCAGCCTTAGGAAAAAGCATAGGCTGGGGCCTGGAATCAGTGCCAGATTCGGGGAAATTGGGGCCCTGTGTGAAATGGTGGTGTGGGCTCCCTCCTCACAAACAAATGTTGGATGGACACACACTGACTCACCCCTTACAAAAAGGAGAGTGTTACCATGATTAATTTATTATGTGCAGTTAAATCTAACATCCCATCTAGGAGCCAGGACTCCCTTCATTGCAGTCTCATATGTTCTGCACATTTTGTTATTGCTAGTTTACCAATGGGCACCGTGTGTTGCTGGGGGGAAGCCTTCTGAATTGCTGTGAGTGTTCTGTAGGCCGGGGCACCCTGTGTTTCAAGCCAGGCAGGCATACCAGTGCTTCTCACACTCATGTACTCATTTCAAGTTTCTTCATGGACCTCATATCTTGGGGGTTCTGTGAAGTCACACAGTCTGCAATTGCCTAGATTTCAGCTCTGGCTGGGTTGTATGTTTTATTAGTATTTATAAAGGCACACAGCAAATGTGGAGTAAATCTGGATCAAAGCCAGAGTGTATGAGCGAGAAACAGAAGAAGTGGGGAGTGGGTTGTTGTGTGACCTTATGCAAGGTCATACAATTTATTTATTTATTTATTTATAAAATAATTTACTGCCCCGCCCCTCCTGCTCCAAGCAGCCCGGGGCAGCTCGCAACATTAAAACACATAAAATCAGTAAAAACAATACAATAAAAAGAGAAGGCACCGAACCAACCCCACCCCTCCCAGCCCCCCATTCCACCCTACACCGCATCTCCCTCACCAAAAGCCAGATGGAACAGCCAGGTTTTACACATACAACGGAAAGCGGGGAAACCCGGGACCACCCAGGCCTCCACTGGGAGGGAGTTCCACAACCTAGCTTCAGCCACCAAGAATGCCCTCTCCATAGCGGCCCTCCAGGCCACATGGGGGACTTCAAGAAGGGCACTCCCAGAAGACCGCAGAGGCTGCTCCAGAGCACGGAGAGTGACATGGTCCTGTAGGTAAGCTGGGTCAAGGTCGTATAGGGCTTTATAGGTCTAAACCAATACCTTGAATCGAGCCCGGAAGACTACAGGCAGCCAGTGCAGAGCCCCGGAGCACCAGTGTAATGTGCTCACGACAACACATCCCCATAAGGAGGTGGACCGCTGCATTCTGCACTAGCTGCAGTCTCCGGACCGTCACCATAGGTAGCCCCACATAGAGTGCGTTGCAATAGTCCAATCTTGGGGTAATGAAGGCATAGATGATGGTGGCCAGGTCACTATCTGAAACATAAGGCTGAAGCCGTCACAGCAGATGTAATTGGCAAAACGCATTCGCGCCACAGCCCCCACCTGGGAATTCAGGCGGAGCTGCGTATTGAGGAGCATGCCCAGACTACGGAGGGCAGATCCCATCAATAATGGGAGCCACCACATCCACTGCCCTCCCCACCACCATCACCTCCGTCTTGTCAGGATTCAACTTCAGTCAGCTCACCCTCATCCAGTCCCCAACACCTGCCAGACATTGGGCAAGCATCAAGACTGCTGGGTCTGAGTCGGATGAAAACAAGAGGTAGAGTTGGGTGTCATCAGCATATTGATGACACCGCATCCCATAACATCTCACAACCTTGCTGAGTGGCTGCATATACATGTTGAACAAGAGCATGGACAGAATAGAACCTTGCAGGACAATCCCCGAGCACCATACACTGAGTCCTCCCAGCTAGGAAAGAACAGAATCAGTCAAGGACGATCCTGCCCACTCCAGCTTGATCCCGCAAGCGAGTCACCAATATCTCATGGTCAACAGTATCAAAAGCAGCCAACAGATCTAACAAAATTAGCAGGGTCAATCGACCCTGATCTAAATCACAGCAAAGGTTGTCAACCAAGACTACAAGAGCAGTCTCCATGACGAAAACCGAACTGAGAGGAATCCAGATAACCAGTGCAGTCTAGGTGTCCCTGCAGCTGCTGGGCCACAACCCGCTCAATAACCTTCCCTAAAAAGGGAAGGTTAGAGACAGGCCGATAACTGGCGAGGGGATCAACCTCAAGTGATGGCTTTTTGAGCAGAGGCTGCACCACTTTGGCCTGACCTGGGGACTGGAGGGAGGCAGTGTAGGGCCGGGTAGCCACTTGTGTATCCAGTGAACTGGCTCACCCCACTTCCCTGCAACCATCTGGCCAGCTCTCCGCACTTACCCTGCAGTGTGGCAACGACAATTGTCTGCCATGGGGCCACAGGGGGATTGGATCCTCACCGCTCGTGTGGCCTCACACATAGCTTGAGTGGGCATGGATCATTCAGAACATTTCTAGCTGGGGGTTATTTATTTATGTGGTTTCAATTCCAGCCTACCTCTTTCAGTGAGAATAAACAGACATGCTTTTATTTGGAGGGATAAGGGATTTGGTTCCCTTGCCAACCAACCATATTGTTTTTCACCATAAAAGGGTCAACAAACCCACTGCACCAAGCATGGGTTTTCCCCTTGCAATATTTATTGTGCAAACTGACAAGTATCTTATATGGGTTGCCTGACCAAGATCTTGGCATCCCAGCAAAAGCTGATCTATGAAATAAGGTGGATTGTATCACAGACTAAAAGACTCTTAAAGCCCTTGAAGACAAAGGGCTCAATTTAGAAAGAAATTGCAGTCTGTAAATATAATCCACAATCAAGGCTCTCCGAGTCACAAAATAGCATGACTATATCTCTGATTACTAATTTAATCAGGCACCACAAGCACTTAAGTGAAGAACCCCAAGCAGACAAAGGAAGCTGCTTTCAGTCTGCTGCATTGGGTAAAGGATGTCTGAGCAAAGCTTGTAAGTGACCCTGTTTCTGTTGGGAAACACTTTGCTAAAACAAAATGGGATTACACGGCTATGCATACATTGAAGGAATGTGCTCATATATACCACAGCATACCACAGACTTTCTGCATTAAGAGGGAGTGTAAATCTCTGCACCACTCCCGGTTCACTCAGGCTGCATCAAGAACTGGTGCTATCAGAAGCAACCTAGAGGTCTGAACAAAGGTCTTTCTGAGGAGAAGGTTGACCGTTATTTCCAACAACCATGCTGAAGTCGTAAGGCAGGAGTGGGAAACCTCCAGTCTATGGACCAAATCTGGCTGTGCCTTTTTAAAATCTGGCCAGTCCCTACCCTCAAGCACTGAGCTCAGGGGAAAGGAGAGGAGAGGAGATGAGGGCAGGCATCTAGGATCGTTTTTACACAGATGCTCGGTGTTCGGGCAGGTGTTGGGGAGGCGTCCGTGTAAAGAGCCGGTGGGGGTGGGGGATGGGTGTCCATTCATTGTTTACCCATTTAAACACCGAGCGGGATGGGTGGGGGTGCTCCACCCATCGCACACCCATCTCCACCCATAGAGCCCTCCAGAAAACTGGTGGAGGTGGGGGGTGTCCATGTAAACGGACACACACACACACACACCTCCACCCACTGCGGCCAAACACCTATCTCCCACCCACCTCCATTTGTGTAAAAACAGCCTATGATAGGGGAAGGATCTGGGCCCTTTCCATCCTTCCTGCATCCTGAGCTCATCCTCTTAACACCCCCACTCCCAATTCCAATGCATCCTGTTAAACATCTACCAATTGTCAAAGTGGCTCTGGGTGACAAAAGGTTCCCACCCCTGCCTTAAAGCAGCAGAAATGAAGGGACAAGAGGCAAAGCTCGTCCTCAAACAATGAGTTTAAATGAGGACTATTAAATGTTTCATACTAAATTGGCTGGGAGAGCGGGGTAGAAACCCTGAACATAAAAACCACATCGTTAATAATAAGACATTGTTAATAATAAGGCAGTATTGTGTGCAGTTCTGGTCACCCCATCTCAAAAAAGACATTGTAGAACTAGAAAAGGTACAGAGAAGGGCAACAAAAATGATGAAGGGTATGGAACAGCTTGTTGGGAGTAGGGTAAGGGAGTAAGGGTAATGGACCTGGGAGAACAGTAATACACTACTCACCCGCCGCCCAACTCGCTCTTCTGCTAGGGGCAAGCTCGGTTGTGGGAGGAAACACCCCTCAGGTTCTTAGGTGGCCCAATGTCTCTTACAAGAGAGACGAGGCTCAGATCATCATTGGGGGGGAGACAATGAGGCCCTGAGCAATGCCCCCACTCATCCACCACCTCACCCGCCGACTCACTGGGGATACCTCTGACTTCCCCAGCCACCCACTCCCCAAACCTCACGGTGCTCTCGGGGAGGAAAGGGCAAGGAAAAGTGCTACACAGTGGGGGCCAAAGGAGAAGGCTCCACAAGGAACACAGGAATGGAGGCCAGGGATGGACTCAATCAGGATCTGCGGGGATAAGGAAGGGGGCCCACACAGAATAGGTCAACACAGTGCCTCACAATCACTCCCACCTACACACACTTCACGTACAACACTTCACGCTACACTCACCCTCCTCTTGTCCTCCACAATCGCTCTCACATTCGCTCCACACTCATTTCACACTTGCTTCACAGAGTACCGTCCTCACTACTTCACCAAATGCTGGGGGCCAGTCTCACAGCAACGCTGATCGACTGGCACTGCTTGTGAGAACTTGGCCTTCCTTTTATCCTATCAGCGCTGCCCGTCTCTCCCGCAGACGTTCGGAGCATTGCGGCACCCCCGCTGGCTCCTCCCCCTCGCTCCTGGATGTCACAAGCAGTGGCGGCGCCACAAGCACCGGCTGGAGCCCCACCCTCTCTGCCGGTGCCATGCCTCCCGCTCCTCTTCTCCTCCCCATGGATCCAAGGGCAGGGTACCCCAAGCGGCCACGGGCCACCGCCGCCCACACCGGTACCAGGCTCTAACACAGTTCCCCTATGAAGAGAGGCTTTATAGATTAGGGCTCTTCAGCTTGGAGAAGAGACAACTGATGGAGTGTGATACAAGTTTATACAATTATGAGTGGTGTGGAACACGTAAATAGGGAGAATTTATTTACCCCCTCTAAGAGTACTAGAGCAAGGGGACACTCCAGGAAGTTAACTAGAAGCAGATTTAAAACAAATAAGGGGAAGGTTTTTTCCATTTAGCACACAATTAACTTGTGGAACTTATTGCCAGAGGAAGTGGTCAAGGCCGGTAGTTTAGCTAGTTTTAAAAAGGAATTGGAGATAAGTTCTTGGAAGATAGGTCCATTAATGGCTATTAGCCAAGTAGGTTTTGGGGACATAACCTCTTACTGTTGGGTGCTGGAACATCAGGGAAAGGATTGTCCATTGTGACCTGCTGGGTACTTCTCCCAAGAGAAAGAAATTGGCCACTGTCGAAGAGAGGATGATGGGCTTGATGGATCATTGGTCTGACCCAGTACAGCTCTACTTATGTCCTTTTGTTCTATTCAAAAATTAATTTAAAAATAAAGTTTGCTGAAGGGGTGTGTGTGTGTTCTTCAGTTCAAAGAACAAGAGATATATAGGGCTGTCTTTTGTGGGGGCAAAGAGGACCATTACCTCAGGCATTTTATATCTAAAGGATAATGTTTTGTTGACTGGATCCCTCATCCACCTCCCTCAAGGCTGGGAGGAGGTAGGTGAGGCCCCTCAAGACTTGAGTCTTGAGGGGCCTCACCTACCTCCTCCCAGTCTTGAGGGAGGTGGATGACCACTCTTTACTGATGGCTCCATCAGGGCCCAACTATGGGCTGTGTGGGAATATGGGACTCATCAGCTCATTCCTCTCAGGATGCAATTGAGGGATCCACCTGTCCCCAATTGGCTACTGGAGTAAAGAGCAGCTGCTGCCTGCTGCTTGGGAGAAGAAGGTGATGCCTGGAGAGAATCAGAGATACAAGTAACGTCTTCCCTGTAGCTAGCAGGGGGTGTGGCCCTTGGACAGAGCCAGTTCTACCAGTTAGGTAGTGTAGGAGGCTGCCTAGGGTGCTGTATCTAGAAGGAAAAAACAAAAATACTGCCCCTTTTACATTTGTTGTAGAATGGGGGTCACCAGGACAGTGTGTGCTGGGACAAGGAGTCAAAGCTTATGTGAGAGGGTGATGGGGTGCTTCAGAGCATGGAATCAGGGTCCAGCAAGGCCCACCCAAGTGCTCTTTTGGCAGGTTGCTCCACCCACCTGAGCGCTCTAGTGGGCTTGATAGGCCCTACCCACCTGCCACTCAGTCACAGCAAACTCCACGTCTAACCCAGTGACCCCATCCTCGCCTGCCAATTTGCCCCCATCCATCGTAGAAGATGGGGTTCTCCACCCCTGCCATTTAGGGTGGTTGCAAAATGCTTAGAGCCAGCCTTATCCTTTTTGGGGGGGGGCAGCAGTATTTTTAGCTTGTGGGTGGAGGAGGGGGTCTACTGAGGGAAAATAGGCGGTGGTGGGGCTTAAAAATTCATTTGTCCCAGGCCCCTGAAATGGCACTGTTTTTTATGAGACACTCTTCGATCAAACTGCCACCTGTCTCTTGTAGCCCCAGAGAACCCTGCTCTCCCGCTCTCTTCCGCCCACATTCCATCTTCCCCCTCTGTGCTCCCCTTCTTTAATTCTGTCGCCTCCCTTTAGAGTTACTGCTATCCTCGGGAACAACTTTCTTGTTCTCACCAGCATTAAACATAATTCTGCCTTTCCTACCATGTTCCGCCATGACCCTTGCAGTCGGCTGAGAGCACTCTCCTGCAGGTACCACCTGCCAATCTTGTTCATACGAAATATGAAAAGGGCCTGCAGGGAGGCATTTGTTGGTATAGGCAACATCCACAAGTTAATGCCTGCTGCATTAAGAACAGTAATTGACTATAGAGCCACCAGATGGCACTGCTAAGTTTATGGAAGGGAGATGGGGGTTTGCAGTTGAATTCCTTTATGTAACCACTCCTTCTTCCTTTCTATCTCATTGTCTCAGTCTCCATTTTGTCTTACTACTAGTTAGATGCAACTAAGGATCTATGCCTGAAAAGCTTAAGTAAAGTTCTGTTTTTTAAACCTTCAGCTGCATTTGTCCTTACTGCCCCAGTAATGTGGAACTCCATTCCCCTGGAGGTCCGTCACAGCCCAAACCTACAAATAGATTGTATTTATTGCTTATTTGATATTTTATTGTGTATTTTCTATGTTTTGTTAGCTACCCCGAGCTGCTTTAGCAGGAGGGGCAGGCTATAAGTTTATCAAATACATACGTTTTCTGGAGGCAATGTAAAACCTTTCTTTTTGGCAAAGCATTTGGCATATGGGGACAGGGGTTGGGGTAGGTGGTTTTAGGGGTGAGGGTGGTTTTTGTTTTTAAAGGATTTTAATGTATTTTGTGGTTTTAATACGTTAAGCTGCCCTAAACCTAGCGTAAGGGTGGGGGTAAGTTACATTTGCTGAATGTGGGATAAATTAAATTTGCTCCCTCAAGGTGAAATATAAACACAACACGATGTGGCTTGAGAAAATAGTGAGTTCACACTGCCATCTGATGTGAAATCTTGGCTTGACTGATATATTAATAGTTCCAGTCTTTTTTTTTTTCCCTGATGTAATTGAATTAATTGTTCCTGTCCCAACTGATTTTCCGGGAGAAAGGGAAAATTCATTTACATAATAAACTGAACAAGGACAGGACTTTTGGTTATGGCTTTGCACGCAGATGTGAAGCGGAGTGCTAAATATCCGAACTCTAACTAGTTGAAGACTGTTGTGTTAGCAGGAAACCTCACCTATTCGTACAAACTAGCACATACCAGATGGCTCCATGGGAGTCAGGAGGCCTGGAATGGAGCAATCATTCAGTCTGTAGATGGAATAGAAAGTATGCTCCGAGTTAAATAAGGGGCTCATTTATTCAGATCAGTTTTGTGTGTATGGAGGATGTCTCGGCAGACATGCAATTTTCTGCTTTCAGATTTCTAACAATTTTCCTAGCTAGTGTCCACCTGCAAACACATCTCTGCAACCAAAACTGGTAGAAATTCAAAAAGGAGAGAAATTTCTCTAGGATCCCTAAACCTTCACTGAAGAGACTGTTATTAGTCCTCCCCCCTGATTGAAATGGCAAGCTTGTGGGCCCACCGCCCGTTGAGATGTTATGCTCTCAATACAGAGTTGGGTGGGCATAGGGCTATTGAGGAGAAGTGATTCTTACAGCAGTGGAGGGGAGTTTGGGGTTCGGCAGAGAAGGCTGCAAGCAGAACTTTGGGGAAAAGCTGAGGGCAGTTTGAGGGACACTGTATTGCTGCATGTTGGGGGTTGCAGTAGTATCTGTTTAAGGGAGCACTGCATGTGCTATTGCAATCTGCCCATCCATTCCCCCTCATTTTGTAATTAAATGTATTTCTATAACATGCCATATGACTCCAGTCTCTCTCTTCCAAATGATACCAATCCAGAAAAGGCCACACTAAAAATTTCCTGCTCTGGGGGAAATGGAACAGTATAAAGTGAAAGCAAAATTCTCCTTTCAGTTTTAACTCAGACATGGGAAATAAAGGAGCCCCGTTTATAGAGACATTTTAAAAATGGGTATTCTGTAGCAGAATAATCTCTAGACAGAATCTTCAAATACTGAGGTCCATCCCTGGTGGAACTAGCCATTGATAAAGAATTACAGCGACTTAATGGTACTGCCTGTGCTCCTATTTATACAAATAGGAGTACAAATTAAGAGCTAATCCCTTAGGAGCTGTTTGAATGAGGCCTGTTCCCACTCCCATTCAAGTTGACAACAACATGCACATTGCTTTCACTGTCCAGGCAGAGTTCCAATTAGGGAATGAGGATGTTCTCGGAGGGCTTCTCTACATTACACCTTGCACCAGTTTTAACTTTAAACCAGTTTAAGAAACCAGCTTTCTTTCATCCACACACAGCACTTGCACTGCAGAGATTACTCACTGGGTGGTTTTAGACAGACCTGGGCTGGCCACCGCATCTGTTCGCTTGCAACTCGTCAGGTTTTAACAGACCCAGCAGCTGCCACAGTCCACAGTCCGCCTGTGCGGCACCCCCCTCCTCCCCATCATAGAGTTGCAGGCAAATCATCCAATGCTCTAGGCTGCTGCCCACAACTCTATGGTTTTGCCCAGGACCACTGGTGTAACTATGGAGGTACGGGGGGGGGGGGCGCAGTTGCATTCAGGCCCAAGGCCCTGAGATGGAAGTTAATGAGTCCTCCCAGTCAAACTCCTCTCTCCTGCCTCAGCCCGGCAGCAGCTTGGACTCATTGCTCAGAGTTGGAACCTGGAGGGAGCCTCTGACTCTGAGCGATGAGTCTAAGCCACCACCAAGCCAAGGCAGGAGAGAGGAGCTGGGAGAGCATCATTCTTTCCTCTGCCTGGCTCCACTGCCCAAGGATTCTGTGGCTGACTGCGCAGCCGACACTCGGGGTCCAGATGCTGCCTGGACATGGCAGAGCTGGCAGGGAAAGGAGTTGCTCCCCAACTCCTGCTGCGCATGCAGAGGGCGTACTACCTCACCTGGTTGGGGCGCATACACCCTGTCCTACTCCTCTCCATGAGCCCTGGGCACATGGCTGCTCCCCACAACCCCCTCCAGCTCCCCATCCTCTCCCCCTGCAGCCCCCACCTCATCTCTTCATCCCCTCCCATCTAACTCCACCTGCAACCCCCATCTCCCCTGCCCCCAACCAACCCTGCTTCACCCCAGCCCTGCTCATATGCAAGCCCCCACCTCATCTCCCCCAGGCCCTCCCATCTCCCTCCACCTGCACCCCATCTCCCTCCACCTAACCCTCCTTCACCCAGACCTCCCAGGAAACTAACCCCACCTGCACCCCCATCTCCCCCATCCCCATCCCACCTGCACCCTTCACTCCAAATCCC
>QEPC01002900.1:74809-105589 GCA_003113815.1 Sphenodon punctatus
GCCCGCCCGTCTCCTCGGAGGGCGGGCGGCGGGGTGCGTGGAGGGGGCGTGGCCGTGCGGCCGCACATTGCGCCGCGCGGCCCCGGCCCCTCCCACTTTCCCCGCCGGGATCCCCCCGGCACGTCTGTTGGGCCGTGACGGGGTGACCCCGGCGGGGAACGAAGCCGGTGGTGCCGGTACGGGGCCAAAGGGCCCCGTATCGTCTGAAAGTACCCACTCTTGCACCCCTAGTTTCTCACATCAGCAGCCACCCAGGCAAACCCTCCTGTGCCCAGGACTGAGCCAGACTGAGGCAGGAGGCAGCGAGAGGAGGCGATGGATGGAGTGGTGAACACCAAGCTGTGGGTTCAGCAAAGTCAAAAATAAGGTAGCGGTTGGTACCAGCAGCCTCCCCACCCTTGCTCTGCAAGTCAACATCAGGTGCGGAATTTCTAATTATTCTGTGCACTGTGGTTTGTTTTTGATTATTTATGTATTTTTCTTCTGAGTCACCATAATTGTGAGCTGAGCCCAGGCCCTTCCCAGCTTTGCTACGCCCCTGCCCGGGGCAACCCCCAGCCATGAGTGGAGCTGCAGCAGCCATCCACCAAGAAGACAGATGATAGCTCCACCTCAGGCCAGTGCCCCAGGTTTGGGCAGTCTGCTCCGCTGGCAGTGCTCCTGGATGTTGGGGTTTTAAGGGATTTTAATGTATTCTTGTAGTTTATATTTTGATATTATTTTTTTTAAGTTCAATGTTGTGAGCTGCCCTGAGTCTCTGGAAAAGGGCAGAGTAAAAATGTAAAAAATAAATAAATAAACGTTCCGGAGCACCACAAGCAGGACTGGAGCAGAGCCCACCTGCACATCTGGCAGCCCACCTTTAGATGGATGAGCCACCCAAGGGTGCAGCAGAGCAGAAGCAGGGCTGCTGTCTGTCTAAAAGTATGCAACGTCCGTGGTGCGTTCGTTCATAGTATCCATGCAAGCACAGTGGCTTGCAGGTGGGTATTAGGGTTGCCACCTTTCTGGACACTTTGGCCTGGATGGGGGTGGGGTCACCTCAAAATGGGGTGAGCCAAAGGACCTCTCCTTCCCTTTCCTAACATGGCCGTGTCTTTTTGGAGTTCTGTGATGCCATGACGCTCTAAAAGGGACTGGAGCCATGTCAGAAAGGGGAGGGGCAAAGGGACTCTTCTGCCCCTTTCTGATGAAGCCATCCCCCTTTTGAAGCATCATGACCACCTCAAAAAAGAGGCAGGAGAGCTTCTTCACCTCCTCTCTGATGTGACCCTGCCCAAGCCCCCTCGATAACCTGAAGAAAGAGGGTCCACTCAGAGGCCGAGTCAAAACCCAGAGAGGTGGGTTGGTCCATCTCCAACCCGGGCTGCCCTCTCTAACCACTACAAAAAATGTAGCATCCTCACAAAAGGTAAAGCACTATAAACTCTTTAAATGATAGCGTTGGGTATAGAACTGACCTAAATAAACTGACTTAAGCAAAGAGTTATATCCATATAAGAGAAAGTTGTGTATAAATGGCTAAACACTCAAACATTTATACACTGGAAGGCCTTCTAAACAGATAGTAATGCCTAACGTGGCCCTGAGGCATGTTCCATTTGTTCAGAATCACATGTGGAGGTTGGAACTAGCCAATCCTCTGGATTTGGCATACATAGCCAGTTGTCACATTCAGATTTATACAGCCATATAAAACATTTAAATTCCCACAAGTGAAGATGAGGGGAATTTCCAAAATGGTGGTGGCCCTACCTTTTTTCTGTGATGTGAATTCGGACTGGTCCAGCAGTCAATCCAAAATCCACTTCAAGACGTAGGCAAGTCAGTGCTACTTTGGAAATTTCCCCAAGTTCAAGCACTCTGATGTAAAGGAGTTACAATAGCAGCAGCCACAGGCATGCATGTGGTGGAGGAGTGTGAAAGAATGGGGCAGGGGGAGGGGAGCGAGCAGGATCAAGGGCCCACTGACAAGGGGGAAGAAGCATATATACATATTTGCAGGAGGGACAACAGATACCAGAGACAAGAAAAAGGAAAAGGTGGTGCAATATAAAAAGTTTTAAAAAGCACTCTCTTAGGGTCCCTAGAGTTTTGTACACCATAGGTCCTCTATTATTTAATTGTATTTATTTATTTATTTATTTATATTTATATCCTGCCCTTCCCTGAAACTCAGGGCAGCTCACAAAACGGATGTTTTCACAATGCTCTATGGGTGTTTTCACAGACATGGGGGTGTTCAGGGAGAGCAGGTCCAGGGATGCACACCTGCATCTGGTCACTTGCAACCATGCCTGGGTCTGTTTTAACCTGACCGGTGACTTCCACAGCCCACGGTCTGCTCACGCGTCACCCCCCTCCCACACACCATAGAGTTGTGGGCAGATCACCTGACACTCTGAGCTGCCACCCACAACTCCATGGTGTTGCCTGGGACAACTGCCGGCTGAGAGCGGAGCTGCAGTGGCCATCCGCCGAGCAGATGGACAGCAGCACTGCCTCTGACTGGTGCCCCAAGTTTGGGCTGCCCGCTCAGCTGGTGATGCGCCTGGATGTTCTGGAATGCTGGCGGCGGGGCTGCCCTGGAGCAGACACAGTCTGCCCCGCCTCTACTCTACCTGCACATCTGGCGGCCCACCTTTAAAATGGACAGTCCGTCCGCCTGGGGGTGAGGCTGAGCAGAGGCGTGGGTGCTATCTGGCTGAAGACACCTTACGTAGAAAGTCAGTGCCACTTCCATTGTTAATGAACCATTCATAGACAGTGTAAGACCTGGCTGTTCTGCCAGGCCTTTTCCAAGGGAGACGGGATGGGTGGGTTGGGGTTATTTTAATGTGTGGGGTTAATTTATTTTATGTTTTTAAATATTGTTAGCCACCCCGAGCTGCTTGTGCAGGAGGGGATGGCATATAAATGCAAAAATAAATAAATAAATGAATTACATTAAATCATGCTATCAGCAGAACCTTATTATCCTTTGCCCAGCAAGATCAAGGCCTAACAGGGTGCCTAGAAAGGCTGCCAGCCTGCCACAGAGTGCAAATTGCTTTCATCTCTGCTGAGTACTAACTCTGCCAGCTGCCCTACTTCCACCCCACCCCAGCCAGCATGTACAGGCAGGTTATTTAGTGGGCTCTTGTTATGTACCAGTAGGCACAGATATGGCTTTCAATCAAATCCCTGGCAATGTAGCATGTGATAATTACAGCCTAACAACGAGACCATCACAAGCCGAGTATTGATTCATATTAATAAGATGGGGGCACAGGAAGAGGGAATTGTTATGGGAGAGTTCCCTCTCAACTCTGCCTTCTATCACTTTCCAAAGAAGGGAGGAACTCAATTATACACAGCAGCATTGCCTAATGTAATTGTATTCTCTGGCTGCTTGCCTTTGAACTAACTCTCCTGCAGTATGTCTTGGCAATACATTCTGCCACATCAAAAAGGGAAAGTTTGCCTACCTATGATTTTGGAGGGTTCATTAAAAACACGGTTGAGTAGTGGGATGGAACAGTAAATTGCTATCATCCCTCTCGTTTCTTTTTCCCTCCCATCATGCCGCAACCCATGCATAATGCCGACTTGATTACAGAACTATCGATCACACAGACTACGGCTAAAACATCACAGTGACTTCTCTTCATTTGCCATGAAGAGAAACAAATTTTGCAGACATGTCATACCAAATCAGTTCTCCTAGAGAGAGAGAAAAAAAAAACCCAGCAACCCTCCAACACATTCACTGGTGAAACAAAGAGGAACCTAACAGCAATTAATAAACTAACATTTACTGCACTAATTAGCTTCCCCTACAGGGCCTGATTATCTGTTTACAGCAGTTAGATACTACTCAGTATGAGAAAATACCCACGTTTCATACATCAAAAGGCACTTCTTTCAGATTCTCTCTCCCATTTGTACTGCAGTAAAGTGTGAAGACAAGAGCACGAAGGAAGATAGAATAATTCATTACCTTGTCTCCTGCAGATTTGGATGTTCAACATTTTTTTAATAAACCAAAAGTTATAAATTAGCTTGTAGCAAAATGGAATTAATTGAATGTCTTCATAGGATCATCAAATCAAGTTTGAAAGTCAATTTATCTGCCTAAGATTTCACTAATGATAGCTTCATCTCATCAGGGTCAAAGCAGATCTGATGAAACTACTTTTTTTTCTTTCTATTTTGGAGATGTTTTCATAGGTAACATATATAGCAACAAAGTTTCAGCTCTGATCCTCATCATTCCTGCCTAAGGAAGAACTCTATGGAGCTTGAAAGCTTGCATACTCTCATCAACAGAAGTTGATCCAATAAAAGGTATCATCTCAACTGCTTTGTCTCTCATCTCTGTGACATTTGTAACCAACACAGCAACTGTACTCTAAATAGCTTCATATAGCAAAGGTGTTTAGAAAGGAGCGTATCACTTTAGTTCCTGAACAATTGAGACAATGCATTTTAGAATAATGGATATCTGGTTAATATTGTATACCCTGTATTATAATTTATATATAATATTATACCCTCACTGAAAAAGTAATATTCTTGAGTATCAAAGAGAGGCATGACATTGGGTAAAAACAAACGTGCAACCCGGAGGGGAGGGGCACCCCAGGCAGGTCCGGTTGGAGGACGGAATACACATTAACCTGGCCTGACCCGGCAGGGGAGTGGGGCAGGGAATGACATGCAGCTGGCTGACTCTGCCACCATGCTGGCTGGCTGCCATGGCAACCTCCCCCATCAGGCCAGGTAGCTGCAAAAACAGACATACTCACCCTGTTCGGCCCATCTTGGTAGATCTTGGGACCAAAACTGCGGGCCCAGTTCCTTCCAGGCAATGCCCTGCTGGGGTCTGAACCAGACCCACATCTGGTAGGCCCAGAGCAGACGCACAGGTTTGGCACTAACCCAGGCAGGCCGGAGTGGGCCAAACCGGACGGCATCATGTTTGTTAACACCCACTGTCATGGTTTTCATTTTTGAAAACAAGTATGATACTAATCTAACTGCATGGTCCAATATTGATGAAGCATTCCAGAATATAGTAGAGGCACTGCAGGAAGAACTTGGCAGGCATCATTCACCTTGTTGTTTATCTTAAGTCCTATTTTTATGGTTAGGCTAGAAAGAAGATTATTGGTAGTGGTGTTCCAAATATTTTTTTTTGGGGGGGGGGGGGGACTTCACAAGTATTTCCAAGGATACGAGGAGCAGTCAGCACCATCTTTGAAAAAAGGCCAAGCATGCTCCAAAAGGACCTGAATGGTCCTTTCTGGGCATACCCAGTTGTGGGTTTTTTACCTTCAAAGCTATCAGCTGGGTAAAGGCCACACATCAACGTGTGACCCCTCCGGAAGGTAAGTAACCCACCCCTGCCCAGCCCTCCACTCCCCTAAGCACCCACCCCTGGCACCCCACTAGGCCCCCGCCCCCACCAGGGAAGGGGGGAGAAGGGGCCTAGTGCTGGCCTTAGGGTGGTCTGGTCATACCTCCCCTTTAAAAGAGGACGTTTATGAAAAATACATGTTGCAGGGCTGCATTGGTTCCCTGCACCATGTATTTTTCATAAGCGTCCTCTTTTAAAGGGGAGGTGTGGCCACCCTAGCTGGCCTCCTCCTGCCCCACTTACCTACCCTCTGGCTCCCTTCATTTTCTGAGTTCCAAAGTTCTTGGGCCCTTCTTCAGAACTCAGGAAATCAAGGTTGAATGCACAGGGCCTCACTGTTTCCCAAGGGAAACTGAGGACTGAGTTTCAGCACTAGTTCTTGGTATTGGCACATAGTGGAACAACATGTGCTGTGTGCACCCAAAGTACAGAGCACCTCATAAAGTACAATTAAAGTGCCTCCATATGTGGTGTTGGCCTTCAATGGTCTCACGTGACTAGTGAAAATTACTGTGGCACTAAAGCAACTCACAAAATTTGCACCTATTTAAAAGGAAGGCTCTAGTGTAAGATAAAATGATAGTCTAATCACTGTGTGTCATTAAAAAGGATGATAAATCTCACATGCTTCAATAAGTCTTTTACATATAATGGGATAAATTCAAACCTAGAAAAACGTACATCTTCTGTTGAGATTACTGGATGCTGCAGGGCTGGCTATAAGCCAAATTCATTCCTCGCCTAGCATGTTTCAAGTCAATATAGGGTGAAAACAGACATGACACTAACCACCCTTTAACCACCCTTGGTGGTCATTTATGCATGTTGCAGGGTTGTATTGGTGCCCTATGCAGCCCTGAAACATGCATAAATGACCACCAAGGGTGGTTAAAGGGTGGTTAGCATCATGTCTGTTTTCACCCTATATTCAGGGCCCCGAGTCTTCTGCGCTTCTGCGATTCGCGGAATTTTCGCAGAATCCTGCCCTAGGCAGGATTATCGCAGAAACTGGGAAAATCCCCGCGGAATTTCCCTTCCTTGGCAGTGAGTCAATCCAGGACCTGCTTTATTCAGGTCACAAGCCAATCAGGGGCTTGCGTGGCCTTTATAAAGCAGGTCACATCAGCACATGTCACTTATGGTCCGGAATTCACTTGAGACCGCCGCTGCCGCTGAGGGACCCAACTCCAGCCGCCGCTTCTCCGGCCGCTCCGAGATCGCCACTGCTGCTGCTGCTGCCACTGAAGGACTCCAGCCCAACCTCCAGCTGCCGCTTCTCCAGTCGCTCGAGGGATCGACGCCGCTCCAGCATAAGGTAAGTAGGTGGTTGGGGGGGGTGTTCTCCTGGGGGGGCCGCTGCGCGCTCTGCATTTTACAGTTTGGGGGGGAGGGGGTCCCGCTGCACGCTCTGCATTTTACAGTTTGGGGGGGTGGGGGTCCCGCTGCACGCTCTGCATTTTACAGTTTGGGGGGGAGGGGGTCCCGCTGTGCGCTCTGCATTTTACAGTTTGTGTGTGTAATGTGTGTGTAACATGGCAAAAACACACTTTGCCATGTGTTTTTGTGGGTGGGTTTCCTGCTTTGCCATGTGGTTTTTCTGGGTGGGTTTCCTGCTTTGCCATGTGAGTCGCAGAATTTTGCCATATGGGTCGCAGAATTTTCCATTTTGGGTCGCAGAATTTTGGAAAATATTTTGCAGAAGAATCGGGGCCCTGCCTATATTCATCCATAGTTTTCATCCATAGTGTGCTTGTTTATTTCTTGTTGATTCCTATATAAAAACTACAAGACAAAATGGTAAATTAGGGCTGAAACTAATATACCATTCCATATTTGCAAAGGTTAGTCATTTTCAGTACTTGGTTAACTATGGGTATTTTCAGACTTTACGAGATCACAGTGAACCATGGTGAATACCCACCTGTGGTCACTGTGTCTCAAACGTCTGTTTGGCGGCCGCCAGATGTTCGCCACGGTCAATACCCGCATGGGATCAATTTGAACCACGCTTCCCAGGCTAGTGGGGGGAATGTCCCGGGAAGCGTGGTCAAAGAGATCCCCAGCAGGGACCAAAAAAAAGTAACGTCTGGCCGGGCGCCACGGCCCGGGATCACCAGCGGGATCCTGGGCCGTGGCAAATTCGGCCCGACGCGGTGGCCGCATTGGCCCCGCCACCCGCCCGTCTCCCCAGAGGGCGGGCGGCAAGGAGCGTGGAGGGAGCGGGGCCGTGCGGCCGCACGTTACGCCGCGCGGCCCCACCTCCTCCCAGATTCCCCGCCGGGATCTCCCCGGCACGTCTGATACGGCGTGACAGGGTGATCCCGGCGGGGAATGAATTGGGTGATTTCGGTGCGGGGCCAACAGGCCCCATAACGTCTGAAATCACCCTATGCTGATCTAAATTAGCTCTATTGTGTACCATATTGTTGCACAACAGTGCTATCTGCAATAGTATGTTGGGCAACAGCATTATTATCTCCAATGTTAAAGTACTGAAAACAAAACACCAAAGTTACTGAAATACTGAAATGAAATAACAGAAATGAATATACATTCCCATAAACAAGGTGGGAACCACCGTTTCGTACTTTAAATAGATATGAAAATACCCAATTCGTTGAATTCAGCATTCATAGCAGATATCTGTTTAATCTGTATGCTATACATTTCAAAAGCAAAAATTAAAGGATAGCTTTAACTCAGGCCTATCATAACAGTTGACAATTACAACATTTCTCTGATATTTCCTCTATTCCTTGTATAAAGCATGCTTTCTGTTTCCTCTGGAATGCTGGTATTGAATTGAGGTGGCACTGGGACCACTTAGGGATAACAGATTATATTCTGAGTGACAGTAGACTTTGAATAGATCTGGGAGGAGGACAGACTGTGCATCTATTGTCTTATTATAGCTTGATAAAAGAAACAGGAGAGTACAGTAGCCTTAACACATGGGTGTGTGTGTGTGTGTGTGTGTGTGTGTTATTTGTACTAAAGTAGTAACTATCTAGGAAATGGGATTGAACTTTCTCCCTGGTCAGATGGGCTAGTGATGCAAGGATGCAGAGGGGGTTACTCTCCAACCCCCACACAGGGCATGTCTGACTTGCTTGGGAGATCTGGGCATGTCTCGCTAAATTAAATTAACTGCTTGTCACTGCAGGGGCTTTTTACTTGGGTGCTCCTTGGTCCCACTTGTTCTTTGCTTTTGGCAGGCTATACCTCAGTCTGCTGAGGGCTGTGTTACCTTTATCTACAGCAAACCTTGGAGTGGGTGGTAGAGAGGGATTTGGTGGCCTGTCATCTGCAGGTCAGATAAGTGACAGTAGTCCCAATAGACTGTGTGAAATCATTAATCAGACCAGAGATTCATTGGGCTAGGCGCTCCCTTAAAACCTCTTACTCAAAAAAGTGTAAGATCGTAATCCTAAAACCAATTATTTGAAACATTCCTGCTGACCTCACTGGGACTAGCTGTGAATAAGCTATGTTTTAGGACAGAAGTCTGTGTGCCTGAGACTGCACAGAGGGGGTGTGGGACCCTGTCCTGAGGAGTTTGCAGTCTACATGAAGATAAGACACACCAAGCTGAAGAAGTGACAAACAAGTGGATGGAGGAGGCCTGGTAATTAACCTCTTTAGTACGTTTTTCCCAGCTCCTGTTTTCATAAAACGTGCCTAGCACAGGAGGTAGAAACTGGTCATGTGGCTGTTCCATCCCAGGGCCCGGGCTTAAATTACCTTCTAGTGTTGGAATCCTCGGAGAGTAGTTACACAAATGCTTAGTTTGAATTAACTTATCCTTTGAAGTAAAGTACCACACTATGGGTTACCTACCACCACTCAAGGATTGTCCTAGTGTCTCTGGATTGGAATCCATCGACTATAGGTAAAGTCCCAGTTTCTCGGTTACCCGGAGGTCTTTGGATACCCTGAGAAATTTGGGCTTCAGGTGGCAGCTCGTTCACATCCCCTTCAACACAGGCCTGTCCCATGAGGAGTGCCGTGATGTCACAACAATCCAAAAGGGACAAAGCACAACCAAAAGGGGTGGGAGAGTTCTTTTACCTTACCCGCTTCCTGCACGGCCCCACCCCCTTTGGCTCAAAACCTGGGGGTAGGTAGCCACTCTAATCCCACTCCACCTCAAAGGGGCCTTCATGATGACCCCCTTAGGGGTAGCAACACCCTTAGATGTGCTTTACCACTGGGTTTAAACTACCACAAAGTGTTTGTGGGACTGCTTCCATTGGATTGTTTTTTAAAATTCCATGGGAAAAATCGACACCTTGAACATAACCCCCCAAGTGCACCCCCCTGACCAACAATTTCAGTCAGGGATGGGAGCAGGGGTGCATGAGGAGGGGGATCATGCCAGGGATGTCCCACTGCAGCAGGAGGAAGACACCAATCCAGGTAAGACCACTATCCCTAACCCAGGATAGGGGCCAGGCACAGAGCGGGTGAAACAACAAAAGCCAAGGACGAGGGAGATGATGGCAGAGCAATCACCTGATGATCCACTCCCATCAACAGCTCAGGTGGACATGGATGTGGCAGAGGTGGTGCGGGAGCAGGAGGAGGAAGAGGTGGAGGCCCTGCTGCCCCCCACGGAGGTGGAAGGAGGTGGAAGCACACAATTGGGTGGCAATGGGTGTGTGGTGGGAGGATGGGACATGCACGCTGGAGAACAGTGCTCCGTAGTGGCACACAACTAGCATGGTTTATGGGTGCAAAAAGCAGTGGGAAGCGGGTGAACCACGGACATGAGGAAGGCTGTAGGAGGTGAGGGTCACACACACCCACAGACACCTTGCACCCCAACGGGACACAACCAAGAAGAGAGGAAGTGGGAGCAGTGCACAAAATTATTATTAATTAATTAATTAATTAATTAATTATTATTATTATTATAAACATTTGTATAGCACCAGCCGTGTACCTGGTGCTTTACAGAACAAAGATAAAGACGTGGTCCCTGCCTACAGCTTACAATCTAAAAAGACAAGGAGGGTGCAACAAGGGGAGGGGAGAAAGGGAAGACAAGGGAGAAGCAAACAAACACGCAAGCGGCTACGAAGTTTCAGGTGCGCGTGCTTAGCTTGGTTACAGTTAGGCAGGAGTCTGCAGAGGAGGGCAGACCATAAGTATTTGGGGAAAAACAACTAGCAGGCATTGGGAAAGGCAGTACGGAAGAAGTGGGTCTTGCGGAGGGATTTGAAAGTGCGGAGGGAGGAGGCGAGGTGGATGTGGGTAGGGAGGGAGTTCCAGGCATGGGGGGAAGCGAGGGAGAAGGGACAAAGGTGGTTAGGGGAGCATGGGAGACAGGGGAGAGTGAGGGAGGGGACAGAGGAAGAGCGGAGGGCACGTTCAGGAGTGCGTAAGGAGATTTGGGCTGAGAGGTAGGGGGGCTTGGCTGTGAAGTGTTTTATAGGTGAATACCAGGAGTTTAACCCAGATGCATTCAGGAAGGGGGAGCCAGTGGGGAGAGGAGAGGAGAGGCTGCATGTGGTCAAAGCGACAGGCTGAGCGGATGACCTTGGTAGCAGAGGTTTGGATAGCGATAAGGGGGGACAGGTGAGAGCGAGGGAGGCCAGCGAGGAGAAGGTTGCTGTAGTTAAGGCAAGAAATGACCATGGCATGAACAAGGGTTTTGGCAGAGGAGATAGAGACAAAGGGGCGGATCCGAGCGATGTTATGGAGGGCAAAGCAGCAGGACTTGGCAACAGAGTCAATGTAAGGCTTAAAGGAAAGATGAGTGTCAAAGATGAAGCCCAAGCTACGGGCTTGGGGAACAGGATGGATGGTGGCTCCATCAATGCAGATGGACATTGGACAGGGAAGCAGGAGAGGAAGAGGAGGGAGGAAAAGCCAGGTGGATGCACACCACACGGAGAGGAACAGGGAGCTGAGGGCTGCACAGGAGGGCGGACATAGGGAGCGAATTGCTTGAGGCAACTAGGAGTACATCTCAGGAGCTGCAAGGGCACATGATGGTGGCATGGGCCAACCTGAACATGGATAATAAGAAAGATCTGGCAATCCTCCAGGTCATGGTTCGCCAGGCCAAGACCCAGGACCTGTGGGAGTGGTGCCATGACGCTGCCCACGTCTGTGAGATGCACTTGGCTGCAAGGTGATGGAGGAGGCAGTGAGGAGTCTCAAGGCCTCTGAGGAACTGAAAAGATTCCTACTCCATCATGTTACAGTCACCAGCCCCATGGTGGTGGGTCTGGCAAGGGAAACAACATGCATGCCCCCACCCCACCCCCAGGTCCCTGTGCCACCTTAGCAGCTCCTCCACCAACCCTGGTTGCCACAGCAGCCACCACTCCCTGGCCACAACCAATTTTGTCCCCTCCCAGAAATGGTCCCAGATGCCCATAAACAGGGTCCAGATGGTCAACCTGCCACCTTCCCTGTTTCCCTCCACCTTCTGCCACAGCCACCCCAACCGGCCCGCAGGCTCCGAAGCCAAAAGCTTTCACAGCTGACAGCCCACCACGGGCTGCCACATATTGCAGAGGTCACAGGGGATCCTGGGATGGGCTGAGTGGGAGGGAAAGGGGAGGGCAGTAGCCGGGCTCACCTGGTGGTAGCGCATATTAAGAACATAAGTACCACCATACTGGGTCAGACCAATGATCCATCTAGCCCAGCATCCTGTCTCTGACAGTGGCCAATCACAGTGGCTTGGGAGAAGCACCCAACAGGTCACAATGGGGGATCCATTCCTTGTTTTTTTCCCCCAGCTCCCATCATGTTCCCTGATCCTGTCTGGCTAATAGCTGCTAATGGACCTATCTTCCAGAAACTTGTCCAAACCTCTTTTAAACTCAGCTATAGTACTGGCCCTTACCACAGCCTCTGGCAGTAGATTCCACAACCCAATTATACGCTGAGTGAAAAAATATTTTCTTTTATTTGTTTTAAACTTGCCACCCATGAGTTTCATGGAGTGTCCCCTAGTTCTAGTACTAGCTGAGAGGGTAAATAACTGCTCCTTGTTTATTAGTTCCACACCACTCATGATTTTATAGACCTCTATCATATCTCCTCTCAGTCGTCTCTTCTCCAAACTGAAGAGCCCCAACCTACCAAGCCTCTCCTCATACGGGAGCCCTTCCATGCCCTTGATCATTTTTGTTGCCCTTCTCTGTACCTTTTCTAGTTCAGCTATGTCTTTTTTGAGATGGGGCGACCAGAACTGCACACAATATTCGAGGTGCGGTCGCACCATTGATTTGTATAGAGGCATTATGACATCCTCAGTTTTATTCTCTATCCCCTTCCGAATAATTCCTAACATTCTGTTTGCTTTTTTGACTGCTGCTGCGCACTGCGCTGTGGATTTCATTGTATTGTCCACAACCACCCCCAGATCCTTTTCCTGAGTGGTAACTCCTAGCTTAGTACCCAGCATTGTGTACGCATAGTTTGGATTATTTTTCCCTACGTGCATCACTTTGCACTTGTCCACATTAAATCTCATTTGCCATTTAGATGCCCAGGCACCCAGTGTCGTAAGATCCTGTTGCAGTTCCTCACAGTCTGCTCGTGTTTTAACTACCTTGAATAACTTGGTGTCGTCTGCAAATTTGATCACCTCACTCTTAACACCCTTTTCCAAATCATTAATGAATACATTAAACAGCACCGGTCCCAATACAGATCCCTGAGGCACACCACTTTTTACATCTCTCCATTGTGAAAACTGACCATTTAGTCCTACCCTTTGCTTTCTATCTTTTAACCAGTTTCTGATCCATAGTAAGACACTACCTCCTATCCCATGACTTTTTAATTTTCTCAAGAGTCTCTCATGAGGGACCTTATCAAATGCTTTCTGGAAATCCAGGTACACTATATCTACTGGGTCTCCCTTGTCCACATGCTTATTTACACCCTCAAAGAATTCCAACAGGTTAGTGAGGCATGACTTACCTTTACTAAATCCGTGTTGACTCTTCCCCATTAAGCCATGTTTGTCAACATGCCCTGTAATTCTGTCCTTAATGATGGTTTCCACCATTTTGCCCGGCACAGACGTCAAGCTTACTGGTCTGTAGTTTCCAGGATCGCCTCTGGATCCCTTTTTAAATATCGGGGTTACATTTGCCACCCTCCAGTCCTCGGGTACAGTGGCAGATTTTAGTGACAGGTTACAAATTACTAACAGTAGGTCTGCGATTTCATATTTGAGTTCCTTCAGAACTCTGGGGTGAATGCCATCTGGCCCTGGTGACTTGTTAGTATTCAGTTTGTCAATTTGCCCTAGAACATCCTCCAACGTCACATTGATTTGTAACAGCTCTTCCAATTCCTCGCCCACAAAGCAAGGATCCGGTGTGGGTACCTCCCCCAAATCCTCCGCAGTGAAGACCAACGCAAAGAACTCATTCAGCTTCTCTGCAATGTCCTTGCCCTCCTCTCTGCTTTTGGGGGCTCATTTTTGGGCCCTAGGGAAAGAGAAAGTTCTGGAAAGGGTCCAAGCTGGATTTATTTGTTCTTTATTGGCTGCCCCCACCCCCCAGGGGATTAGTTTCTCAGTGCTTTGTATGGAATGTGGTCTTTCATCTGTACTGGAGAAGATTTGGGCTGCAGCACTAAGTTATTGGCTTAGGTTGCTGTATGGGATGTCTGCACCCTTGGCTGTTTTGATCGTGAGAGAAGGACTCCAAAATGGCTGGCTTATAGCGATCAATCAGAAGATAGGGGAGTTGGGTTTTTGCCCAGCCTCCCTCGCCTCCCTGGGCTACAGTGCAGCCAAAAGATTGGTGTTGAGGAGACTGATGGATGTAGCCTGGCAAGATTGGAGGTCAGCTATTGGAGACCAGAGGTCCCAGGTCCTATACTTACAATGGGCAAATGAGGCAGCCACTCTGTCCCCATATTTGGACCAGGGGCTGTCCATACGCAAAAAAACAGACCACCGCTAGGGTCACCTCTGGGGAACTGCCCCCCAGGAGTAGTCTCACATACAAATTTGGGGGTCTACCTGGAAAGGGAGCAACTACCGGGGAGATAAACTTCACCCACACAATCTCATGGATGGGACAGTCCAAGAACGTGTGCGCCAGAGACTCGACAACCTTTAAATGACATTTACATCGCCTTTGGGCGAACGGGATCCCTTTATATCTCCCCTCAACAATGGCTGGAAGGAAATAATTTGTCCTTGCCAGCAAAAATAACCTTCTGACAGCCATTCCATGGGTGGTGAGAATGCAAGCCATAGCATGGCACACCCCAAGTCATTTATTTATTTATCAACATTTCTATACCACCCTATTCACTGTACAGCAACTCAGGGCGGTGTACTATAAACATAAGTAGCCATAAAGTATAAAATTGAGGATAAAAATAAACATCAAAAGCTCAGTTAAAACAACCAACTTAAACCCTGCCCCCTCCCCCCCATCCCTCTCACCGAATGCCTGACACAACAGCTAGGTCTTGCATTGACTGCAAAATAAGAAGAGGTCCCAAGAGAGTCAAACCTCTGCCGGGAGAGAGTTCCAAAGTCGCGGCGCAGTCACCAAGAATGCCCCTTCAAATGTGGCCCCCTGAGAAACCCAGGGGACCTCTAACAGGGCACCTCCAGAGGACCACAGGGATCAATCAAGGAAATGGGGGGTGAGGCGGTCCCACAAGTAGACAGGGCCCCCATTACAGCTCCAGGTCCATGGTGGCTTAGACTACTGCACAAAGATGTGCAATGAGGAGACAGGTCACTGCTCGTTAGTGCACAAGGGTTTATTTACAGGGGATGGGGGAACCTCGAGTAGAGCGGGGGGGGGGGGAGGTGAGAGCAGCTCCTCCAGTCCATGTTCCATTCACCCATTTCCCTTGAACCTTGCAATTAGGCAACACAGGGCATCTCGGTTCTCGTTTTTGATATTATGCTCCACAGAGCCATGAACCTGCTGGAACGAGGGGATGGAACCTACAGGTTTCTGTGGGAGGGGATTGTCTAGGGCATGCCCCTGTGTCTCACGTACATTGTGCAGGATGCATGTTGCAATTATCAGCATAAGTGTCCTCTGCAGATCAAATTGGTGGGGGTTCCAGAGCAGGCGCCAGTGCAAATTCAGAACCCCATATGCCCTCTCCACCACACAGATGACAGGTGGTCATTGAAGAGGTGCTGCTCTGGCGTCCATTGCACGGGATATGCCTTAATAAGCGAGGCAGTCTATGGATAGGCGGGGTCTCTGATAATTACAGGTCCTATGGGTACACTCTCAATGTTCCCATGGATACCAGGAGCAATCGCCGCCATGTACATATGGGCAAAGAAAGGCGATGTCCTCAGTATCCATGCATCATGGCTATGGTTGAACACACCAGTGTAAACATCGATGAAGAGCCCTTGGTAAACCACCACAGTCTGTATCACACAGAGAACTAGCCCTTACAGTTTAAGTAATCATCTTTGCTGTGGGTGGGTGGGGACAGATGATAGGGATTTGGGTCCCATCTATGGCACACATGCAACAGGGGAATCCCATGTCAGCGACTCCTGCCATTACCCCAGCGGGGTCCACCAATTGGATAACTCACTCCATTAGCAGGTCAACTATTGCATGTACACCTCCTTGAGGACTGTGGCAACCATTGAGGTCCCAACCCCAAACTGCTGGATGACGCTCCAACACAAATTGAAGTTGGCCAGCCTCCAGATAGCGATGGTGACCATCTGGGCCACTGGAATGGGCTCCCTCATATTTGTGGACTCATGCTCAAGACGGGGACGGAGGATGTCCACAAGCCTTGACAAGAGGTCGCATGGCATTCTGAAGTGAGCTACCCATGCCTCATCCTCTCAGGTCCTCAGGACAGTCTTCCACCAATCTGTGGCATGGTGACGAACCTACAACCGCCTCCGAGTGAGAATGGTCAGGTGGATGCCAAATATGTTATTGGCCATGTCTGCCAGCAGGAACTGTAGTGCTCACCACACACCCCTCATCATGGTATGTAAGGGCCACCATGGAGCAATTTGTGAGCACCGTACTGCTACAGCCATGTTTCTCGCTCTGTGGGCAGCACTGTGTGTCACAGTCTCATGAGGGCCCCAGTGGCCTACAGCCACAGTGGAGCAGAGTCAAGCTGCACCCAGGATAACCTGCCACCTGGCCCTCTGAATCCTCTGGATCCTGAGCAGACACCTCCAGTGCCTGGATGTAACCATGCACTGCCACCCAGAGTGCTGGATCCTTTGCGCCTGCTATAGGGTCCTGGGACAGGGCTTCAATGGTCAACTGAACACCTTTATACTTTGGACACAGCCCACCCATTGGTCATTTGGCCACTGTGGGCGCACCTTTTGAGTTCCGGTCTGCCCCTGTACGTTCCCCGTTACCAGCACCCATGGATCCCATCCCCCTTGATCTCCCAATGGCCCTTTGCTTGTCTGCACCACCCCTCGCCACTGCGATCCTGTCCGTACCCTTCCTTTGCTGACCCAATCTCTACAAGTGATGCTTCCTTTGGGATACTTGACTAGCTGGGGCCACTACCTGCCTTGACAGCCATGCCCCCACGCCCCAGGTCTGGACTGACCCGGAACATGTACCTTGTTCACAGGCTAGGGATTCTATCAGTCGACCAACATGTCTCTGTGCAGATGACTGTCTAGTGGGCGCCAGCGGTCCCGTGATCTGATCCATGAATGTGATGTCCAACATGGGTGATGAGGCACTGACTGTACGGATGTGCCCATACGAACCATGCAGGGTTCATCTGGCTGAGGGTTGTGGAGCTGACATGCCCATTACCAGCCTCTCTCTTGTGTCCCTCTTTACTGGTGCACCCTCCTAATTGGAGTATGTCCCGGGGATCGGCTCCCCTCCTTCTTGGATGGGACTGACAGGGCTGAGCCATGGGCAAATCCTCCCCTAACCTTTTCCACAGGGCTACCTCAGGGTCTATCACACTCCCCCCACTCCTTTCATTCCTGGATCCCATCCGCCTTGCGGTCTGGCCACACATCCTTCTGTGTGCCTCCCCCCAGGCTCTATGGGGCCAAGGTCTTGCCTTTTGGCTGTTCATGATATGGGAGTGCTTGTGCATTGCTAGTGTGGGAGTGGGTGTCTGCCGTCCTGATATCTGGCAGCCTTGGGATCCGGTCAGTGGCTGGTGGGAGGCACCTTTGCCTTCAACACAGCCTTTCATTTTCCTCTGGGTTGTCTGATGGGTCTGTTGGGCCTTGCTTGCTAGTGCCATGTCCTGCCCTCCTCTTAGGCCCCTGTGTGGTCCCGACATTGATGAGGTTTGGCCTGTGTGTGCCACCATGCTTCTGGATAAGCGGTGGGTGAGGAGCAATGTTCAGTGACTGTTAGGGGATCCAGTGTACACCCGGGGTGGCTACAACCTGCTGTCCCATCAGCTGTGGCTGCTTGGTCATCCGTTTGAGAGCCTGTCCTGTCAGTGGAGATCAAGCAATCTGGATTTCCATTTTCTCGATCCTGATGCAGCCATGCCTCCACCTAGTGTAGTTGTGCCATGGGATGCTGGTGATAGCCTGGCCATTCAGACCATTGCTGGGCTGCCGGAGTTCCATTTGTGCCTCCTTGGTGGTTATCCTTCCTTAGCAAGCTGCTTTGTCAGCATGATGCTGCATGCCATTGCTCAGGGTTACCAGAGGGGCCATTGGGAGTGCCACGCTCATCTTGGTGAGCTGGGACTGCTGGTGGCACCTGAGGGGGGACTCTACCTGACAGATGGGCCATGGGAAACGGGTTTTATTTCTTCTACCTGCCCTGGCCCGGCTGCCTCCCTTTCCACCATCTGTTCCCTTTTTTGCATGACCCAGACTCCAGCTACCTGCTCTTGCTAGTGGTTTTGTGCTTTGGGCCGCCTGCCTTTCTAGCGGCTTAAGCACCACTGCTGCAGCTCAGCTGTGCACCTTTCCTCCTCCTTCCTACCCCACCCTGTGTCTGTCCAGGTATGGGCTAGGACGTCGTATGCTCTGGGTTCGTTTGCCCTCAGCCAGCCATCTTGCTACGTCATGCTGCGAGGCGTGTTCCTGGTTCCTATCAGTGTTATGCCAGCCCGTGTGAATGGTGAGCATGTTTGCTAGGTGTTCAGGGGGTGGGGTTGCCGGGCATGCCCGCCCATTCCACTGCCCATGTGAATTGCCAAAGACTCACCACCCTTGGGTGTGCAGTGTGTTTCCTCCACTCATCTCCACCCACCCCCTTCTCAGCCCTGCCCGTGTGAAGAGGGCCTTAGATCAAACTCCCACTGATTCCAAGAGGTTTGCTTGAATAGTAAATTAGTCCTGACTTGCACCCTCAGACCCTGCATTTCTTCTCACACAAATGCATGCATACATACATGTGTGCGTGCACACACACGTTTCGGTGAACTCAAGCCAGTAATCACTCGTGTACTTTCCCATTTGGCACACACAAATGCCTGCCTCACCCAGGTACATTTTGCACATGCCATTTCCACTCCAACCTTTTCATATTTGACCTGGATGTCAAATATTCCTCATCTTTCTTTTTACACAGTAGTAATCCCCTTGCAGCCTGTCAGGAAATAGCTGTAATTTACATCTTCAGCTGCCAGCTTTTAGAGCTATTCTGTTTTTTAAAAAAGAAAAGAAATCATAATAATAAACCAAGCCAGCATTTCAAATAAAAGGATTTACACAATCCTGCAGATTGAGCTATTTTAAGAACCTGAACATCTTTGTTTTCCAGCAGCAGATATGACCCTGCTGTACTTTGAAAAAGGAGATGGTTTATTTTTGGTGGATTTACATTTATTGCCAGCAGAATGTCACTCCAGTGCCACAGCCTCTCTGTCCCTCCTCTCTGTGCTGTGTGAAAGCATCTCAAGTTTGCTTCACTCACTCACAACAAAGCAGAGCTGCAATAACAGCAAATGGGCCTTGGAAATCACAGTCACATTAGGCTTCTGTTCAAATAGCTTTTAGGGTTGCGATAATACGAGACATTCCTAATAACTGCTGACTCGGTGAGACCTTGCACAGAAGGCCTCCAAATGACATTACACAATTTAGAATTTAATCTAGAAACAGCAGCAGTGATGAGATTCCAGCTGGGGACCTTCTGGTCAGAGGGCCAGTGCTGCCCCATGTACTCCAACGCAAGGATTTCACAGGAGCACTGAGCAGCCAGTAAATGCCTCTCTTTTGTTCACCAATTTCACAATCACTTGAACTCCCCCCACCCCCCTTCAGACTTTGACCAAAAACCCAGGCACTACCTGCTTCATGTCCCTCTGATTATGGATACAGACTTGGCTTGGTGTATATTATCTGAGGATGACATGGAAGAAGAGTTTACATACAACCTACAGAATTAGCACAAGATACATTTAAAGAGTTGGGGAACCTCATTTCACAGACTGCCTAGCTTTGTTTGTGGCTCTTCTTGGTTTTGTATCAGTGCAGACTGATGCACACAGAGAGGATGGGAATTCAGCTGTCTTGCTGGCTCCCTTGCCCCAACAGATTCTTTACTGTGGCTTCTCACATTGCTTTAGCTAGCCCAGTATCAGTTAAAAAATTTAAAAGGACTTATTTCTTTTAAGAGAAAAAAAGGTGATCTGATGTGGGTGACCTGATGGGTTATTTTATTTTTTATTAACTTTTTTATTGAGTTTTAAACTACAAAACAGACAAAAATGATTGTTACAGCATCTTCAAAATATAATATTTGATCAGATTTAAGGTTCTTGGTCCTCAGTTGTCCTGAATAAACTAAAAAGAAGAAAGTAACCTATTAGTGAAAAGAGAAAAGGGTAAGAGAAAGAGAAAAAAGGAGACGCAAATAGGGGAGGGAAGACAGGAATGAGATCAAAACTTCTATTCAGTGATTCCAAAGAAGTCTCTGGGAGCTGCTATGCGTGGAAGGAGAAACATGCTCTTGACCTCTGGAAGAGCCAGGGCTGGGTTCAGTTTCAGCCTAGAAACCCTCACACCTTGACTCGGCAGGAGTGGCGCCTGGGAGTGGACAGTGGCAATCTCTCTCTCTCAAGTGCTGGGGGATAATAAAGAGATTTTGCCATCATGACAGTAGGGCTACCATCTTAGCAACCACTGCTACCAGGTGTCCCTCTTCCGATCTCCTCCTAACTTGGGGGCCCCATCTTCCTGCATTCTGCTTCTAGGCAGTCCCAGTGCTCTCCACCACCACCACATGTAGAAAGGTGGAAGGCGGCAGCAGCAGAGATGGAACAGGTAACCCTGCTGTAAGGGGAGTGTTCAGAGCATGGGGTGAGGGTTTTCCCAGCCATGGATGAGGTGGGGCTGGCTTAGGGTACAAGATGGAGACAAATTAGTTCAACAAATATCTTTTATGCAGTAACTACAATTTTAGGCTCCAAGCGAGTCTGGGTCTGTGTTGGGGGAGCTGCTATCCTTTGGTGGTTACTAGCATCTCCTACTAAGTTTATCAAATAGGAGGATGTGATGTGATGGGGGAGGGGTGGAAATGTTTTTCAGGTAAGCCTGTATCTCTGTTCTCTAGCATAAGGAGTAGGGATGTGCAATTCATTTTGTTTAGTTACAAAAAAAAAAAACAAATGAAGCCTCATTTGTTTTCATAACTAAGGAAAAGAAAACAAATACATTTTCATTCACTTCAACTTTGTTTCTTTTTCATTTCCCTGAGCCTGCAGGGCTGACACAGTGGCACATTTACAGCTCAGAACGTGGATGAACAGCAGTCACAAGACAGTCAGGAGATATATAACCAACAACTCCACTGTCTAATTGGCATTGCAAACACATCTCGATGATCTCACATGACCATGGCACGCACAAAAGATCCCCTCCCCTTGGATAGGGCTTTCTTGGTATAGCAGGGGGTCATCCCAGGGCCACATGGAGGCATTGAGGTGTCTCTGGGGAATTAGCAAACCCCTCTGCTATGCCTATTCAGCCCTAGCCTCTGCTGAATCCCCCCTGGAGGAGGAGGGATACCCTCCTATAGGACCCAACACAGCCTAAGTCCAGAGAGTATCACAACAGTCTTTATTGAACTCAGTGTCCACAATCCCTGGGCTGCCGGCTAAATTGCCTTCACCCTTCAGGCCCAGGTCAGTCTCTCACAAGCTCAGGAGCACCATAATCTCAACCCCCCTTATCCATCTAGCCAGGCCTCAAAGCCCCAGGCTCTGGCCAAGTCTTCCCCAGACACAAGGCTCCCTCCTGGGCACAGCCTCTCCCAGTACCTGGTTCTCCTCTTCAGCACCCTGGAGAGTATAGAGTGGACCGGCCTTGTCAGGAGATGTGATCCTTTCAGCTCCCAGGCAGAGACTGCTTTCTTTACTGCCTTGCTCTCCTTATATACAGGCAGAGTGGGCGTGGCCAGGCTTCCTTTCCTCGACCTTAAAGGGCCAGTATCCTTCCCACTCTGTCACAGGGTTTCTCAGCCTGTTTGCCTCACAGGCTGATCCCCAGCTATGGGGCTGGCTCTGCCACACCCCTGTGTGTGCTCAGCCCTCTGACTGGCCCACGCAGCCCCCTTCTTAAAGGGGCATCAGCCTCGCAGGACTGCTCCCTGCTACACCTTGCACATGGTTCAAACAGATCGGGGGGCTGAGGGGAGGGCACTGGAAATCAATAAAAGCTTCTGGCACTCCCCTACCAGTCCACTCTCCTATTAGTCCTGTGGGTGCTTCACAGAGATACTGGTGCTTGCACTGCTTTTGCTTCACAGCTTTATCACTCCCTCCCATCCTCAAATTCCAGTTCTATCCATATGTGTCTCTTTTCCACATATCCCACTGGGGTACTCTCTGCAAGTTGATGCCCTGTCTATGCCAAAGCCAGTACCTGCCACTCCTCTGTCTGCCTCCTCCTGCTGCTGCTGCCCAAATGTGTGTGTCTCTCTCAGGGTTATGGCACTGAGACCACACCTGTGGCTTTGGTCGACGACCTCTGCTATTAATTGAACCACAGTCGATCAACCCTTCTGATTCTATTAGATCTATCAGCTGCTTTTGATACTGTTGACAATGAAATGTTGGTGACTCGCTTGCGGCACCAAGCTGGAGTGGATAGGACTGTTCTTGAACGGCTCCATTCCTTCCTGACTGGGAGAACTCAGTGAGTGGTGCTGGGGGATTGTTCATCACTCCCTGGGACCTCTCACATGGAGTCCCACAATGCACCATTTTGTCCCCTCTCTTGTTCAACATCTATATGCAGCCACTTGACAAGATCGTGAGAGGGTTTGATGTCTGGTGTCATGACACCCAACTCTATTTCTCTTTTTCGTCTGACTTAGGCCTGGCAGTCTTAGTGATTAGGCAGTGTTTAGCAGCTGTGGGGGACTGGATAAGGGTGAGCTGTCTGAAGTTGAATCCTGACAAGATGGAGGTGATGGCAGTGGGGAGGACGGTGGGGTTGGTGTCCCCCATCATTTATGGGGTTCACCCTCTGCTAGTCCTGCAGGTTCATAGTCTGGGAGTGCGAGGAGCTGTTAGGAGAGGGTAATGGAAGGGGGAGATATGGACCCCGGAACCACCCATGGCACTCAGTCACCCCACTCGCTGCTGCACTCGTGGGCCCCACTCATTGCTGGCAGTTAGATAACCACTCAGGATCTTGGTTGGCCCTGTTGGGAACAGGGCCAGATCATCATAGGGGGGAGAGGACAGCAAGGCCCTGAGTGGAGCCCGCTCACTTGTGCAGCTCCCCCACACCCTGTGCTCCCCACAATTGGCCTACAGGCACGCCAAAGAAGAACCATGGTTCAAGGGACCATGGAAAGAGGGGTCAGAACCAGGACTGCGGAGGGGAGGGGAACCCAATGCACACTTGCCCCAGGATAGGAGGCGGAAGGGTCCAGGGAATGTAGGGAACAACAAGACACACACATACCACCCACACACACATGCTCACCCAGTGTTACCTTTCACTTCCAGACAACTCACACGATTACTACAATTTTATCCTTTCACTCACCCACACACTCACAGAATCACACTCTCAATCACTTCTACAATACGTCTCTCTTAACTTCAATCCTGTTTCTGTGCAAGGGGCCAGTCTCACAGTGTTACTGATCTCCGGCAATGCTGTGTTCCCTGGCCCTTCCTTAAATACCTGTAGCCCCGCCCTGCTGTGCACACAGCCACGCGGAGTGGTGCAGCATGTTAGAGGGCCCTACCCTTTCCTTCCCAGATGTCCCTGCTTGTGGCACTTTCGTGGTGTCCGGAGCTGGGTTTCCTGCCAGCTCCGAAACCTGTACCTTGGCAAGGGGATTCCCCCCGTCTGGGGCAGCTTCCAGGTTTTCCTGCACCTTGCGCCTCTGGTCCTGCCCCCCAGGGGGGCGGTTGCGACAGCAGTGATAGCGGGATCTAACATCATCCCCTCCAAGGACCCACCCCCCAGTCCCCAGAGGGGAATGGACCAGGATTCAAGGGAAAGTGGGCATTGAACTGGAGAATCAATCATGGAGCATTGACGGCAGGGGCCGGTTCCCATGAGCGGTCGGTTATATCATACCCTTTCCAATCAATTAAGTAATGCAGCCTACCATGTAACAACTTGGATTCTAGGATTGTGCGGACCTCATATTCAGTCTCGGTGGGTACTACGGCCACCAGGGGCACTGGTATTGGTTCTGTAAATAAGGGTGGAGGACAAGGTTTAAGTAAAGAGACATGGAAGACAGGGTGACACCGGGTTTGAGGCAGGAGTTGAACCTGGTAAGTAACAGGGTTCAGTTGTTGTGTAATGGGAAAGGGTCCAAAGTACTTGTCATTGAGTTTAACGGAAGGGCGAAGTGATGGGTAGTGCCGGTGATCTATCCAAATGAGATCGCCTACGTGATATTGTGGTGCAGGTTGTTGAGAGCGGTCAGCTGTTTGTTGATACCGCTGACGGGCTGTCTTAAGCATGGCCATGGCGTGGGCATAGTTTCGTTGAAGTTGTTGCAACATCGACCCTGCAGTTGGAACATCAACTGCTGGGAGGTCAGGGAAGGTGAGGCAAGGGTGATAGCCATAGGAAATAAAAAACGGCGATGATCCAAGTGATGCATTTAGCGCACTGTTGAAAGTGAATTCGGCGATAGGCAACTGTGCAGCCCAATCATCCTGTAAGTAATCGCTGTAGCAACACAGATATTGCTTGAGGGCTTGGTTTGTGCCCTCGGCCTGCCCATTGGCTTGGGGATGATATGCTGTGGTAGGGGCTAGTTTAACCCCTATGGCTGTAAACAAGGCACACCAAAAACGTGCAGTAAATTGAAGATCACTTGGGGGAGTCCATGTAAGCGTACAACATGTGGCAGGACTAGCTGTGTGGTTTGGGGTGCCGTGGGGAGCCCTTTACAGGGGATAAAGTGACCCATTTTTGTAAACTGGTCTACCACTACCAGTACTGTATTGTTTCCTTGGGATGGGGGAAGTTCTACTATAAAATCCATGTTGATGCATTGCTAAGGACCTTTGGGTAGCAGGCCGAGTTGTAACAGGCCTATGGGTTTCTGTCGTAATCATTTCGTCCGACTACAGGTTTTGCAGCCCCGTACGTACACCGTGATGTCTTTGAGCATTGTTGGCCACCAGAAATGTTGTTGTGTGAGCTGTAGGGTACGGCGAATTCCGGGATGTCCAGCCAGAGGGGCGTCATGATGTGCCCTTAAGATCTCTTGTTGTGCGGCTCAGGGAGCGCTCTACCACTAGAGCGTTTTGATGAACATGGAGTCCTGCTCCCAGGGTCGAAGGAGGAAATTTATGCATGGCCGGATCCCTCTTGGTTAGGGTTCAAAACTGGGTGAGGGTGATCCCCACAGCAGTGAATACCTTGCTCTCCAAAAGCAATTCACCACGAGGGACAGGGTCTGGGCCGACTTCGTAACAATGTGACAGCGCATCCACAATGATGTTATGCCGACTGGGGCGGTATACCACCTGAAAGGAGAAGCGGGTGAGGAAGAGTGCCCAGAGGGCATGCCTAGCATTCATTATGTGAGTAGTCTGTAAAAAGGTAAGATTTTTATGGTCCGTTATTACCTGAACTGGGTGTTGTGCTCCTTCCAGGTAATACCTCCAGGCTTCAAAAGCTGCCTTGATTGCCAACAGTTCCCAATCTAGGATGCTATAATTTCTTTCGACTGCCGTTAGTCGGTGTGAAAAGAAGGCACACGGTAGAGGGTTACTCTTATGGGATGTTTCTTGAGAGAGCACCGCCCATATGGCTACATTGGACGCGTCGGTCTCTACGATAAACGGGCACGTGAAATCCGGATGTTTCAGTATGGGGGCTTGTGTAAATGCTCGTTTGAGCGCATCAAAGGCTGTCTGCTGGTCCTCCATCCAGACATATGTTTCCCCTTTACTCAATAATTTTGTGAGAGGTGCCATAAGGGTGGCATAATTTAGAAGGTACTGGTGGTAATAATTGGCAGTCCCCAGGAAGCGCTGTAAGGGTTTCAACCGCTTTCGGTGGCGGCCATAAAGTGATGGCCTGTACCTTCAAAGGGTCCATCTGGATACCCTGTGGGGATACTACAAATCCTAAGAAATGTACCACTTGCGTGTGGAAGACACATTTTTCTATTTTACAGTATAAATGATATTGGCGCAAACGCAGGAGAACCGAGCATACATGCTGTACGTGTTCTTCCAGCATTTGGGAGTATATACGGATATCGTCCAAGTATGCAGTGACATAACGGTTCAGAATATCCTGAAAGATCTCATTTATTAGACATCGAGGTGGCCGGAGCATTGGCTAAGCCGAACGGCATCACAAGATACTCAAAGTGTCCGTATCTTGTACGGAACGCCATTTTCCATTCATCCCTAGCTCTGATGTACAACAAATTATAGGCCCCCTGCAGATCCAATTTGGTAAATATAACGGCTCCTTGTAGCCAATTCAGGAGTTCTGGGATAAGGGGGAGTGGGTAGCGATTTTTAATAGTAATTGCGTTAAGGCCCCTATAATCTATACAGGGTTGCAACCCGCCATCCTTCTTCGGGACAAAGAAGAGAGCGGCCCCAGCAGGGTAAGTGGATGATCTAATAAACCCTTTTTCTAAGTTCTCATCAATGTACTCTTTCAGCGTTCGTAATTCTGGCTCAGAGAGGGCGTACATTCTCCCATATGGCAGAGTGGTGTTAGGGAGCAGATCAATGGGACAGTTGTAGCTGCGATGGGGAGGTAACTCTAAAGCCTGCTGTTCTTTGAAAACATCTGTCAGATCCTTGTAGTTTGGGGGAAGGGTTGAAGGGGCTAATGAAAGGGCAGTACTAGTTCCCACCACAGTAAGTGTGGGAGTTCCAGGGCGAGCACAGATACAACAAGAAGTACAATGAGGTGAATCAAAAATCACTACCTTTTGTTGCCAATTGATCCGAGGGTTGTGTTGGCGCAACCACGGGATCCCCAGGACCACGGGAATGCAGGAGTGTGCACTACATCAAAGCAAATGGCTTCTTGGTGGCTGCCAATGGATCCTTTTAACACAGCAGTACAGGCGGTGATGGGTCCTGAGCTCAGTGGTGATCCATCGATGGCATAAACATTCTCTGGAGTTCCTTTTTCCTGTAGGGGTAAACCTTTTTGATGAACAAAGACAACATCAATGAAATTACCTGAAGCTCCTGAGTCCACGAGGGCAAGAGTGACTACGGAATGGCCAGGGGATAGTTTTAATGTGAGTGGCACCCGCAGGTGTTCCAGGATCGGGAAGGCCGCAGCTATTCTCGGGCCAGAGTGGGGGGGTGTATGGTACTCACCGAGATGCCCCCTGTCCGTCTTGGTTCCTTATGTTTCCCGACCCTTGTCGCTCAGGGGGTAACAGCAAGCAGCTGTAAGCAAAGTGTCCGGGAGCTCCACAATAGAAACAGAGGCGTCCGATTCGCTGTCACTCCTTTTCCTGCATTGCCAAGGGTCCTCAGAAGCCCCTATCTGCATTGGTTCAGGTTCATCCCCCTTGCTGGTCTCGGTGCAAGTAGGGACCATGGCCAGTGGCTAGGCTGACCGGCTCCAAGCTCCCTCTTGCCGCTGCTACCACCGTTGTTCTGTTAGGCGACCGTCTATCTGACAAGTTAAATTGACCAATGTGGCCCAGGTATCTGGTATCATGGTGTAGGAGAGCTGGTCTTTGATTTTCTCGTTTAACCCTTTCTGATATAGTACCTTCAGCACTGTGTCCGGCCAATTTAGTTCTACAGCCAATTGCTGAAAGTGCATCACATACTCTAAGAGGGGCCCTTTTCCTTGTTTAAGCATCATAATAGCTGTCTCGGCATCTTTTACCTGGTGGGGGTAATCAAACAAAAATTGGAATTCTTTAGTGAATGCCTTAAGATCCTATCTTTCATTAGTAAAGGGGTGGCCCAATCTAAGGCAAGGCTTTCCAAGTGGCGGATGATGAAAGCCACCTTTGTGGCATCGGAGTGATAGGTCTGGGTCTGTAGTTGGAAGGCAAGTTTACACAGGGCCATAAAGCCCTGGAACTGCTGCCTATCACCCCCGAATTTAGCAATAGGAGGGTGTTTTGGTTCCTTGCCCCCAGGTGCCGCTCCTCCAGCAACGCTGGGGGGATCTTCCTCTCCAATTGCCTCGGAATTTCCTTCTTCTACTACCTCTAATTCCCACATGGCCCCTGTTTTTCCTTAAGCTCTTATACTTCAAAGGCTAAGGCTTGGATGGCCCTCATTATTTCCTCCATTTGTTTCTCAAGGTCCATATTGGAGCCGGAGATACTGTTAGGACTGGGTAAGGGAAGGGGGAGATATGGACCCTGGAACCACCCACGGTACTCAGTCACCCCACTCGCTGCTGCACTCACAGGCCCCACTCATTGCTGGTAGTTAGATAACCACTCAGGATCTTGGTTGGCCCAATAGTTCCCTGTTGGGAACAGGGCCAGATCATCATAGAGGGGAGAGGACAGCAAGGCCCTGAGTGGAGCCTGTTCACTTGTGCAGCTCCCCCACACCCCATGCTCCCCGCAATCGTCTTACAGGGACACCAAAGAAGAACCACGGTGCAAGGGACCAGTGTGGAGAAAGGAATCAGAACCAGGACTGCGGGGGAGGAGAACCCAATGCACACTTACGCCAGGATAGGAGGAAGAAGGGTCCAGGAAATATAGGGAACAACAAGACACACACACACCACCCACACACATGTGCTCACCCAGTGTTACCTTTCACTTCTAGACAACTCACAGGATTACTACAATTTTATCCTTTCACTCACCCACACACTCACAGAATCACACTCGCAATCACTTCTACAATATGTCTCTCTTAACTTCAATCCTGTTTCTGCACAAGGGGCCAGTCTCACAGCGTTGCTGATCTCTGGCAACGCTATGTTCTCTGGCCCTTCCTTAAATACCCATAGCCCCGCCTTGCTGCACATGCAGCTGCGTGGAGTGGCACAGCATGTTAGAGGCACCTGCCCTTTCCTCCCCAGCTGTCCCTGCTTGCGGCACTTCCGTGGTGTTTGGAGCCGGGTTTCCTGCCGGCTCCAAAACCTGCACGTTGGCGAGGGGATTCCCCCCACCCGGTGCAGCTTCCGGGTTTTCCTGAGCCTTGCGCCTCTGGCCCCGCCCCCCAAGGGGGCAGCTGCTACGGCGGCAATAGCAGGATCTAACAGGAGCTCATTCCACCAGTTACATCTGGTGCGGCGGCTTTGGCCATGTCTTCTACTCCGACCTGGCCACTATCATCCATGCTTTCATCACCTCAAGACTGGACTATTGTAATGTGCTCTATGTGGGGCTACCCATGGTGACAATTCGGAGGCTGCAGCTAGTGCAGAATGCGGTGGCCTACCTCCTTACAGGGACAGGTCTCCAGGAGCACATTACACCAGTGCTCCGTTCTCTGCACTGGCTGCCTATAGTCTTCCCGGCCTGATTCAAGGTGTTTGTGCTTACCTTTAAAGCCCTATACAGCCTGGGCCCTGCCTACCTGCGGGATCATCTCACTCCCTGGGCTCTGGATCAGCCCCTGCGATCAACCAGTGGGGCCTTTCTCAAAGTCCTCCAGGTATCCTGGGGGGCGACTATGAAGAGGGTGTTCTCAGTGGCCACACCAAGGCTGTGGAACTCCTTCCCCAGCTGAGGTCCATGTGGTCCCACACCTCTCCTCCTTCCGACAACAATGTAAGACCTGACTGTTCTGCCAGGCTTTCAGTGAGGGAGATGGGTAAGGAGCGGGGGGTTGAGGGTTAGGGAAGGGGTTTGTATATTTTTCTGGTGCTGCACCATTTCATAGAGTTATTCTATAGTGCTGTTTGATATTTATATTATTGTTTATTTATTTTATTTTATATTATTGTATTTTGTATTTTTAAAATTTGTATATTGTTAGCCGACCCAAGCTGCGACTGCAGGATGGTGCAGGATATATATCAATAAATAAATAAATTTAAATTAAATTAAATATGTCCTGCTCCCTGGAGTACTCTCTGCAAGTTGACGGCCTGCCACACTTTGTGAGGCCTGTCACTTGCCTGCCTGTCTGCCTACCTGTTGCTGTTGCCCAAGTGTGTCTTTCTCACACACATACCTCCTGCCCCTCTGGGTGATATCTGCAAGTAGACGCCCTGTCACACTTTAGGGTGCCTAATATCCCAAAGCCACCAGTGCCTGCCTGCTGCTTCTGCTGCTGCCCAAATGTGTCTCTCCCACACATCTCCTGCCTCTCCTGGGGTGATCTTTGCAACCTGACACCCTGCTACACTTTGGCATGCCTAATATACCAAAGCCAGTGCCTGCCTGCCACTCCTCTGCCTGCCTCCTCCTCCTCCTCCTCCAGTTGCCAGTCTGTATCCCTACCTCTCAGATGTGCTTCCTGCCTGGGGTACTTTCTGCAAGTTGATGCCCTGCCTGTCACGGCGCGACGCCATGACAGGAGGCAGCGACGGGGGATTCAGCGGTGAAAGGAACGCCAGGTAGGGGCGGGCCAATGGCAGGCTCAGAGAGGGCCAGTCCCGAGGGCTCACCAGGCCCCGACCACGCCACGACAGGATGCACCCCAGCCAACGCCGCAGGCCCCGCCCCCTCCACAAGTGGAACCGCCCCAAGCTACAGCTCCGGCCCCGCCCCGACACAGCGAGCGCCTAGCGGCAGAGCGCGCTCGACGAGCGGCGGGGCCTTGAACTAGGGACACCTGGAGGGGGAAACCAGGAAGTAAATAAAAGCTCCAGCAGGGCAGCACAACCCTGCCGGTAATCGTGGAGAGAAGCTGGCCCCTGATCTTCGCTCCTGAGAGCTAAGTCTTTGTGGTGATAGTGGTGTGGTAGAGAGCTTGAGAGTTCCTTGTACCTTGCCTTGTTCCCCCTTGTCCCCCTTATTTCCTCTTGTGCAATTGTTGTGTGTGAAGCCTCCTTACACTCCCTTCCTGTTAGCTTGTCCTACCTA
>QEPC01002900.1:116759-128136 GCA_003113815.1 Sphenodon punctatus
TGTTGCAGTTCTTCACAGTCTGCTCGTGTTTTAACTACCTTGAATAACTTGGTGTCATCTGCAAATTTGATCACCTCACTCTTAATGCCCTTTTCCAGATCATTAATGAATACATTAAACAGCACCAATCCCAATACGGATCCCTGGGTCATGCCACTTTTAACATCTCACCATTGTGAAAACTGACCATTCAGCCCATTCTTTGCTTCCTATCGTTTAGCAAGTTACCGATCCACAGTAAGACACTACCTCTTATCCCATGACTTTTTAATTTTCACAAATGTCTTTTATGTGGGACCTTCTCAAATGCTTTCTGGAAATCCAGGTACACTATGTCTACCGGGTCTCCCTTGTCCACATGCTTATTTACACCCTCAAAGAATTCCAACAGATTAGTGAGGCATGACTTACCTTTGTTAAATCCATGTTGATTCTTCCCCATTAAGCCATGTTTATTATTCTTTTCTTAATTATAGTTTCCACCATTTTGCCCGGCACAAACGTCAAGCTTACTGGTCTGTAGTTTCCAGGATCACCTCTGGATTCCTTTTTAAATATTGGGGTTACATTTGCCACCCTCCAATCCTCCAGTACAGTGGCAGATTTTAGCGATAGGTTACAAATTACTATCAGTAGGTCTGCAATTTCATATTTGAGTTCCTTCAAAACTCTGGGATGAATATTAATAATACCATCTGGTCCTGGTGATTTGTTAGTATTTAGTTTGTCAGTTTGCTCTAGGAACTCCTCCAGAGTCATGTTGATTTGCGACAGCAATTCCAATTAATCACTTACAGCGTAAGGTTCAGGCATGGGTATCTCCCCAACATCCTCTGCAGTGAAGACCGAAGTAAAGAACTCATTCACTTTTTCTGCAATGTCCTTTTCCTCCCTAAGCACCCCTTTCAAACCCTGGTCATCTAACGGCCCAACTGACTCTCTAGCAGGCTTCCTGCTTCTGATGTACTTGAAAAAGTTTTTATTATTAGTTTTAGCATTTTTAGCAAGTTGCTCCTCAAATTCCTTTTTGGCCTGCCTTATTAACTTTTTACATCTAGTAATTTGGCAACACTTATGCTCTTCCCTATTTACCTCATTGAGACTCTCCATATTTTGTAAAGGATGCCCTTTTGGCTCCAATAGCCTCCTTCACCTCACCATTTAGCCACACAGGCAGACGTTTGGTCCTATTCCTACCTTCCTTAATTTGTGGAATACATTTAATCTGAGCTTTCAATACATTTAATCTGAACTTTGTACAGGAGTCTTCCACTCTACTCCCCTCTGTCAGAGCTCTTTTCCTTGTGAGACCACTCTGCTTTCTAGGCCCTCCCCCTGTACAGGACCCCTTGGCTAATTCACTCCTTGTACAGGGCTCTCTGACTCTGCTGTGCCCATGTACAGGACTCTCTACCTGGCATAATCCTGCCCATCCTACAGCTCTCCCCCTGTACAAAGCTTCCTCACTCAGTTCTCTGTCCAGAGTTCTCCCCTGGCACAATTATGGCCATTATTCTGAAACTCTCTGTCTCTACAAGACTCCCACACTTTACTTCCCCTTGGACAGGATTCCCTTTCTTACACAACGCTTCCCACTCTGCAGAGCTCCCCCTGTACTGGGTCCCATAGTCTGTATGCCCAATAAAGCTGCTCCCTGTAAAGTGCTCCCCTGTGCATGCCTTCCACTGTAGTAGCTATTTACAGAGGCTCTGCCCCTACTCTCTCCCCTTAATGCCCCCACCCTTTGTGTATGCTCCCTCCCACCCTGCTCCTCCATAGGATTTCCCTCCCTGGGCTGAGGCTCACTGTTAAGAGACTTCCCCAGAGGACTACACTTGCCATTCTGCCCCACAGGGTTGCTCTGTACAGGACACCGCCATCTCCCTGCCCCCCTCCTGCAGAACACCCACTGTATCAGCCCAGAGCACCCGCTTACCCCTCATTCCTTAGTGCGGTTGGGACAGTCGGAGGGAGAAGTGCTTAAAGAATATCAATTCCATTTCACCTGTCTCCTCCTGTCCCTGTCTCCAGGATAAACCTCTGCTCTCTTCCTGCACCTGGAACCATCCCAGGCAAACTACAGTGCTCAGGCCCCAGCCATGCTCCTCCAGTGGGATGCCCCATTGTAGCCACAGCCCAGACACCCCACCTTTTTGGAGAGGGAAGAGCTGTCACTGAAATCCATGCATTCTGTGGTTTGGGGCAGGTTTAGGGGCAAAATCAGACACCCCAAATGTCACTGCAGGATTAGCTAGCTCTGTTGTTTAGCCATCTCGGCATCCCTGGCTCCCAAGCTGAGGTTCCTGCTGTGCGGGATCAGACAGAATGACCTTCAACTTCCTCCCTTCCACAGGTCTTGCTCTCCTCCTCTCGCCACCACATCAGCGATAAACACGGCTGACCAGTCACTCACTCGTCCCCTGGGAGGTGCAGTTCCCTCTCTTTCCCCAGCCGTGATAGGCTCTGGCAAGCAATGATTGTTGGGAGTTGTAATCCCCAGCATTCAAGACTGCTTGCTTTTAAACAGTCTCTGCATTACACATAGAATGTTCGCAAGCACTCCACACTCAGGATGATCTCCTTAGGCTAACATTGAATTTTCAAGATGTCATAACTTAACTACTAACCCAGTTTACAAAAAGTAAACCAGAGGGCACCCCCTGACAATCTCCTTGCATTTTCTAAAAGGCTTACACCTCCTCCCAACCAACATAAAACCCCTTTACCCTGCTGAGATCGAGACAGTCTAACTTTTGAAAAAACAGGCTTTCAAAGTTCAGTTTTCATACTGTGATATCTCAGCTGTTATCCCACCGGCTGGAATTTGGACTGCACAAACCACTTACTCCAGTATTCCTTCACCACAAATGTCATGATCCTAACTTTAATGATGCCAATTGTATAGCAAATAGAATGTTGGAGCTTTATAATGGAGGGTGTAACACACCTTAACTATTAGAGCGCTCCCGTGCTCTAATAATATGTATGGGTGGTCACGTGCAGCATCCAGTCAATCCTAGCAAGGCAGCTGCTCAGCTGCTTCAACTTTTCAAATCATTTGGTGCAGGTTCTTCAGACTTCACGGATGCATCTACTGCAGCCATGGAGATACATGGGGAGAAATTCATTGTGCTCATTATCGCAGTCCAGGCCTTCATGACCGCTGCTGAGCAGAACCTGATCCATCAGATCCAAGCAGCCTGCTGCTGTTAGAAGGTAGGCAAGAACGGTTTGGCAATGATGTAGTAGACTGCCTAGGGAGGTTATGGAATCTTTTTCCTTGGATGTCTTCAAAGCCAGCTAGACAAGCAATTGTCTGTGATGCTATAGGTATGGACCATCCTGCCTTGGAGAAGGAGGCTGGACTAGATAACTTTTGGAGGGTCCTTTTCAACCCTATGATTCTATAATAAGAGAGTTTATCATCATTAAGTCAGTATGATTCTCCCAGGCATAGGTGTATAAATTGAGACTGAGGCCCTGGTGTGTCTGCTCCTCTTTACTATACATTACAGAAATACAAGAGGTAGATGTGATATTCACAGATGCTAAGACTTTCCAAAAGGGAAGTTTGTATCATGTCCCTCTTTATCCAAGCCACCGGAAACATGCTTTAGCTATAACAAGGATCTTTATTTCTAACCCCATACAGAGGTGGCTCCTCTCTCTCTCTCCCTCTCTCCAGAGAGAACAATTGGATGAGGGGAAGGAGGGGAGAGAAAGGAAACGGTGGCAAAGAGAGAAATAAACCGGTTCAGTATTAGTAATAATTACCTATGATGCTTTAATTTAATAAGTATCTGACGTTATGGTGCTGCAGAATGTAATAAAACCTATTCCTAAGGACACACTATGAGATAGGTCTTTAGAAAGCAAAAACGCATTTGGGTGCCTGACACCCAAAAACTTTCAATGAAAATTAGGCACCTTAGTGGCATTTATTTATTTAATTTTAATGCTGCCCTTCCCACAAGGCTCAGGGTGGCTCACAATCCACACACACACAAAAAAATCCCAAACAGTGTCAGGGTATGGAGGGGGCGGGGCCTGCAGGGATCATGGAGGAGGGGACACGGGGTGGCTCGGTGTGCCCAGGAGGTCGCACTCCCCACCCCCCTAGTACCTGTGTCTGTAGAGGCTTCCCCTGCTTACAATCTGCTGGGCCAGTGAGTGCAGGATGAGAGACAGCTGCCTTCCCCTCATTGCAGTCTGCTGGGCCAGCGATTACCTGATGTGAGGCAGCTGCGGTGCTCTAAGCACCTGCAGCTGGAGCGAGGGCTAGGTCTGAAGCAAGGCACATAAAAGGAGGGCCATTAGACTTTCTCCTTTGTTGGTGATCAGAGCTTCTGGATTCCTGTGATCTGGCCCGTGTGTTGGTATTTGGAGAAACTGTGGTTTATTAGACTTCCTTCCCTTTCCCTTTCCCTGTTCCTGTGTGAGTGCTGTGTGCGGTGAGTGATTGTGTGCGAGTGGTGTGTGCTTCTGTCTTTCTTATCGTTGACCTTCCTTGCCTTCCTGTGTGTGATTGCCCTATTCCTTCCACGCTCCCCTCTGGGGTTCCCAAGGCGGGGTCCCTACCCCCACCTCACTTGTTTACCCTCCTGGGCCCTGTGTGTGTGGAAGATCACTATAATCCAGGGTGCGATATCTCCGGTAGGCCCCCTGATGAATGGTGTCTGCGTCAGGTGTCTTGTAGCATACAATTGACCATACAGTGATACACCATACTGAGGGCTCCTTTAACCCTAATAGTGTGCGTCTGTGAGTGGGGTTTGTGTCCTTGTGTCATGCGCCCCCTTCTTCGGTCCTGTTTCCCCTTGCTAGCCGATATTCCCCACAAACCGTTAAAAACATTAAAATTTTCACAATAAAAACACGCTCCCCTTAAACCCCAATTCCCCCACAATCCCACCCAGAACCCCAATCAAACCCCACCCATCCCTGCCTGCCAAATGCTTTCCAAATAAAAAAGTTTTGCACCACCTCCAGAAAATAGCCAGGCTCGGGATCAAGCAAACCTGCTTGGGAAGGAAGTTCCACAACATGGGGGCAGCAACCAAGAACACTCCCCTGCCCCACAGACACGGGTAACAATTTGTACCATGGGAAACCCAACCACAAGTTATTTAGCACCCAAGCCCCACTCATTTATCTTAGAAATCAAATACATTTGAACGAGTCTGGTACATCAGAGGAAAGGGCATGGGGGGAGGAGGGATGCCTTGTGTGTAACTCTAAACTATGGCTGGTTTTAGATGGGATGTGCCCACAGAGGTTGATCCATCCCCCACGGACCTGGGAGCCCATCTGAAGGCAGTGTGGGCGGAGGCATGGTCCTACAGCCCATGCACTGCCCACCCATGCCCCCAAATGGAGCAACCTGGGGTTTTCCAGGTTGCTCTGTATGGGGGCACACTGACCACATACCCAGTCACGGCCGTGTGAAGCCACCACCACCCCCAAGCACGGGAAATGCACAGTAGTGCATACAGACCCGCCCCCAAGGTGGGTCTGTCTAAAAACCGTCTATAAGTGTGAGCTGAGCATGCATTAAGATGAATGTAAGGTGAGAGAGATTTTAAGTATCTCTACAGCAAGGAGCTGGGGTCCTGTAGAATGATGACAGCAATGTGATGCACTCTCCTGAAAAAGTAGTTCAGTCAGGATGTGAACCAAAAGCCAGTATGGCCTTGATGCCTGAAGCTCATTTAGTAAAGCCATCCATTAGAGCTTTTAGAAATTCTTCATGTCCCCATACAGATGGCTACATGGAGGAAGCAGCAGGCAGGAAAGTACATAGTGGTATAGGGCTACCAGGGCTGGTCTATGGAGACCAGGAAAGAGAGACACATATGCACACAAGGTGGCCAAGGGGATACATCTGGCAGCTTGAAGGGAGGAGAAGAGGCAAATTGTGAGACAGAGAATGGTCAGAGTATCAAGGGGAGCAGGTTGCATTCTGGCACAGCTTCCAAACTCCACCTGAGTCCCTGTGTCATTTGGAAGCTCTACATGGATACCCATCAGTGAGTGAGAGCTATGGAAACAATTACAAAAATACCAAATGGGAAGTAGAGCTGAAATGAGTACTGGGGGGGACAAGTAAAAATGGTGGTTTGGGCAATAACCAATATCCGTGTACACTTGATCAGTATCCATTTCATTTATCCTGTTTGGGTTTTTTTCCACTTTTGGGGGGTTTGTCAGTTTAGTTATGTTGGTTGTTCAGTCATTTCATTATTTGTTATGTCATTCCAGCAATATTCGTGCTATTGTGTATGCGCAATTACCAGAATGAAAATAACTAGGGCTGAAACGAGCAGCAAAGTTTTTACTCAAGTCATTTCATCATCTCAGGAACCGGGATCAATTTTCCGACCATTTCCTGATACTGATACAATTTCTCAATTCTCGCAATACCACGAGATCCCATCCCAATTTACCAGCTTTCCATTTACCATGTCCCAATTCATATACCACTTACTGCATTGCTGAGGGTACAGTTTTACTTCCAGATTTATGTCTGTTCATTGTTTCCGCATTTCTGAGCCAATCACTGTGCGAACAGTCACCCCTTAACCTCTTCTGATCCCCAAACACATTTTTAAAAATCAGTGCCTTCATTTAAGTGCCTCCAATTTGAAACGTTGTTTATATGTTGTTCCCTGTGCTTTAACCAATCTGCAACCAGATTGCAAATTTGTAAAGGAATCTGCATACCAGCCAATGAGTGCCAAGGAAGTACAAGGAGTGCAGAGACAGTAGAAGAAATGCGGTATTGCCTCGGTATTAACCTGTTGGGATTTGAAATTAATAGCAAAGTGGTAAACAACAAAGAGGTAAATGGGATCCCAGTAAGCAAATTATTGGTAAATCAAGAAACAAAATGTTGATCGAGAGGAGACATTACCAGGAGGTACTCAATTCAACTTAGACAGTATTGGGAACTGGGATTTTGACAGTAATTCTCATTTTTTGTGAAATCTCATTTCAGCCCTAAAAATAACCAAATTACCAAAATGACTGAACAATCACGTAACAGGCTGTGCCTCAGTTTCCCCAAACATCATGCACTAAACTCATTGGGGGCAAGCCAACAGGCCACATACACTGACCCCCACCTGCGCTGCACAGCCAGAACGTGCATGCTCATGTGCGCGTGCACGCAGCACAGTCGCACGGGGCAAAGACACCCCAAGCCTATGCAACCCCCTGAGTCCCACACACCATGGCCAGGGGGATGGAGCAGGAGCCGTGCCTGCTCCATCCACCAGGGTGCAGGGTGTGTGGGCTCGCGGGGTTACATAGGTCCGAGGTGTGCTGTTCCCCACGTGACTGTGCTACGTGAACGTTCTGGCATGAGCCTTATGCCTGCAGGCCGCATACGCAGCCCATTAGATTGCCCCCATTGTATTTAGAGTTAGATTTATTTTTATAGTCTTTTTCTCCCTGCTTAGTGCAGAATTCTACTCAAGATTCACACCTACTCAGGATTCATCCTGTTAACTTCTCTTTCCTTCATCCAGAGATCACCTCCCAGACATATCTCCCCAACCTGGAGGCAGCTTCTCCTGTGAATTCCCCTTTCAAGTTGATATCTAGGCTTATATACAGTCTACCGTCAGCTCATCTACTTCAGCTCCAGCTGCCCTTCCTTAGTTATCCCTTTGGAGCTTAAAACTCCCTTCAGCTAGGGAGCATTGACTAGGGGCAGGAAAGCTGAGCACATTAACCTGTTCAAGGCCATCGCAGCCTGCCACAAATCGAAATAATCAACAAAACTGAAAGGAAAAATACCTTAAGAAATGAATATGTAGATGTCCATTTTGGTTGCTAATATCATTCAGGTACTCAAAGGGGCTACCAGAAAATGTGAGTAATCCCCACAAATAACAGGCTCCCCACCCACCTCACCACCACGCTCCTCTAGGAGCGAGGAATGAGTTTGACGTGCAGGGGGCCGACCACTTCTTAAATTTGACAATTCACGATCACCAGCCACTACTAAAAATGTCCAGTCCATCTTCTATTATCATTTTTAAAAGGGAGGTCAGGTGAAGAAGCCTGCTTTTACAGTTTTGTTTCTTTGGAACAGATTATATCAATCTTAATCACAACAATGATTTTTGCCTTGGATTGGGAACAGTTTCTTGCAATTCCTGGCTTGATTCTTCATCTATATTTTCTGGTTCTCCTTTTCAGAGTGACCAAATTTTTATTTTGGGGGGCTCTGTGCCTGGAGTGAAGAAATCGTTTTCTTCCTTTATGCCTCACCTTCTAAGACTACAGGATAGGGCATGGGTGATAAAACTAGGGATGTTGTCAGTGGACCATGAGATGTAAAAGAGGAAGAAAACATATTGTCTTCTTTTAAATGAAGAGGCAGAGGCCTTTATTTCACATCAAAACACAGAACATTTATTGTATGCTCAGTGGGGCAGGGATCTGGGGCCTGATTTTGAACTGCTTTGTAGTTCTCACTAATACCAGTGCAAAGTGGGTATGAAGTTTGGTTATTGGTTACCATAGGTAAACTATTTCACAAGTCCCTAAATGACTAAACAGCAAGATCTTGTCCCTAAGTGGCAAGTCCGTATGAAGAATAAGGCAGTAAGATGTCTCGCTAAGCAGTTTAAGGTGTCATGTATAATAGCTAGAAGAAGAATGAAATGGCTGGGTCAAGCTGAATAAATGGAAAGACCAAGAACTGGAAAGCAGACAAACCACTGATGCTCAAAGGGTACAAGAAAAGTCAGCAGATCAAAAAAGACATGGAAAAGGACAGTTAAAGAGAACATCAAGAACTAGCTGGTGGCATGTTATGAAGGTAAAGAGACCTTGAAGAATCAGTCTGGCTGTTTTACACAGCCCCCACAAGGTGGGGGGGGGGTCCGTGGTCACGTCGGTGGTGCATGAGTGGTGGTGGTGGCAGGGTAAATACGGGCGCACACGTATCCACACACACACACACATACCACCCAACAACACACACGGAGCAACCTCCATTTTCACCAGTTGCTCTGTGTGTGTTGATGAGTGGGGGGTGCATGGGGATGCGTGTTCGGCGGCAGCACACACACACACTCACCGTGCGCGTACCCACCACATCCTTCACATGGGGCTCACCCACTCATGAACACTCAGATTTCTGGGTGTTCATGAGTGGGTGTGTCTCGTGTAAAAGAGGCCTATATGGCAAAAACATAGTTACTGCCTTATGCACCTGCCAAGAGGTGTGTGATGAAGCGGGGGCCTCTGGACCTTTAAGGGAGTCTGCTTCACCACTCAAGCCCCACCCACAGGCGAGTATAAGACTGCTTTTAGACGAGCGGTCTGATCTAGCACCTTGAAAAATGCGCTTTGAGTCCCGTGGAGTTCAGACCCCCCCGAACGTTCAGAAAGTTTGGCTGCCTGGAGAGGCTTCAGGCACTCCAGGGGGGCCCGTGGGGGTATGGCAGGCTGTCGGAGACCCAGCAGCAGAGGCCAGGAAGGCTTGGGGCTTGGCACCCCGGGTTGCCCGGGAAGGCAGACTCAGCACTTGGCCCCTGGGGCTACCCGTGGTGCCATGGCTGTCTGTCTGAGACCCAGCAGCAGAGGCCAGGAAGCCTTGGGTCTTGGTGGCTGGCCTGGTACCCCTACTTGGCCAGTCATTGCAGGCTGCCAGGCATCAGTGGAGCAGCAGCAGACATTGGATTGCCTGATAGTAGAACCCATGGCACAGCAGAGGCGGCAGCAGTAGCAGGAGCAGTGGAAGGCAGGCTGAGGCAGGGTTCGAGGTTGGCAACCAGGGTGGACAGACAGGCAGCGTGGCATGAGAGGCAGTAGGGAAGGAAGGCTGGGACCTTGGCAGGGCACTCAGATAGGCTGTCGAAGACTGTGCAGCATGAGAGAGAGCCAGTCAGATAGGCGGCCCGAGATCATCTAGCCAGAGGCCAGCTAGCAGACTTATAGCTTCCCAATGCCACCTAGTGTCGTGAGGTCAGTCAGATAGGCTGGCCGAGGCCGTCGAGAGAGAGAGAGGCAGGGCGGGCACCAGGCATCAAGGAAGGTACAGCACCTCAGCAGCAGCAGCCCAGATGAGCCCCATCCCCAGACTGCCCCTAGTATGGGATGGTGTGTGCCACTGCACCATCAATCCATGTCCAGTGGCAGCTCAGAGAATCCCAGAAGCAGAAGTTGACCTTGATGAAAAGCAACTGCTCCACCAACTTGGCCCCCAGGCTCAGGTGGTGCGTCAAGCAAATGTCCCCCGCCATAGAGAACACTCACTCACTGGGGACACTCGTTGGTGGGCAGGAAACCAGACCCTTGCCCACTTTGGATTGGGCTGGCCACATGTCCCTCCAAGAACTGTGTTGCCACCATGTTCTACCCCTCCCATCAGTGCTGTCAGTGGTGCAGCAGCAGCAGCCAGTTGAGACCCAGAAGCATCAGTGCACCATGGAGGAGCTGGGATGGGGGCAGCTGCCATGTCCATTGGCAGCTGCAGGACGTGGAGGGTGACGTGGCTTTCAACTGAAAGTCACGCGCATGTTGGGGGAAATGATAGCGCTCGATCGGCAGCCCTTCTCGGTGGTCAGGGACAAGGGGTTTAGGTGCCTAATTCGCTTCTTGGCCCCTCCAGTTTAAGCTGACCTTGTGCACCACCCTGAGTGCTACCGTCCACTTCACCACCGACCTGTGGTCGAGCAGAAACGCACAGCACGCCAACCTGGCACTGACAGCGCACTGGTGGCAGGACCTGGAGGCAGCATTTGGTAGTAGCAGGAGGGGGTATAGGTGGGCCCTGCTTCAGGTGGAACTAATGGACAGTCCCCACATGTCTCGGAACATCGAGGCAGCCCTGACCACCATGGTGAGGGAGTGAGTCACGCCAGGTGCGCCCTTCACCAAGGGGTGCGTGGTGATGGACAACGTGGCCAACATATTGAGGGCAGTCTGCGAGGGGGGCTTCACCAGCATCCCTTGCACCACACACACCCTTCACATGGTGGTCAGGGAGGCTCTGGGCTTAGGGGAGAAGGGGATTGGGGCAGGCACCCTTAGCTCCCCAATCAAGAAGGGGAGGAAAATGGCTGGTTTCTTTTACCAGAGCATAAAGGGCAGCGACCTCCTCTGGGCGAAGCAGGCAGAGCAAAGCTCCCCAGTGCACCAGCTGGTGCAGGATGTGTCCATCAAGTGAAATTCCATGTTCCTGATGCTTCATTTCATTTCATTTCATTCATTTATTAGATTTCTATACCGCCCCATCCTGCACAGCAGCTCGGGGCGGTTAACAACAGTAAAAAACATTTAAAAACATTTAAAATACAATCATAAAACATATCAATAAAGCTGGTGGTATAAAAATAAATATACAGGTGGGGGATTAAAAATC
>QEPC01002900.1:144692-178760 GCA_003113815.1 Sphenodon punctatus
GGGGGGGGGAGGCAAGCCCTGGCAACTGGGGAGGCTGGGGAGGGGAAGCCCCGAGGGTTTGTTCATTCCCCTTCCCCCGTGGAATCTCCTGCCCCACGTCCCCGCAGCGCAGGCTAGAAATTCTGCGCTGGGGTAAGCGGGGCAGGAGATTCCGCGGGGGGAGGGGAATTCCACGGGAAATCTGCGAATCGCAGACCCGCGTTTGGCTCGGGGCCCTGCCCCTAGCACTCTCTGTATGTCAGAGAGAGAGAGAGAGAGAGGGTACTGTAGTGTGGGGGGGCTCTGGCACGAGCAGCACCCCCACCCAAACATGTACCAGGCTAGCAAGGCTCTCCAGGGACTCTCCAGTTGCCATCCCATTCCCTACGCACCCCCAAATAAGGGCAGGATTTGAACGTTCCAGCCAGGGGCTTTCTAATTGCAATCCCTAGAACCCAAGGAGGGAGGACTAGAGGCATCATCTTAAATGCATGACACTTAGGTGTTGTTTATGTGTTCCTGTTTCACAGAGGATTCGTATGCCGGCCCCAGCACTGGTGCCAGGCCATGGAGGACATGCAGGCAGAGGTCAGCAGTACCACACCCAGACATTGGACAGACCAGGTCCAATGTCTGGAATTTTTATGATAAGGAGGACGGGTTCGCTGTCTGCAAGGTAAGGCATGGGGGCTGGAACACCAGGGTATGCATGCATGCATTGCCCTCTATGACCTGTTATGAATGGAACTCCCCTGCAGAGAAAGATTGGTGCCCACCCACTTGTGGAGACAGAATGCAGGGAGGGCTTGACACAGACCATTGGTCTGACACAGTATGGCACTTCTTATGTTCCTATCTTTGTTTTAATGCTCTTTAGATCTGCAAGAAAAGATTCCGGAGGCAGAGCGAGGGCACCACATCTGGGCTAATCACTCATTTAGAGAAGGTCCATGGCCAGATGGTGGCTCGGGCCCAGTTGTCTTGCATGGCCATGGAGCAGCAGAAGAGGGAGGAGGAAGGCAACACAGAAGCAGCACCACGTGTGAAGTCCTTCCCCCCCCTCCAGCTCAGATGTGGAGCCCCCCCAGAAGCAGGAGTCTGCTGCCGCAAGGGCTTTTCATGGCGAGGTGCAGGGGACCAGCCGAGACTTTGTGGACTGCCTCCAGGTAATGTAAGACCGACTGGTGGAACAGTTCCAGGCGGTCGAGTTGAGGGAGAGGAAGGTGGAGGCGTACTCAGAATACGTCTCCAAGTACGTCTCTACTGAGAGGGCCGACCTGGAGCTCTTCCGCCAGTCAGTCTGCAACTGGCGGGCGGCCATGGCAGGGGCCGTAGAATATGCTGTGGCACACGGCTATGAAATGCCGGCAGGTGCAGCCCCTGCCCCTCGGTTCCCTGCACCACTCATGCCTTTCCCCCAAGTTCCAGGGGTGCAGGCCAAAAGACTAATTAATTTGTTAGTGCATAAGTTTCCTTTCTATTTAAAAATGTTTGGTTTTGGTTTTATAAGTTTGTTGTTGTTTTGTTGTTGTTGTTTTATTTATTAAAGTTATATTTGTTGTTGTTGTTACAAGCTGACCTGTCCAATCATTTATCCCTCTGTGTTTAAATTCTGGCTGGCAGGTGGCAGAATCGCATACAGCTTGTAGATCCATACCAGCAGCACCTGCCACCTGATGTAGCATAGCTATTAACCCAAAGATGTGCCAGCAGCAGGGTCTCAGCTTGCAGATGGCACCCAAGGAGGTGCAGGGCTTGTGTTTGTGTGGGTGGGTGTGACAGAGACAAAGAGAAACAGGCTCCTTGGCAGTGGGCATCAGGTGGCGGGAGCGGGTGGTCGGAGGGGCTTTTGTATCCAGTAGCTTCAGCTGGCATCCATGGGTGGGTGCAGAGGAGTAGGCTGTTGGGGGTGGGGCAGGCTGGCATGCGGGCACCGGGCTTCTGGATGCAGTGGAATGGAATGCAGCCCCCAGTGACTGGAATGATGGTCCCAGAATCTCGTTGATGGTTCCTGGGATGGGCGGGCATGACTGTTTCAGGTAAAATGGAATGACAGGCTATGTGAGTTTAATGATATATGTCCCTAGAATTAGCGCATGGTTGGGCACACTTCATTCAATCAAGTTATAGGTGGTAGCAGCAGGTACAAGAATACACACAGGCAGGCAGGCACATAATCTCATACAGCTTGTCGATCCCTACCAGAAGCACCTGGCACCACACGTAGTGTAGGTAAGGTACATTGACCCCAAGATGTGCCAGCAGAAGGGTCTCAACTCGCAGACAGCCCCCCAGGAAGGGCAGGGCTTGTGTCTGTGAGGAGGTGCCAGAGAGAAAGAGAGAGAGGCTCTTTGGCAGTAGGCATCAGGCATTGGGTGCTGGTGGTCAGAGGGACTCTTTCAGCAGCTTCAGCGGGCATCTGTGGGTGGGTGCGAAGGAGTAGACTGGTGGTGGTGGGGCAGGCTGGTGTGCGGGCAGTGGTGGCCAGTGGCCACTGGCCATTGGCAAGTCAGGCATGAGCAGTGGCAGCACCCAGATGATGTATCTTGGAACTGGAGTGGCTGCTTCTGGATGCAGTGGAATGGATTGACAGTCCCCCGTGACTGGAATGATGGTCCCAGATTCTTGATGATGGTTCCTGGGACTGGCATGACTGCTTCAGGTACAGTGGAATGACAGCCTATGGGAGTTGAATGATGTTCCTAGAATTAGTGCTGGGTAGGGCACACTTCGTTGATCAATCATGCTATAGGTGGTAGCAGGTACAGGGAGGCACAGAGGCAGGCACATATAATATGTTGTGTATTTATTTCCATCTCATTCTGGTAGGTTTGATGCTGGATGTGGCCAAGGGCATTGAGCAGGAGCACAGATGAGAGCTCTTGCTGGTTTTGGAAGGTGGCAGCTTGAGCTGGATGCACCTCTCCCATTTTGTCTAGCAGTGGGCAGCCCCTCTCTCTCTCTCCCTCTCTCTGTCCTTGTACTGCAGGTGACAGCATGGGTGGGAGCATGTCTGTCTCTCCTTTTAGCAGTAGGGAGACTCTCTCTCTCTCTCTCTCTCTCTCTCTCTCTCTCTCTCTCTCTCTCGCTCTCTCATTAGCCTAGACAGGAGCTCAATGCTATCAGGACAGGCATACCATGGGGGTGGGCAGTTTCTTGGCCAATGGCCACGAGCAGCAGGTTGCTGCTACTACCTTGTGGAAAAGGTTTATCGTGCTGGCTCCCATCATTCACGCTGCATCACCCAGTGTCCCATCCCCACATGGACTTGTCTCATATCCCTAGAAAGGGTTAGGGTGGAACTGTCACTCTCAAAGGGGAGAGCGTTGCTTCTTAGCCTAGCGAGGAGCTCGATGCCATCAGAGCAGGTTGTTGTCTTAAACACTAAAGGGTGGCTTAGTTTTATGGAAGAAGGGGACCCTGGCTCTCTTTGTGAGGAATGATGGCCCCAGACCCATCACAGTGGGTCCTGGGGCTAAGGTGGCAGCTTCTGGATATTGGCCACACCCCTCCCTGCCAGTAACGTAGGCCCCAGGACCCTGATGGCAGGTCCTGGGGCTGGAGTGGCTGCTTCTTGATGTAGTTGAAGATTGGCTCTCTGTGCGAGGAATGAGGCCCCAGACCCATCACGGTGGGTCCTGGGGCTAAGGTGGCAGCTTCTAGGTATTGGCCACAGCCCTCCCTGCCAGTAACTTGAACCCAGAACCCCGATGGTGGGTCCTGGGGCTGGAGTGGCTGCTTCTTGATGTACTTGAAGGTTGGCTCTCTGTGCGAGGAATGATGGCCCCAGACCCATCATGGTGGGTCCTGGGGCTAGAGTGGCAGCTTCTGGATATTGGCCACAGCCCTCCCTGCCAGTAACGTAGGCCCCAGGACCCTGATGGTGGGTCTTGGGGCTGGAGTGGCTGCTTCTTGATGTAGTTGAAGATTGGCTCTCTGTGCAAGGAATGATGGCCCCAGACCCATCATGGTGGGTCCTGGGGCTAAGGTGGCAGCTTCTAGGTATTGGCCACAGTCCTCCCTGCCTGTAACTTGGCCCCAGATCCCTGATGGTGGGTCCTGGGGCTGGAATGGCTGCTTCTTGATGCAGTTGAAGATTAGTTGTCTGTGTGAGGAACGACGGTCCCAGATCCATCACAGTGGGTCCTGGGGCTAGAAGAGAGGCAGCGTATAGATATTGACCTTCTCTCTATGTGAACATCAGTTGAACATGTGTTGTCATGATTGGAAAGTTCCTCAAAGTACCCCAAGCGATCTCCAGGAGAAAATCTTCCACAACAAGATGCATTGCTCCTTATGTGACATCAAGATGTGAACATGTGAACATCAGTTGAACATGTATCAGTCGGTCCTAAGAGATAGGTGAAATGGGAGGAGGATTGTGAATGGATGAGGGAAGCAAACTGCTGGGAGTCAGGGAGCCTTCTGAAAACGCTGCTTAAATGATCAATGGCTGGCTCAGAAGGTGTTGGAAGGGACAAGAAGGCAAGAGTTTTGTTACTTGCTGCTCCCGCCTTACCACAAGGCCCGATTGGCTCTGTGCAGCCTAGCCCCTGGCCAATCGCAGACTGTGAAGCCAGTGTTCAGTCAAAAAGGAAAGGTCATTGGGTAGGCTGGCTGCTACTCCAAGCCTCTCCACCCCACCCCACCCGGTACCAGGAGGTATGCTCCACAGCTGCCTCCCCGCCCCCCCAGGCCTTCAGTCACATTTTTCCCACCTAAACTCAACCAAACATGGCCAAACACGAACGAACTGTTGGGTCGGTTTGCTGTTCAGTTAGAGTTCAGTTCGGTCAGTTCAGGTTCAGTTTGGAGTTCAGTTCGGTCATCCAAACAGACCAAGTTCGATCCGAACTCCAAACTTTCGAACCGCGTTTGCACATCCCTAAGACTGTGATCTTGGCAACCTGGGTGGGTGGGTGGGCAGACAGGCAGCGTGGCATGAGCATCAGAAGGCAGGCTGAGGCAGGCTGTATTCTTGGCAACCTGGGCGGGCGGGTGGGCAGACAGACAATGTGGCATGAGCATCGGAAGGCAGGCTGAGGCAGGCTTTGATCTTGGCAACCTGGGCGGGTGGGCAGACAGGCAGCATGGCATGATAGGCAGTAGGGAAGGCAGGCTGGGACCTTGGCAGGGCACTCAGATAGGCTGTCGAAGACTGTAGCGAGAGACAGACAGTCAGATAGGTGGCCTGAGATCATCTAGCCAGAGGCCAGCTGGCAGGCTTACAGCTTCCCATTGCCACCCTGCATCATGAGGTCAGTCAGATGGGCCGGCCAAGGCCGTCTAGAGAGAGAGAGAGAGAGAGAGAGAGAGAGAGAGAGAGGACAGGCTCTGGGCATTGGAAGGGAGGGACAGCACCTCAGCAGCAGCAGCGCAGATTGAGGAGGAGTCCCATCCCGAGACTGCCCCTGGCATGGGATGGCGTGTGCCACTGCATCATCAATCCATGTCCAGGGGCAGCTCGGGGAATCCCAGCAGTGTAAGGTTCACCTTAAGGAACAACAACTGCTCCACCAACTTGGCCCCCAGTCTCAGGCAGTGCGGCGAGCAAATGTTCCCCACCATGGAGAACACCCACTCACTGAGGACGCTCATTGGTGGGCATGACAACAGACCCTTGGCTACTTTGGACAGGGCCGGCCACACATTGGTCTTGTCGGCCCAGTAGGCCAAGGGATCGCTGCTGGGATCGATGCATGGCTCCTCCTCCAGGTAGGTCCCTATTGCTGCTGAGGTGCTGTCATATTCCCTTGCATAGTTCTGCTTTGGCACCACCTCCATCACTGCCCTCAGCCACGCTGCCCACCCTGCTGTGCACGGACCCCTGCTCCCCAGAGTGGCCTGCACATACGAGCTTCTGCTGCTCGCAATAGGGGTGCTGCTGCTGTTCTGCCTGCTTCTGGTGCTGCTACTGCTAGGGCTGGGAGCAGGGATAGACCCCGCTGGCTAAAAGGGGTGACTGCTCCCACTCCCACCATCCCCACTCTCAAGAACCCGCTCTGCCTGCCGGACCCTCTCCACCAGCTCACCCTTTCAGTGCCCATAGAGCGTTGTCTGGCGTGCCACGCTGCCCTTGACCCTGGGGTCCAGTATGCTTGCCAAAATGTATTTCTCCCACTGCAGGAGTTCATCAAACCATGCCTTCAGCCCTGCCTTCAGCTGCCGCACCAGGACAACCACCTCAGCCGCTAGCTTCCTGCCCTGAGGGTCACAGTCCCACCCCTGGAGAACTTCCTCCAGCCTCCTTAGGAGACTCTGGACCAGAGGGGTCACCTGGCTGATGGTGGCCATGGAGGAGCTGATGGTCTCCATCATGGCCAGGAACAGTCTCATGATGAAGACGGTGTGAGCCAGGATCTCCCATTCTGCCCCATTGTACCCTGGAGGTGCTCCACTGTCCATCACCAGTTGAACCTGATGCAAGGCTGCTTTCTGCTCGAGAAGCCGCTTGAGCATCAAGAACGTGGAATTTCACCTGGTGGACACATCCTGCACCAGCTGGTTGTTATGGGGAGGAGGTAAGGTTGGCACGAGGGGGTTAGGTAGAGGTCAATCAGGGGAGGAAGGGCCACACGTACTTGCACCCAGCAGGGCCTCAAAAGCACTCCAATCAAGAAAAACTGGGAAGAAATGCCCATCAGGATAGAATGGTGGCCCAATACTCGATAGGAGTAGCGGCCTCTATCATCATAGGGCGCCAAGTGGTTTGTGCTGGAGGAACCCAACTTCACTTTCACCTGACGCATACACAGACTCACACCAGGAGGGTACAGGAAAGGGAGTGCAGACTGGAGGGGGGGACCACTGAGGCAGGTGAGGAGGAAGGAGGAACTAGCACTGTACTCACTGTGCAGGGGGGGGGACACCCCCAGGAGGGGGAAAGGCACCACCCACTTGCACGTTCACCCTCACTCCCAACCTCTTGGGAAACACAAAGGGTTAAGGCACTCACACACACTCACGCGTCTCCAGACACATTGTCAAATCTCTCCACACAACAGAAGGGGGGGGGGTAAGGAGGGGAGGCAAGGACCAAGGAAAAGGAATTAAAACACCTGATAGTCTCTCCGTCGGGGGCCATTTTCCACAGATCACTGGTGCTGTGCAACCTGCAGCGCCAGTGTTTGTAGTGTTAGCTCCGCCCTCCTGTCACACCTGCAGGCGTGGCGAGTGGCATGGCATTGTTGGCCCCGCCCCTGCACCAGGCACAGCTGTCGGGGGTGGACCCATAACGTCCTGCTGTTGTGGCATTGCCTTGGCAATGCCTGGGTTCCCCGCCATGTCTCACGGTGGCACCAGGGGTGACATGGAAGGGGTGGGAGCAGTAGAACGAGTCCCATGCTGTGTTGGGTGGTTCTGTTGCTGGCGGGCCCGGGATCATGGGGACACCGTGACACTGGTGCACTGGGGAGCCTTGCTCTACCTGCTTTGCCCAGAGGAGGTTGCTGCCCTTCACGCTCCGGTTAAAGAAATCGGCCAGCTTCCTCCCCCAATCGATCAGGGAGCTACGGGTGCCTGCCCCAATCCCCTTCTCCCCCAAGCCCAGAGCGTCCCTGACCACCAAGTAAAGGGTGTGTGCAGTGCAAGGGATGCTGGTGAAGCCCCCCTCACAGACTGCCCTCAATATGTTGGCCGCATTGTTCATTACCATGCACCCCTTGGTGAAGGGCACACCTGGCATGACCCACTCCCATGGTGGTCATTACTTCCAGCTTGCCCACTGAAGGAGGCAGACAACTGGCCGCTGCAGTTGGGAACCCACTGGCATCCACTGCCCCTGCCTGCCCGTTTAGCAGCACAGCATTGTGGCATCCCTCAGGTGCCTCGCCATGGCAGTTGTGCCAAGGTTGGTGAGCACCTGCCCACACTTCACCACCTTCTGGCACAAACTGCACTGCACCTCCCTGGGATAAACTGCCCGCACCAACTTAAAATGTGCCCATACGGAGGATTTCTTGCCCCCTTCTGCCTTCTGACCTGCACTGGGTGATGCACCAGTGACAGCGCTGCTGGGAGGGGCAGAACATGGTGGTGGCACAGCTCTCAGAGGGACAGCCATCACCTCAGCACTAGACATCTCCTCCACAGGACTAGTGTCTGCCTCGCTGTCCCCAATCTGAGATAGGTCCCGCAAAAGGGAGTACTGGGACCCTGAGGCTGATTGACTGCCCATGCCACTCTCCCTGTGCCCCCTATAGCTGCTGCTGCTGCGCCTCTCCCTGCTGCCATTGCCTGGGGATCGTGCCCTGCCTTTAGCAGCCGGGGTGGGATCCACCAGCCCTGGACTGCTGGGGATCACATAAATAATGGGGGACAATGGTGGCCCATGATCAACATTCAACCCAGAAGCATCTGCTCCTGCAGCCGCAGCAAAGACAGCCGCAGCCTCCTGGACTGCAGGCCTTCCAGTGCCCTGCGTGACAGTGGAGGACGCTGGCAGGAGGCACCGCCGAACCATCCCCCTAGTGCCACTGCTGGGAGCCTCTGAAGCCTGTCTGCCAAAATCAGGCCTGTGAACTTTGGGGCGTGGTGATGGGCTCAGGCTGCTGCTGATGCCTGCCACTCCGCTGGCACGGCCCCTGCCACCTCTGCCACATGCTCCATTGCCTGCCTTATGGGCAGCAGACCAGCCTCTTCTGCTTCCCTTTTCCATTTTTCCTTTCCAAATTATGCAGAGGAAGATTTTATAATTTTTTTAAGTTATTTATTCAAAATTTGAATATTATATATATATCTACTACACTAACTCTAACTGCTATTAACTATTCTAAAACCTATGGAACTAAATGAAATATCTAATATCTACAAAGGCCTAGTCCTACAAACACACTATAAAATATTAAAACTGATTCACTACACACTATCTCTATCTCTATAACTAAGCTAACTCCTACAACTATCTATCTATAGTAACTATCTAATACCTCTCTATCTCTCTATATATACACACAGGGATGGGAGGGGAACACAGACAGCTCACAACAAACAACAGAGCAAGGGGTACAAAACTGAAATGAAACCTAAATCAATCTTATCCTACTCTAAATAAATAAAAAAACAGGGGAAGGGAATCAAGGATGGAATATATACAGGGAGGAGGGAAGGATTCAATGGAGAGGAGGGAGAAAGAACACAGGGAGGGGTAAAAAAAATTAAAACAACACCTAAATCTATCTAATCTAATTTAAATAAATGAAACTATGGAGGTAAATGGGTGAAATAGGAGGAGGATGGCAATGGATTGGGAGGAACACAAACTGCTGGGAGAGGTAGAGTTCTGAAAACTCCTGCTGAGAACTTCAGTGGCTAGTTCAGAACGATATGGAAGGGGGAGGGGGGGGAGGAATTACTTTTGTTACTTGCTGCGCCTGCCTTACCACAAGCCCCATTGGCTCCATGCAGCCTAGTCCATGGCCAATCGCAGACTGCCAAGCTAGTAGTCTGAGTAAAAGAGGGATGGTGTTTTGGCAGGCTGGCTGCTAGTCCAAGCCTCTCTTCACCCCTGGTGCCATGAAGTCTNCCCCCCCCCCCCCCGGGCCTGCCTGCAAAGGTTTTCCCGCCCAAATGCACCCGAACTCATCCAAACGCGGCCGAACTGTTCAGGGGTTCTGGCTTCGGTTCAACTGTTCGGTCCGGCCGTACAAACTGGCTGAGTTCGGTCTGAACTCCGAACACCTGAACTGCATTCGCACATCCCTACATGTTACATACATGTTCATAAATGAGCCCTCTGTGCTAACGTTATATGTCCATGTTTGGTGTTATAGCTCAAATTAAGAGAGGAATGTAAGACGTTATGAAATATGGAATGGAAACTTTGTATGCAAGAGATAGGAAATGAGAATACATTATAAGCTATGAAACAGGAATAAATCCAAAACCCAGAAGGGGAGTCCAGACATCCTGTCTGGGTCAGTTAGCACAACAATAGGGGTGTTAGAGATGCAAATGGGCTGCTACCTGACCTACGAGGGAGATGTGCGAGAGGACCCAAACACTATGGGGGCAGGGGGAGATAAAAGCCTTCAAATGAACACAGCCCCCACATCCTGAGTTGGGTGTCATCATAGCCTGGGTCCTGTGAAAACTTACTTCTGGGAGGCACCGGTGTGTCACAACCTGTGACAAGACTAAGAGTATGTATGTACATAAATGACTCTGACATCTAAGTCCCATTTTCAAAAGAAAGTTAGGAACCTGAGCCTTATTGATTTTCAGCAAACTTTAGTGAATTTAGTGAAATTCAATTTAGTGAAATTCAGTTTAGTTAATTTAGTTAATTTTCAGTGAACTTTAGTGCTAAACAGATGAATGGCATTCAGAACTGCTTGCGTGAGCCAGAGGCCCTAAAATGAAGAGCCAACTCAAGCTTTCAAGCCACAGTCTGTCTTACTACTCTAGTAGACACCAGTAATAACCACCCTTGAACATCCACTACTTTTGTCTTCTCTAGACAGGAAAGAGTCTCTTGTACACAATGAAAATGCAAAGGCACAAATGTATGCCATATTGTCCACATAGGAAATCAATACTGTAAAAATGTGGTCTAAATTTATACTGGTGTATTTAACATTAACACTCCATATCAAAAACTAAATTTATTGCACCATCCATTTCTAAACTATGCCAAATTATGGCACACACACTGAAGCAGCAGAACCAACGGCCACTTTGCAACTGCAACAATCCATGGGAAGAAACTAAAACAACCAACTTCTTTGTAGTTTTCTTCTCTCAGTGTTTCCAATCTCAGTTTAAAAAGTTCCCTGTTCCTAGGATACTTTCTCCCAAGTACTGCTCTCCTTTATTTGAGAGTAGGTGTTAAAGGTCTGCTTAAAATAGGACAAAAGGAGGTCGATCCTAACCCCCATCCCCGGGCACATGCGGCTTGCATACGCACGTGCAGTTCATGCCTGTGCCACAGTCCTGATAGTGGGGGCCTATGCAGGGGCAGTGTACAGGGGGTTGCACATGAAATACGCATGCGCTGCGTGCATGTGGCATGAAGAGTTTAGGATTGGCCCACCAGTTTTTAGACAAGCACCTTCACACCCATCATCCATGTTGCAGGGCTGCATAGCGCACCAATGTGGCCCTGCAACCTGCATGATGAGTGGGTGATGAGAGGCGAGGCACTTGTCTAAGAACACCCTTTGTTGCACATTCAATATCCCTTTTAAAAGTTTCAGGCCAATGTTTTTAGAACTAGTGTCAATGCTCTTATTTTGGGGTGCTCAGCCTAAGCCATATATGCACTACTTTGAGTAAATCAGGCCCTACTTATTTATTTATTTATTTATTTATTTATAGCCTGCCCTATCTCAAAGGTTCAGGACAGTGGACAGAATAATGAATATTCAAACAAAAATGACAGTATAAAAATAAAACGCAAAAAATAATATATGCTAAAAAATTATACAAACTGATATTATGGTAAATTGAACTGTGCCATCCCAAATCATCAGCCACTTTTAAAAATCTTGGCCCCTCATTCTTTACATCTAGGTAGTTTCCCCACAATGAAAACTGATAATCGTGGGGGGGGGAGGGGGCGGACTATGCCCCAGCTATAAAACATGCTTAAGAAAGCTTTATTGGCATAATAATATATTAAAATTGACCTTGAATATTAATTACAGTATTGGGGATCGTTTTTCACCTTTTGAAAAAAAACAAAGTTGGTTACACTCTTTTTGTGAGCATTTACTTTGTGAAACAGCTCATGGTGTTGGACTTTTCTTCTTCTTCCCCTCCACTGTAATGTTTTTTTGGGGGGGAGGGAGAGTCCCCTCCTTGAAGAGGCTCCATTTTAATCAATTGATGTTTGAATAAACAAATCTATTTTGCCTATACTGTTCTCCATTTACTTGGTTTGTAAATTGTAGGAAACTGATGGGGTAACATAAGGAGTGAAGTGTTTGTATTAGTGAAATCTGTATTAAAGGATCTCAACTATCTTTGGTCAAATCTGTACAGTAGTGTTTTGACCTGAAATCAGTATGTGTGTCCATTAACATCCATTGGTTTGCATCTCATCCTCTCTTGCAGATGTGAGGGTTATATACTTCTTTCACATAAGCTTACATATAGCCAGGAAACAGTGTTCTCTGCGTTTTCCCCATTGACGTCAATGGAGAAAATAAACACAGTGAACACAGGTCCCCGCGTATAGCATGAAAATATAGGAGTGATTAACATGGAATCCATGTAGAATAACTTTACAAAAGTCAGATCAAAATGAATGAAAATGATCAAGTAGCCATTATTTACATTCTCTGTGAATGGGTTTGAACGTTATCTATTGTGTGATGTAGTCATCTAAATGAACATTCATGTATTTTGCATGTGCTTTGTGTGTAAAGTTTGCGGTCTCCTTTAGTGCCTCAACTAAAAATGCCCCCTGGCTAAAAATGTTTCAATAAATTATTAAATTGATACTTTAAAAAAAAGCAAGCAAAGTAGTCAAGGAGCAGAAATCCATTCTTTAAAGCAAACAGTCTTGTGTAACACTTTCCTCCCATATTATATTTTTCTTTAGTGCTAAGGAGAGAGCTTTTTTAGATCAGTTAATTTTGAGCATATGATGGAGGGCAGGAAGAGTTTATAAACAAGCAGAACTGAGGAGGAGGAACAGTAGGAGTTTATATCTGGAGTCAGGTGTAAATTATTTTTCTTAGTGTCAGCCTGAAAATATGAATTATTTCTGTTCTGAACATCAAGCCCAGTGAACACAACACCCACAGCACATGCAATTATACACCCTTAGGATTAATCCCACACAAGACAATGATTTGCAGAATAGGCACATTGTTTCTGTGATGAGCTTTAAATAATAAAAAAGTCATTTCACCCTCTTGTCCCCCCCCTTTCCCCTCTCTATTAAAAGTATAAAACAGTGCTCCACCTGCTAACACTCACAGACCAATAACTTTAATTTTGGCACTTATCTATAGACTGAATAGATCCATCCACACCTGCTTTCTCCTTAATTAGTTGGCTATCTAAAGGTTGCAGATTGGCTGCTTCCAGCTTCCTGTACTAATAGGAAGATCATTTAGCACTGATGTAAGAGCGCTTAAAAAAAAAAAAAAGTCTCCTAGAAACACTAAAGGGGGAAACATTAGTACAAAGGGGAGAAGATTAACAAAAACTGAGAGGTGAGTGCCAGGTTGGTGCTTGGCATTGCTTTTAAAGTGAACTCTGAAAAAGAATGCTTCAGAGCAGACTCTAACAGAGTCTTTGTAAGTAATACAGGACTGGAACCAAACCCATAACAATAAATAGGAGTCCTTTGTTGTTGTTGTTAGTTATTTATTTTATTATTATTATTATTATTAGAATAGCTGTTAGCCTACAGCAGGAGAAAGGGCTATCTGAGGCTCAACATTTTACATAGCTGAAAACCTTGAGTGGCATTTGAATGCCTGCTACAGCGATGGCAACCATAGGAGCACCTAAATGCAGAGGGGATGCCAAAAACAGTGGGTGTTGCCAGACGTAACGATAAACACTTGCAAATCCATCCCGTGTTGAATTTGATTATGTCATCTTGGGCACATAGCCAGTAGAACAGCTGTCTACGCTGCTGCATATTGGCAGCTACCCAATAGTTTCCTCCACCAGCTGCTTCCTGGAGGATATTCCTTGGTGCAACCCATCTGACTGCAGAAGCGAGAAACCAGGCTTAGGCTGGCAAAGGGCTGGTGGTAGACTCAAAATAGAAACTGCTGGGACGGTATGGGCAAAGCTTCATTTCAAAGAAGAGCCAACATTGAAAGCACCCTCCTTTCATTGTGAAGACACCCCCTCAGTCTCTTCCCTTAACTTCTCTTTCCCTCCAGTCCCTTCTTAGCCCCTCACTGGCAGCAGATTTCAAAGAAATACAAGGAAGTACATCTTCATTCAATGTACCATGTTGCCAGAGAATGTTGTGAAGGCCCATAGCACTCTGCTTCATTGCCAAAGAATGTTGGAAAGGCCAATATCATAGCTGGATTCAAAAGGATTGGATAAGTTCTTATAGGATAGGTCCATGCACGGCTGTTAGTCAAAGTTGGTCAGAAGATGAGACCTGTTGGCTGTCGGCCACTGTCGGGGATAAGATGCTAGGCTAGATGAACTGTTGGTCTCACCCAATATGGCACTCTTATATTTTTAAGATCCATCTCTCCCATGAAGTCTGCAGTAAGTGGCTTTATTGTAACAGCTAGGCAGGTGGCTTGTTAAATATTCATTCATTTTCATTTATTCGTTAAATTAAAGAAGCACTCATTTTGAAACCTGCTGTGTGCTCAAGTCTATGCAACCATAGGTAACTCCCCCCTGCCGACCCCCATTCCTGGCCCCCTTCTCCCCCCCCCCCCCATCGACAATTACTGGTTGCCCACAAATATTTTAGTCTATCCCTTTCTATAAGGTGGTACCCCTGCTTCTTCTATCCAGAGCAAAATTCTTCCATGTAGTCCAATTCCACTATAGCCGATGAGTTTGTGCTTCATGTAAATCTGAGCAGAACTTGATCCCTTGTCTTCATTAAGGACTGATTTCTGAAAGTACTTAAGCACAGGCTTAACTGTTCAGCAAAGCCCATTAGCATGCACTTGAATTAAGCACTTGTTTAAGTTTCATTGAAGTCGAGGCAGATTAAGCATGGGCTTAGGCTTAAACATATGTTTAAAAGCTTGATGGAATCAGAGCCCTTCTTTAAAGCTCCTCTGGGATACAAATGCTTTAATTTACCTCTGATATTGGACCTAGACTAATGAAGCCCCAATTCTGCTTGGGTCCTTCTGTAATAGGACCTGTAATAGTTGCTTCTGTAATACAAAAAAATGACGACGAGAACCCATCTTCTTTTTCCACATCTGAAACACATTCCCACTGCTTTATTTTTAGGAGACTAGCTCTTGTACTGTTTCTCAGGCACAAAGAAAGAAAATTAGCCTGCAGTATGTTAGGACAGGTGGGGGAAAATAATACATCTAATAAAGTACATAAGAATGGAGCAGAACAAGTAAAAGAGGAAGAATTAATTACTCATTGGAGAGTTTGCTTTGACCAGCTATGCTGCAGTCACACCTATTTTGCTATAATGTCTCAATATCCCATTTTGTTCTGCTCTAAGGCTCAGACCTGTGATACCGCATTAAATGAATTCCTCACATTGTTCTTTTTCTGTTTGGGAAGTGGGGTAATTATAGTGACTGGTTTGGAGACCATTAGTTTGAAAACATTGTCTGAGGCATACAAAAGTTCCATTATTTCATAATTAGTCACTTAATTCTCTGGGGTATTTTATAGCTGCTACTTGAAAAAAAAACAAAGTTCTTGCATTATTGCAATCTCCTAATAATGTGTGTGTGTTGAAAATATAGGCAATAGCGCATATTTGAGTGTATTATCTTAGAATTGCAGGCTCCCTCATATTACAATTGATGAAGTTATCCTAAGAGGGCTTAGTTTCATTGTTTTTAGTCTCTCGTACCATGTGTGTCAGCAGTGCCATTGGCCATCTACAGGCTCCCAGTGTCCAAGGCCCTGGGAATGCAGCCCTGCAATCTGTATTTCTCATAAGTGTCCTATAAAATTTGCATATCTGGCCATGCCAGTGGAGCCCAGGGGCTCCAGACTCAGAGAGAGCCCTTTGCAAGTGGCCTGAACACTGTTAGGAAACTTTTATAACCTGTTCTCCAAACTCTGTACTTTCCAAAGCAAATCAAGAGCAGCCACTGTCAGAGACAGGATGTTGGGTTCGATGGACATAGATCTGACCCCATATGGCCCTACTTATGTTCTCAACATTAAGCCACCCTTGGGGCAATTCATGCATTGATTAATATTTTGATGAAAAGCTACATGGCCTGTACCTCCACTATATGAAAAACCTTGTTTTACACCTGTGCAAAAAAGTGTGTCCAAAGTTGCTAGATCAGAAAGACAAAATCCTGCACACCTTGTGACCAGACGTAAAGGGGAATGCAAAGTGCCAGGCAGTATAGTATCAAGGACTACAGCTCAGGAAGAAAATAATATCTAGACCTGATCCAGATTTGTTCAAACAGTGCAAAGCACAGGACCTCATGCACTGAGGGGGGCACAGGAGCTCCCCATACATGGAGTCCATGAATAAACTTGAAATGACAACAGGAGGGTGAGAAGAACTGGTGTTAAAATACAGGCCTAGAGGGCCTCAAACACAGGAAGCCCTGGCCTGCAGAGTATCTGACTCTAGTAATGCAGTAAGGAGATGGGGGCAGGGGGGCATTCCATCATTTTGCACAAGGCCACAACTTCCCTGAATCCGACACTGGACACTAGAAGCAGCGTTCCTTCCTACTGTATATATTGGATTTTTACTTCTACCACTATTGGGTTCAAACAGCCACCACTGGCTTGTGCTATATATTACAGTACATATAGATATATAGTATATTTATATAGTTATATAATTTTTATATATATATATTTCCTCTCATTTTCCCCAGTGCAAATCCAGATTCATCCCATCAAAGCCTGTGCCTAGTTGTGCATTATCTGTTCATTATATATTTTTCACTTGACCTTCACAGGAAAAGTCTTCATGTATATAAATAAAACTGGTAGCTTTCAGCAGCCAAGCTGAGCCACCAGGCTTGCTCAAAGACTATTTAATAATTCTTAGAAATATTCTTTCACTCAACTTCATTTCCTGTTTGTTTGGCTTAGTGAAATAAATTTAGATTTGTATTCCTCAATTCAAGTGCCCCTTTCGCTTCTGCTTCCAGGAGAACGTTTGTGCCTTTTAACACAGATCATTCTTGCAGAAATACACTTTTCTTAATCCTAATCAAATAAGCCATAATAGGCCCATCTTCAAACACATCTGCGTTGGCTGCATCTCCTGTTCCTCTCAATAAAGCTCTATAACAGGCAGCAATACACAGGGAGACAGTACCTGCATTTTCCTGCACTGAAAAATGCATGTCAGACACAAGCAAGCTAGCAGCAACCCTATCTTTGTTTGGCAAATGGAGTATTCCTATCACTTAAGTCCTGTTCATAGCAACACACAAAGGAGTATCCTGTAACCAGGGGTAATAGCTAATCCCATAATCTGGTGCTAACACTTAGAAAGATTAATGACCCTATTAAAATCTTAGACATTACTAAGAAAATCTTTGTACAAACCTTTTAACTTGCAACAAATGCAGCACGCTAGGTGCCATCCATTTGTTGCCCAATAGAGACTCTCAGCCTCCCACACTTGTTCAGTTGTGTCGCTGCGTCTCCTCTAATACAGAAACACACACACACACACACACACAGACTCAGCTGTTTTCCCAATACAAAGGAATAAAGTACAAGTGTGGCTGGAGCAGATAAAGTAAAAACTCCTTCTGCCCTTAAATTGGCTACCTTAGAGATTAAGCAGCAAGGAACAGACACTCTCCAATTCAAAGCCGGCTGCTGTGTCAGAAACCAGAGTACCAAAACAGATTCAGGTAGTAATCCCTTTGCAAATTATACACCCCCATTTAGGAAAATACAAGCAGGGTTAAATTATTATAGGATGCTGCTGCTGAACATGCTTTTCTAAAGTATATCATTACAGAGTCAGCGCTGTCAAATACCAACGCAAAATAGACTGTAGCCTTGCCACAGCCTCATCCTTTCTCTTTATCTCTCTCCCTGCCATGCCATCAATGGCCAGGGAAGCTTTTAACAATATGAAAATATCCAGATAAAACAAATGTCAGCCATGCATCAATGTTTGAGATCAATAGTACTGGGCTGGCTGCTGTACGAGGTGGGCTATTCTGCATGAAGAATAGCTTAGTTATTAGTGAAGCCAATACTATGGTCTGTGAGGGTGATTTCAGACATTACGAGATCACACTCAACCACAGTGAATCACGTTCAATTCCCCGGCGGGGCCAAAGCGCCCTGCATGTCTGGGTGATTTCAGATGTTACGATATCACAGTGAACCACGCTCAATTCCGCGTGGTGGCTGTGATCGCGTAACGTCTGTTGGGGGAAACGGATGTTTCCCCCCAGATGTTACCACAGCTTGGGATTGCATTCAACACGTGAGCAGCCGAACTGGTGGGACCGGAGGCCGCCGCGTATCGAATGCAATCCCATGCTGGGGTGAACCCTGGCGTCTCGTCTGGTCGGGCGCCACGGCCCGGGATCACCGGCGGGACCCCGGGCCATGGTGAATCCGTCTCCCTGGAGGGGGGGCGGTGGGAGCGTGGAGGGGGCGGGGCCGTGCGGCCGCACGTTGCGCTGCGCAGCCCCGCCCCCTCCCAGATTCCCCTGGCACATCTGTTACGGCATTACGGGGTGACCCCGGCAGGCAATGAATAGGGTGATTTTGGTATGGGGCCAACGGGCCCCGTAACGTCTGAAATCACCCTCTGTTCGGAGGCCGCCAGATGTTCACCACAGTCAATACCCACATGGGGTCAAAATCAACCATGTTTCCAGAGCTCCCAGAGGGACAATCTCCGAAAGCGTGGTCAAATTGATTCCCAACGGGAAACAACAAAAAGTAATGTCTGAACGACAACCACCGGCCGGAACCAAAGAAAATGATTCCCAGACGGGAACAAAGCACGCAGTGTCGCTGCTAGGCAACCAGCAACAACACAGACCGGGGAGGGAGATTTAAAGGGCACACGACAGAAGCCGGGACGCGCCACCACGGCGCCTTCTAGGTGCTTTGACCATGGCCCGGCCCGGGATCAGCGTAATGTCTTGCGCTGCCCCGGGCTGTGGTCTGGAAGCCCGATTCCCTGCCGTGGTTCCGCTCCCGTCATGTCTGTTCAGGGCTTTTTTTTACCACGGGGGGTGGTTGATCTGTTCACCTCCCGCTGGGAATCCACTGTGGTGAATCGGGACAGCGTAATGTCTGAAATCATCCTGAAGCAGGGGTCCCTACCCAAGCCCCTAGGGGCCACCAGGGTGCGTATAGAGGAATTAGCTTGTCCTCTGCTAAATAACAGAGTGAAAGAAAACTAGAACCCAGGAGAGGGTCTATCTGGGCAGGGCAGGATCCTGGGGTAAGTATAAAACCCTTGTCTCTCCTCATAGGGGAGAGTATGGATTTTACTGGCTTCCAACCACCCCTGTACTGCCAGGCCTACTCCGCCAGGTGTCAAGGCTGTTATTGCACCCCTCTTCCTTTGAGGTTCACAGTCCCTGAGGTATCAAAAGTCTCTTAGCAATATTGAGGACAAATCCCACCAGGGTTCTGAAGCAAAGTTCTCTGTAGCATTGTCTCTTGTAGTGATGGGGTCGCTTCCTGGGGGGCTGCTCCTGCTGTGCTGGGTACTTCCAGTAGGAGAACTCTGCTCTCTAAGGAGGTCCTTTGTCTATGGCCACCCTGCGCACACTGAGCTGTCTGGCTTTTATAAGGCTCAGGCATGCCCAGACTGGCCCATTCCCATTGAGCATGCTTGAGGACTTAGGGCGCTTTTAGACCTGTCTCTTATACACATCTAGATGTGTATAAGAGACAGCCTCTAATACAGAAAAACACACACACACACACACACACAGACTCAGCTNTTAATGTGGTTTTGTAAATGCGCATTTAAATAATGCGCATTTTTAAAAACCGGTTTTCGCATCCCCCAAACATCAAAAGGGCTCAAAACTGATTTGGAATCAGACAAAACCACATTCAAAACGGTTTGGGTTTTTACACAGTCATGGCAAATGTGCATTTAAAACAATTTAGGTGTTTAAACGAGCATTAAAACACACGTGTTTTTCACCAATCATGCACAAAATTTGTCTCATCTAAAAGCGACCTTCATCTCTATGAACTGTTCCTGTCCCTGTGAGCATGCCTACGGACTTAGATCCAGAGAACGTTCAGGGCTAACATCACTACACCCTACTATACTCTGTCTTGTACAAAAGCCGACCTATGTTTCCTAGAATAACGGTCAGTGACCAAGTAGCAACAAGCAGGGCAGGTCTTAAGCAAGGCCAGTAGGGGCTACAGCTGAGGCTCTGCAGCCAGAAGGGGTCAACCCTAATAACCTTGGGACCAGTGCTCCTGAGGCCCCAGGATGGACTATTTCTGCAGGGCCTTCTCCCTGCCTGCATCTCTCAGCCCCTGAGATGGCTGCTTCCTGAGGGGCCTTTGGCATGTTTCTCCAAAATTATATGGTGGGGGCTGATTGTGCAACATTTCCTCATGCTGATGTCAGTATAAATGTTTCCTATAAATGGGTTGTGTTTGGAGGTCAGTATGGAGCTATTGAGAAGTAATTGTATTTACTTTAATTTTATCCCTGTGTATGGAACTGAGTACCAGTTACAACAACATAAAAACATGCTGCTGATTCTTCAACATAAATGGAGTGTTGCCTTCCTAGGAATCTCTGCATGGTAGGTCTTTTCAAGGAGGCTCTTTTTTCATCTACCAATACATTGAGGCATAAGATGCTAGCAGTTGGCCTCTGCACATAAGAATGTAGACAATACAATATAAAGCAATTCTGCAACATGTGGAGGACTGAGGCACCAAGACCAATGGAATGAAAGGAATGCTGTTAGAGCTATATCTCCAAACTAAGCCAATCTTCTCTTACTCTTTGCCCAGAAAGATGACATCCCAGGAGTTTTTTCAGTGGCATCATAAACCACCCATCTCCTGCTGCCAAAGCCCAAAGATGATTGAAGCTATTCGACAAACATACTGGTCATGCTCTCCCCCAAATGTTTTGGGGGGCGGGGGGGTTGTGCTGTGCTACATAAAGAGCTTGCCTATAGGACACTTAGAAGACTCCACCAGCTAGAGGCATTAGGGCAAGTCACCTCATCTCTCCAGGACATAGTTGTGCTGTTCTTCCATACAAAAGTGGTTCCCATGCCAGGAGCCTGACCATCCTCCCTTATCTTTTCCCCTCATAACTGTTGCACTCATCCTAGTAAATAAGCAACAGGGATCCAAACCCTAATCCTTAATTGACCCTTTGCCCCTCTATGCCTCTCCCCTGATGCAAGCACTGCTTCCCCTGAAAGCTTTATCCCATCTGCCAATGGATACATGCCTGCCTTATATAAAGTGACCACCCCCACCCCCCTTGACTTCTATTTTCTGCTAATGTCTTGAGCCACAGGTGCTTGTTAACTCGGAAGAAAGCACCAACAGTTCATTTTGTGGTGTATTCTCCTTTGTGTTTCATCCTGTCCCTAGTATCCCTCATATTAGAAATGAATGCGGAGTTCTAGCCTTCCACTTCGATGATGTCCCATTTCTTACTTCCTGACATCTGGTAAATTCTCTGGTACTTGAAAGCTAGGGCAGAGAGCAGTGACTCTAATATCCTCTGAAGTAGCATCCTGGTCCCTGCTATGCCTTCTAGTTTGCACTGCTCCTGTCGCAGTGATTATGAAGGCAGCATTTGTACTGCAATTAGGATCCTCATGGGCCAGCCAATCTGAATGAGCCATGGATGCCAGCTGCTCCATTGCCAGAAACATCTTTTTGGCACACCTTCCTCTTAAGCAGACTTTCTTTTCCTGCAAACGCACCCTCTCTTCCAGACCAATGGCAATATTCAGTCAGGCCTCCAGCCAGCTAGACCATCTCTCTTCCACCATGTCTTAATCAGTTCTTTAAAAGCACCACCTGTGCTTATGCCTCAGGACTGTGATTGAGGCCCAAACTGAGCTAGAAGCAGAGATTCGTGTTCTCGGCATCCTCTTTGCCATTGTGCTCTGAGTGGTGCAGATGTTTTAGACTTTCCATTGGGAATGTGAAATCCCTGCAGCACTTTCCAATACCCTTCTTCTGCTAACCTTCATCTGTCCCAATTTCCCATAGCCTTTTTCCACAGTCCCTCCATCTATCGTTTAATTCCTCAGGAAACCTCAGACACCTTCTCTCTCCTTATCTTTATTGAATGTGGGTATTTTCCTATAAAACAAAATGGAAGAGGAAGCAAGTTCCATTATGTCACTGTCCTTCATTCCTTCCTTGTTGATTCTTCAGATCCCAGCTATTGTGGGCAGCTGGACCTTTTTTTTTTTTACAAGATACTTTGTCATTCCCTCTTTCTAAGTTGCAATGTTAAATATTTTGTCACTTCATTTTTTGTTTCATTTAAAAAGAAGACAAACATAACTTCTTTTTAAAAAATAAGAAAATCATGCCCTGCATTGCTAACAATGCACCAGACATTTTAAATAAAACACATTCAGATTTTAGCCTTTAATAAAAAAAATTCCATCTTTTGGGTTAATGAAAATAGGCAGCTCCCATTCATATTTGAGCCTATCTGGATTCCTTTTTTTTTGTTTTCCTTCTCAAGCATTAATTCAGTTTTGTGGTGCTTAGGTTCATACAACTGTTTTCTCTGACATTTGGTTTTTTAAATTGTTTATTTTCAAAAAAATCAAGATCTGTTGCTCAGCAGAGCTGAAATCTAATGTGCACCTTTCTGCGTATGCCTGGTCACTAGTGACACAGGCAGAGCTAGCAAAATGGAAATCATCCCCCTCACTCTTCCTGTAGGTCCAACATGCAACCATCAACGTGCAACCAACCAGCCCTCCAAACTTTGTAAGGGAAGAGAGGGGGGTGATCCTCCTCAGCGAAACTATAGCCAGATTCTCGTGTGTGACGGGCATGTCCCAGCTGCTTTACTCCACTGGCTCTAGACATGCAATACAACCAAAAGCCCACCTTTCCACTTCAGCTAAATTTCTGCTTGCCTTGCACCAGCAGGGCACCATTACTGAACATAACCTGAGATGTTTACAGCCCATCATGCAGCCCAGTAGCCAAACACTGGGCTTGTCATGAATTGCTATTAAACAGAGACAACTGATAGTGATGTCAGATGCAGGGGAAGGATTTTGTTACCTCTGACTAAGGCTGAAAGGTATATGTCATTCTGTATTCACAGAAATCATGTGCATATCCAGATGCAGCAGTGAATACCTAGATGATCTTCATCCAGGTATGCAGTATTTCCATATTCAATTCTAGATTATTTCATTTTGGTTACTTTATTTATTTATTTATTTATTTATTTATTTGTTTGTTTGTTTTTCAATTTAATACCCCGCCCCTCCTGCCATCAGGCAGCCTGGAGCGGCTTACTTCCATATTTTGGTTCAGTCATTTCACTTTTTCAGTTATTTCAGTTCCTACATTTTGGTATGTGTTCCTTAGTTCAGTGCTGCTTAACATTGTTGCACACCAAACAGTTGTGCAACATTGCTCCTGCACTATTGTTATAAGCACACTAGCACTGTTGTGTTACTGCTTGGCACACTAACGCACTAAATAGTACTGAAGGAAAGAAGGAATTCTGAAATACTGTAGTGGCCGAACAGATATACCAAAGCAAGCAAAATAAATTAAGCAACCAAAATGAAATGCCAAAAATTAACTGGAAATGAACACTTATTTTGGCAGACAAGGAGGATAGAGAATACTGCTTTGTGTCCTCTTCAATGGAGACAAAACAAATAGACCAGATTCATCAAATTTGGTAGTCACATGAATTATTTGTTTCAGCCCTATGCTTGCATGAGGGACTTATATGATCCTCATGTGGTCCTTTGTTTTCATCAGTGGTGTCAGAGCCTGACTAACTTTTGTTACCCTCCTGGATTCTCCTGGAGAATCATCAGGCACTAAACATGAGGGAAAACAGCAGAAGACTGCTCCTAGGTAGGTCCAAGGGCTGACTTGATCTACTTTCCTCCTATGGGCATGGAACATTGTTGTCTTGATACCTATTGGAAAGGCAAGGAAGGGTACTGAAGCACTTCAGTTTGCCATATGAATGTCAGAGTCCTTTTCATGCTCACCAACATTTTTGTTTTATGCACCACTGTGTTACAATGAAAAATCCCATCTTGCCAAAATCCCAGGCTTATGGGTCTACAGTGTGTTCCTGTTCAAGTCATTGTTGGGAGTTGTTTCCAAAGTAACACCACCTGCTTTGTGTGCAGCTTCTCCTTCCCAAAGGACAGAGGTTCAGGTGTAACAGAGCTGAAATTTCATCCTTGCCTCCAGTACACAGTTTGCATAGAAACTGCTTTCCTGGAGATTATGTTACTCAGAGGACCCAAACGCTTTGCCACTGTACAGGGGAGCTGATCTTCACATCACTTGTCTGCAAAAAAAATATGGCCAGTATTCACTGATTGATTCCTGATACCCTCAAGGAACAATATGCTCTTCTGACCCCATCCAAGAGTCATCAGATAACCTGGTAATGCTACAAATATAACAAAGGACTAAATAAGTCTTCTAAAAAGGGGAGACATCGTTTCTTAGCCATCTAGAAGCTTCATGCTACATGTTTTGCTATAATACTCGTGCATTTTTAGCAAACCAAGCACCCTTAAAACACCTCTCACTACCACACCATAAGGAATGTTTATGTTCTTGTTTGAGTTAGTTGGTGGGATGGGCAGATGTGCGGCAGGAAGAGAATTCCATGTAGTTGCCCTCCCTCTAGTGGCTTAAGTAAAATATTGCAACCCATCACATCTATATTTGTACAAACCACAGGAGGTACTACAGCTGTTGCTTGCAATGAAAGTTCTGTGTTGCAACATACACTAGAGTGGAGGAGTTAGACTTTCAGATCATCCTTCAAAATTGAGCACACTTTTAACTGTTTGTGAGTGGAAGCATTTGTACATTAACACCAGTAGTGAGAAGTACAGCTATCAATTTTGTATTGGGGGTGGGGGGAGGAAATTGCTCGGAAAGTTTCAAAGCTTTTGAATTTTTTACCTAAGGGTAAAAACCCCATTTGACTTTGATTTTCCATGAAATGTGAATGGAATCAGCACTCTCATTCCATCCAAACATTTTGCTTGTGTTAATGGTCACAGAGGTAGCACAGGAGCATGTGTCTTTGCAACATTTTGGTCTTGGCAAGGCTTTTCAAATGTTTACCCAATCTATTTTGTAGCCCATGCTAATAATAATCCAGTAGGTCCCCATGGACAGATTGGAAGAGACTGAGGTGCCTTGTTCTTGCAGTCATTCAGCAGCGCGCTGAAAGACTTCTTAGTTCTTGCTGAAAGGGTAAAAAACAGGGAGACAGACTACAGAATTTTTCAGAAGCAGCATTTAGAAAAACTTCAGTTCAGTGGTGAAACTGTGCATTTTGACAAACTAAATTATGTCTAGTCACGTACTTTGCTGCACACTCACTGTTCTTTAAAATCCTTATTGAAAGCTGGCATAAAAGTTGTAAAATCAAAGCTTACTGGCCCTTTGTAGCAAAAATATTTCAGTTCTGAATGGCACGAAGATACAGACCTTCTCAAACTCCAAGGAAGTTGCGCTCTGAATGTCACAATTAATGCTTGTCTCTATGATGGGTCTGAAACTGGAGGGTCCCGGGGTGTAGCTATTATACATACAGCAGGTGCAGCCACGCCAGTGCCCACAAGCCACACTCATGTAGACTGCATATGCATACTGGTGTGGAGCAGGGCTGGATTTAGCTCAAACTCAACATGGCTAAAACTGAACTCCTTATCTTCCCCCCTCATCCTTCCTCTCCTTCCTCACTGTCAATAACTATTGATGGAGTCACCATCCTTCCTGTCCCCCAAGCCCGTAGCCTAGGCTTCATCTTTGACTCAGCCCTTTCTTTTAAACCCTACATTGACTCTGTTGCTAAATCCTGTCGCTTCTCCCTCCATAACATTGCTAAGATTCGCCCTTTTCTCTCTGTCTCGTCTGCCAAAACTCTTGTTCATGCTCTGGTCATCTCTCGCCTCGATTACTGTAACCTCCTTCTCACTGGCCTTCCCCGGTCTCACCTTTCTCCCCTCATCTCTGTCCAAAACTCTGCTGCCAGGGTCATCTACCTCGCCAGTCGCTTCGACCATGTGCAGCCCCTCCTCTCTTCGCTTCACTGGCTTCCCCTTCCTGAACGAATCCTGCACAAGCTCCTAGTCTTCACCTATAAAGCTCTTCACAACCTTGCTCCCCCCTACCTCTCTGCACTTATCGCCCTCCATACTCCAGCCCGTGCACTTCGCTCCTCCTCTGTCCCTTCTCTCACCCTTCCACGCCTTCCCTGCTCCCCTAAGCGCCTTCGTCCCTTCTCACTTGCTGCCCCCCATGCCTGGAACTCCCTCCCTGTCCACATCCGCCTTGCCCCCTCCCTTCATACCTTCAAATCTCTCCTTAAAACTCACCTCTTTCGCTCTGCTCTGTCTGACTCTTTATCCTGCTGAGCCACTATTCCTATACCTACGATCTGTTTACCCTTATCCTTGCCACATGGACCTGCCTGCTGTCATTCTCATCGTAACCAAGCCAAGTACGTGCACTTGAGACCTCGCATCTTCATGAATGTTAGACCCCTTGTCTCTCCCTCTGTTCCCCTTCCTATGTCTCTCCCCCAGCTCCTGTCGCTCAGATTGTAAGCCCTAGGGGCAGGGACCGTGTCTATTTTATTACTTTGGAAAGTGCCATGTACACTGCTGGCGCTATATAAATGTTTGTTAATAATAATAATAATAATAATTTAGGGATATTGCTGCCCTGGGAACTTTGAGGCTGCTGCCCCCAAAGCCATGCCCCTGAAGTCACACGCCCCCAGCCTTGCCCCCCTCGGGCCATGCCCCCCAAGCCAGCAAAATAAAATAAAAACTAAAATTAAATAGTAAAACAAAATGATAATAATAAAAAATCATACTCACCCAGAGTAGGGGGCATCCTCAGCTGCTGCCCAGAAACCCAGCCTGACACCCCTGACACCACCTCTGGCCTGCCAGGATGGCTGGGGCTGGGATGGATGCTGGGATGAGCGTTGGGCTGGAATGAGGGATGAGATGGGCACTGGGCACTGAGATGGGGGCTGAGATTAAACCCTGCCAATAAGCCATCATTGAACTGAATCAGCACCAATTAAGCTGGATAAGATCTAGCTTAGTAGTCAGTAGTTCCGATCTCTTTTACTGAGCCAATTTCCGTTGGGGAGGAGAATAAGCAGAGAAAAATCAGCCAACTTGCTATTAAAACTGTTTCCTCATTAATTTTAAGATGATTGGTTAATAGCCACCTCCCTTTATGTTCTCCCTTGTATTCTTAAGTTTCCTTTCCATTTCTAAATGCTTAACTCTTTATTCCTACCTGATCCCCCTCATCTCTACCTCCTTTTGAAATGCTAATGGCACCATAGTAGCTGACCCCAAGGTTTCAAGCAGCTCCAAACAGATTGTAGCAGAATCACCCAGGAAGAACGCTGAGACATAGGGTGTCTTCAGACGTTACGAGATCACGGTGAACTACGGTGAATACCCACCTGTGGTCACCGTGTCTCGAACGTCTGTTTGTGGAGCGCCAGATGTTGGCCACGGTGAATCCCCACATGGGGTCCGTTTGAACCACGCTTCCCGGGCTAGCTGGGGGAAGGTCCCGGGAAGCGTGGTCAAACGGACCCTGGGCCGTGACCAACGAAAAGTCATGTCTGGCCGCGCGCCACGGCCCGGGATCCTCGGCGGGATCCCGGGCCGTGGCACATTCGGCCGGACGCGGCGGCTGCATTGGCCCCGCCGCCCGCCCGTCTCCTCGGAGGGTGGGCGGCGGGGTGCGTGGAGGGGGCGGGGCCGTGCGGCCGCACGTTGCGCCGCGCGGCCCCGGCCCCTCCCACTTTCCCCTCCAGGATCCCCCCGGCACGTCTGTTGTGCCGTTACGGGGTGACCCCGGCGGGGAACGAAGCCGGTGGTTCCGGTACGGGGCCAAAGGGCCCCATATCGTCTGAAATCACCCATAGGTGCCATGTTACATGACTTCCCATTGGCTTCCAGGTGGCAAGGGGGGGTAGGCATGGTTCCAAAGGAAGGGCAACTTCTTGCAAACATGCACGTCCTCTCCACATGGTGGAGGTGGGGTCCTGCCCTGATCAAAGGGTGGGGCAGGGTGTATGGGTCATTAACTGCTGCATCCTGAAGCTATTGAGGCTAATGGCTCTCACTGACTTCAAATGGGGAATTTCTCTCTCTCACACACACACACACACACACACATAAAGTGCTGGCCAAGGCTAGTGCCTAGGTTACCTTTCACTGAGTCCAGCCCTGGAGTGGAGTGCCCAAGCAGGGGACCCATTCCATCTTCTGCACCAAGGCCCATTCTCACCTAGCTATCTCCCTAGGTGGGTCCAGATGCAGTGCTCATTCAGGAGGTTCACTGAGCTCAGAGGAGAAAGAAACGTTTCAGGCCTTATCCTATGGTGTGTGCATTTGTTGCACATGCCTATTGCATACACTACGCATGCGAACGGTGCACATGGCACTGCACATAGGATTGCGCTCCTTGTCTCTGGCTGGAGACATGAACTCACCCAAGGAGGCCTGACCAGTGTCCGTTCCAGAGAAACTGGGGCGATGGTGTGGATCCTCTCTTAACAGAATTTTTGACACACATACACTGACTCACCATTAATAGGACAGCAAGTTATGCAAATTTTACAGGACACTTATGAGAAATACAGGTTGCAGGGCTGCACTGACTCCATAGACTCACCCCGGGAACCACACCCTGTTATACACAGGGCTGTCTATAATGGCTTTATTCCATCTGAAGACTGCCCCTGTAGAGATCTTTAAGATCATTTTCACCTTATCCTTGCCCGCCTGTAAGATTGCTTTGCCCTGCCTACCTCCACAACAGATCAAAGAATATCCAGAGCCAGACACAGAGCTCCATCTGCTTCATGGTTCCATCACATTTCTAGCTTCAGATTGATCTAGCAGAGGAGACTTTTATTACTTCTTTTCCCATCCAAGGTGGCTCAGGGTGGCTTACAATGATAAAATAAAAAGAATACACGTAAAAACATAAATACAAAAAACATTAAATGCCCCACAAACCCACACCATCCCTTTACCCCCACAGGTCCCCCCTCCCCTCGCCCCCACTGCCAAATGCCCTTGCAAATAAGATGGTTTTACACTGCCTCCTAAAGGTGCTCAGGCCCAGGCATAAATGAACCTCCTGGAGGAAGTAGTTTCATAACTGTGGCACAGAGGTCAAGAACGCCCTCCTCGTTGTGGAGGCCAGGTTAAAAACTGGTACCTCCAGACAGGCGTCCCCAGCTGACCGCGGAGGCCGCAATGGGACATGGTAAGCCAGGCAATCTGCCAGATAACTGGGTCCCAAGCTGTTTAGGGCTTTCAGGGTCAAAAACAGCACCTTGAATTGTGCCTAGAAGACAATAGGCAACCAGTGCAGATTTCGGAGCACTGGTGTTATGTGCTCCCAGCAACCCGTCCCCATAAGAAGTCAGACTACAACATTCTATACCAGCTCCATCTGCTTCCAATCAGTCTTCAAGGGCAGCCCCACATAGAGCACACTGCAGTAGTCTAGCCTTGAGGTAATGAAGGCATCGATGATGGTTGCCAGATCTGAAGCAGAAAGAAAAGGCTGCAGCCTTCTCACCAGGTGGAGTTGGTGAAAAGCACTCCTGGCTACCGCCGCAACCTGAGATTCCAGGTGCAGCAGCAGATCCAGAAGCACTCCATCAATAATGGGGGTCCCAGTCCCCCCCTCAGTCACATGATAGACTGAGGTGCTGAACCTACGGAGCCTAGACCTGCCTTTCCATTCCCTCCAACAAATCACTGATGAAGAGAATCACTGGGCCCAAGACAGATCCCTAGGGGTGTGCATATCGTTTTCATCATTACAATCAAGAAAATTGTCATTTTCATTGTCTTTATTGCAATAATGAAAATGATAAATAATAATAACAAAATAGAAACAAAAATGACATTTTGTTTTTGAAATGAAGGAGAAAAACTTAAAAATGTATTTCCAGCTATAACATCTTTGTTTCTTATTCACATCTGATGAAACTTGGAAAGGTTGTATACCCAATGGCGGGCACTATGTGTACTGAATTTCGAAATGATTAGATAAAGGAAACTTATTTTAGAAGCAATTACAAGTTGTGATTTTAAGAAAAGCGTCATACACATTCATGGCTACAGCATCTTTCTCTTCCATTAAACTTACATGATACCTGTGTATATTACGTCTCTACACAAGTTTAACAATCTTACCAGTTTTCAGAAAGATTGGATAAAGAGTTCTGATGGTATAAGACATTAACTTGAAAATACATTTGTTTATTCCATTCTGTTTATGAGATATTTGGCAGAAATGTATCACATACCTTTCCTGTCATCTCTGCCAAACTACAGGACAATTTGATAAACGGACCCAATTTTATAAGCAATTGATGTTGTCCCTATGAAGACCATTATTCAGATAAATAGCAGCATGTACAGTGCCAGTCAGAGGCAGGCACCCTGCATGGCAGGGGGAGAGAGAATGTAGGAGGGAGGTTGTGGAGCAACCCAAAAGACTGACAGACACATTCACTGGCCAATTACTGCATGCGTCCAGCTTTTCAGGACCAATCAGTAGTGGTTTTGAGGCAGGCATAGGGGGCGGTCCTCAAGCGGGCATAGAAGGGACATAACTGAGACTTTGGGGATAGCATTCCAGCAATCAGGAGACATAGTTTACACAGCCAGGCTGGTCAATTATCATCACAATCACACCCTGCAGCACTGTGACAGAGGACATAAGAGAATCTCTATTGGCTCTTTCCTAAACAGATGCTTCTGACTTCCCAGTAACAAGTAGGGGAGAGATGTTGGGATGGTAACAGCACAGAATGAGGATATTTGGTTGACATTTCTGCTGGCCAATTGGCATCACAAACCGATCTTATACCACAGTGACACGTAAGAGAATCCCTGGCATAGACTCCTTCTCTGCATATGCTGTGCAGGCATATAAAATTGGGACCCTTTACCACATCTTTCTTATATTTGGCAAAATTAATCATGAAAGTCTGATATACAGCCCTGCCAAATTTCATGTACACTGGTTGGACTACAAAGATGTTATAGTCAGACATACATTTATATGTTAATTGTTTATATCACCAGGACCCTTTAGCTAATCCTTCTGAACATTGGCAGAGACAGTAAATATGGAAAGGGGTATAAACATGCCAAGTTTCATCTACATTAAATGTGAGGTAAAGACGTTATAGCTAATAACGTATAGGAAGATTTTTGCAAAATAAAATAATTTAACTGCTTCTAAAATTGGATTCCTTTATTCAATCGTTTTGGAATTTGGTACACAATAATACCTTCCATTGGAGGTATATTCACCCCAAGTTTCAGCCAAATATAGTGAAAAACAAAAAGGTAGAGCCAGAAATGTGATTTCCATTGAAACCAATGGAAAATGAAAACAAAAGCAAAAACGAAAATGACAACTTGATATTTATGAAAATGAAAATGACAGATTTAAATAACAAAAATGAAAAATGAAAACAACATAGGCCCCTGGTGCACACCTCTACAGATCCACTGCGAGACACCGCTTGATACCTTCTTCTAATTCAATACCATTCTATTAATTATGACTCACTGAATGTGGCTTTTCAGCCAATTGTGAACCCACCAGTAGTAATCCTATCCAGCCCACATTTTTCCATTTTTAGGAGAATATCATGTCATACCCTGTAAAAAGCCTTGCAGAAGTAGAGATATTACACCTACTAGCATTCCACTTGTTAGACAAGCTAGTTATTCAGTCAAAGAAGGAAACTAGATTGATCAGACATGATCCAAATCCATGTTGGATACTAATTATCTCACTCCCTTTTCCTCAAGCTGCTCACAAGCTGATTGTTTTATAATTTGCTTGAAAATCTTTCCAGGTACCAAAGTCAGTCAGCGTGGTCCATAATTTCCTGGGTCGTTCTCTTCCCCCCACCCCCTCCCCCTTTCTTAAAAATAGGCACTATGTTTGCTCTTATCCAGTCCTCTGGGATCTCACCTTTTCTCTATAATTTTGAAAGATAATTGCTAGTAATTCTGAGATTTCTCCAGCTAATTCTTTCAGGATCCTAAACTGTAGTTCACCAGGCCCCAGCAGTTTAAATTATGACTGAAACGAGAATCAATTTAGAATCAAGAATTGTTACTGAGATCTTGGGACAATCTCAGTAATAATTCGAGATCTCAGTTGAGAATTTCTCAGTTTGCCGTGATTTACCATTTACCGTATACCAATTTACCGTGTACCTCTTACTGTGTACCGTGTTTGTCCCAGTAATGCACATGCACAAAATGGCCACCGCAGCTGTTCTGCACATGTGCAGCTCTCTTTCAAGATGGCTCCTGCAGTGTTGCTGCCATTTTGGAGAAGAACAGCCATTTTCTTCATGCACATTACCAGGATGAACATAGTACACGTTATATGGTACACAGTAAATCACAGTAAATAGTAATCACAGGAAATGGCACTAAATTGAGAAATATTCTTGACTGAGAAAGTGTTGAGAACCAAGGGTTTTCTTGATTATTGATTCTTGCTAAAAATGAATAGAAACTATACCTTTCCCGTTGAGCAGAGGACTCACACCTTCCTTAGCTGTTCTCTTACTTTCAATGTCAGTAGAACGCCTTCTTATTGACATCCTTTGTTAGTTAGAGACCATTACGAACCTTTGCCTTCCTGATTTTGTCCCGACTAATGCTATTACTTGATACTCGCCCTTAGTGGCACATCCTTTCTTCCATTTCCTGTGTCTTTTGGTTGGATTGGAAGATGATCTGATGTGCAAATGACACAAAACAAACAAACCAATTGAGAGACTACACCTACCTAAGAAGAAGCCTGACCAGGAACAATACAGGGTCATGAATATTAAGTTTCTCTATGATAAAGGAAATGTCACTAGAACACAAAGATAGAAACCAGAATTTTCAGTTCATGAGAACAAAGAAAGCCCTTTAGTAAAGACACATGAGAACTTTTAGGGAGAACAGTTTGGGTAAAAACAGACACGACAACAGACCACTGTGGCACGCTCTGGCACAATCTGGCCTGGACCATCGGATATTGGCCTGGGATTGCCCTGGGCTGTGTCAGTAGCTTGGCCAGGGAAACCCACAAATTCAAAGCCCAGGCTAAGACCCGCCCGACTGGGACAAAGTGGGCCATCATGTATGTTTTGGCCCACCATGACCCAGCCCAGACTGGGGCCCACCATGACTAGCCATCATTGGCCATCATGGCTGCTTATCATGGTGGTGGGATAGCGGCCCCGCCGTGGGCACATATGTTTGGTGACCTGACAGCCTGGACTGTAGCCACTGTGGATTTTTCTGCCCGCTGTGGATTTTTCTGCCCTGGGCTGGGTCGTGATGGTGGCACATTGTCACCATGTAAAGAAATAAAGCTTACGGGCTGTTAAATTTTGTACGTAGCCTGCTTGGCTATGAGATCATAGGACTAAGGTTAAGACCTGACCCGAGTTAGAGATATTCATCAAGTTAGCATTTGTGCTACATTTTTTATTTCATTTGTTTTCCATTTTCTCTAACTCTGTAGCTTTTCACTTATCTTAATTTGAACTTAATTACTTTTCTATAAAGCATTTATTGATATTTATTTATTTATTATCCTGCCTCTCCTGCCGCAGGCAGCTTGAGGCATCTCACAAACATATAAAAGGCATAAAACATCAATTAAAATAACTTAAAGGAGGTAAAATAGACCAATCTACCCCCCAACCCACACACAACCCCTACCCCAGGGCCCCTTTTTGACCCATCATGGGTTGTCTATGTCCCAGGATGAAGGCAGGGGTCGGCCCCCTTTGGGCCTACTGGAGGATCCTCTGACAATGGAGGCCCCAAAGAATCCAGTATGACTGGGTGGGTGTGCTCCTGCAGTGTCAACCATTGTAAGTTGGAATGTGGGTGGATGGTCAACTCATAATGCAGATCCTTCCTTTCAAATCTTTTTGAAATCGTTTGATGTTGTTTTAATTCAAGAGACCTGGATGACTAAGGAGGTAATTTGCTCCGGGTTTCAGGCTGTTAGTGTTCCAGCTTTTTCTTCCTTCTCTAAAGGGAGGTCTAGCGGAGGTTTGGCTTTTTTGGTGTCCAATATTGCTAATATTAAAATCCATTTGATAAATAAGTATAAATCTTACTTTGCCATTTGTCATTGCTTGCTCCCTTCTGGTCTCGAACTGCTTCTGGCAAATGTTTATAT